>CM062813.1:184315687-184729702 GCA_031772625.1 Pinus tabuliformis | reverse complement strand
CCAAAAGTAGAGGAAAGGATACTCAAGAAGCCCCCCCTCTATGATGGTACCAGCCATGACCATTCTATATATTTGAACGATAATTCGGAATGGTGTACTTGCTGGTAAACGGGGTCTGCCTAGTTGATTCCAGTCGAAGGAGACAACTAGGTTGCTTGGAGGTGGGACCGAGTAGATGACTGGGTATGGCTCTGACGAACTTCCCTCCTGCGGTAAAGGAATGGGTAGATTGCCCCCATGTTCGTCGGAGTCTGTGTTGATGAAGAGAATTTGGACGGTGTCATCCTTGTTCTCTTCAGTGACTGTATCATCCGAAGATAAAACCTCTTAAGGCAAGACCAGGTCAATTTCCGCCTCAACCTTTTGACTTTCGTCTGGTATGGATTCAGTTGGTTTATCTTCAATGATAGGCGCTTCAGCCGACCACCTGAGCGGGCCAGCTGGATTCTCAACTAGTGACAGACTCGGCAAGAGTTTTTTTATATCCAGGAGGAAGTCGTAATGGTGAAACTGGACGATCATCCAAAACTCTTTTAGCTTCGTCTAAGAAGGGACAACGGTGGACGGCATGATTGCCTTCGCACAGTTTACAGGGAAATCCAGCTTTCCCTTTTTGTCCTGGGGCTTCACTTTCACTAGTTGACGGTGTGCTTTCAACATGATCACCAGAGGTTGATGACACCAGATTGTGCAAACGAGGAGACCAATCCCTTAGTATACGAGGGATGCAAGGACAATCTCTGTGAAAGTGGTCTCCTTTGCAAATGACACATGGCGATTTAGGCCTGGTCGGTGCGGTGTGTGGATTTTCGTTATACAACACTCGTTTTCCCCCATTCGCCTTTGGCTCCTTCTTCTTCTTCTCTTCCTTCTTCTTTTCCTTCTTCTCCTTAGGAACTTGACTTTTGGCTTTGCCAGCCCCATCAAGCGAAGAGGAAGGAGGAGAGGAAGAATTAGAGGAAGTAGAAGGTTGGTGGGCAACTCTAGACTCGTCTAATTGCTGATTCGATTGTTCAGGAATAGTGGTGTTCTGAACGACATTGGTTGAGAAGAGCCATACCGGCAAGCCAATTGTCGGTCCTAGAAGCGACAATGTGGCCATATGGGGTGCACCAACATCTCCCCAAGAGGAGAAGGGACTAGGATTTCCACCAAGGGGAATTCCTTGGTTGGTAGACTCCATTTTCTCAACCTAAGATCAATGTAGGAAAAGGGTAATGAATATTCCGTTTAAAATAAATTTTTAGACGCTTTGACACAACTTGTTTTTTCAATTTTTAAGAGTCGAGAAAAACAAAAGATGACTCTAGTATCCTTCGATTTTTAATGAGCCTGAAGTGACAAGTGCTCAGATGGACCTTTTCCGTTAAGGAGTCTGAAAAGGAACGAAAGGGACTACTCTGGAGGTCTAGGTAGAGGGAGTACCAAACCAATCGCAAAACTGCAGAATACTTTTTACAGTACGGCAGTCAATCTTCCCGAATGCTGTGTTCGGTGCATTGCGATCAGTAGGGCGGCCGACACGGCTTCCTATGGATAAAAGGTTTTAAGCCTATAGGGGTCTCCCAATATATACTCGACGGTACGTGGGAGCACAAGTCTGTACTGGCACTTATCGTCTCAAAGTGGAGGAATCACTCAACCATCAGTGAGGACAACAGTTACCAGGCTTTACAACGCTGGAATACGTCTCTAGCCTAGACCTCTAAATGTTGTGCGTTAAGTTCCAAAGCGTTGTTAGATTCATTCAATTTATTTTAAGTTGATCTTTCTTATGAAGTTTTCCTTTTGGGTTCACCACGGGATGTAGATGTAATTCCTAAAATTCAATCTAAAGATGATAAGCAAACTTTTATCTCTTTTCAGCAATGAAAATCCTAGCTACTAAGGGAAAAGAAAGATACAATCTTTTCGCAAAGAGCAAAGAGTACACTGTAAATGAACTTTCCTAAATCAAGCCAAACAGACTGTCAATATGCAAATCCACATGTGCATGTATTTGTTTTTCACTTTCTTAATATTGATGCCTAAAAAGAAATTTGATGTACAAATCTGAATTTGCTTTCAAGTGACCAACACAAACAAGCTTCTTTTCGAAATCAAAAGGTAGAGATGATTACGACACTTTATGATTTTGAAATAAATACTCGTTTCGACACTAGAAAGTCACAAATTCAAACCAAAGGCAAAAGTAAAAGCATAATCGACTGTCAACAGCAAATAAACTTTCTCCTAAGATCAAAATCAACACTTGCGACAAATCTAAATCAAAGGATGACAGTATGACTATTCTACTTTTGCAATGGAAAACTGTAAATGACGCCACAAACACACAAAAACATCTACAGTCTTTTTGTACAAAGGAGGCGGAATTACGGCAAAGAAAAGGGGTTTTTAAACAAACACATACACTGATCACAGGCTGCAAAAATCAGAGACAAAACTGAAAAAATGAAGCAAAGAACCTCAGCTGCACAAGGCTAGGCTAATCAGCGCACCTGTTACACAGAGAAACTGCATTTCAGCGCAGGTAGCCCTCTCGGGAAGTGCGTTGAAATGCAGAACCTCTTCACAGAGCCTGCGCTGGGGCAGAAACGAGAATTTTATCTGGGTTCTGGGTCACGGTTTGCAGTTTAATCTATGGTTTTTGGCTGAGTAAAAGCAATCAGTAATGCACAATCAGAGGGGTAAATTTAAAGGAGGTGTAAGAGCTATCACAAAGGGCAATCAGATCATTTGTGAATCAGCTGTTCAAATCATAAACAGATCCAGTGAATGGATTGAAGCAGCAGATGTCTACTTTGCATTTGTCAATGGCAAATGCAGTTCGATTGCTACTTCTAAGTTTATGAAACAAACAACAAGAGAAAAACAAACAAACTAACTAGACAATCATCCCCAGCGGAGTCGCCATTTTGTTATCGGGAAAAGTGTCTATTCAGAACGACCCTATCCCACTAAGATGTGATAGTGACCTTAGAAACAAACAGAGAAAACTACTTTCGTATTCTTCTTTATGAACTATAAACGAAGAGGAATAGGATGAACCAACCTGTGTCTTGCGCTAGTCCTTTGATCCAATCTCTCTCCTCTTTGACAGCTTCCAGCTACCTGCTCCCTTACTTGCCCAGCTTCACCAAGTACCTGCAAAATCAGAGAAGAAGGAAACTACACAAAGACATGGATTTATATTCATAAATAGCTTAGGATCAGATTTAAGCTAAACATACAAATGTAACAAACATCAATGATACACAAGCATGTAGGAGAAACTCAAATAGTTTTATTGATATAACAAGAAGATCCAGGAGGAGTTACAACCGATGATTCCTGATCCAACATCAACCTCCCAGCAAAGAAGCCCCTCTTCACCTCCAACAAAGCATAAATCACCCAATACTCTGATATCTATCTCAAAACCAACAACAATTCTCTGCTAATTCCAGCCTCTGGATCTCTGGGATGAGGGATCCATATATAGATGTATGCAAGGAAGATGATTCAGCTTATGATTTGACTAGTGGCTTCTCTCTGTCAGTTCTTGCTTCCACTTGGAGACTGAGAGCCTCTTACTCATCCTTGGTCGAACTCAGTGAGGCAAGTGTCATTGGAGAAGATTCTGGAAGCTTCCATTGTCTTTCCACCTCGCGGAATGGCACTGCAATTTGTCATTTCCCGCTCAACGCACCCTGGTAGTGCATTTAGGTGCGTTGAAATGCACCTATCTAGTGTATTTGGGTGCTATGCAACGCAGCTAGCCAGTGGAGCAGTTGAAATGATCCTGATTTGACTGATTTTGAGCAGTTTCTGGTGGAGAACTTCCGGGAGAAGCTGTAATTTGTTGACCTTGTTCCTTTAGGGGTCAGAACAACACTTTTAGGGACTTAGGATCCCTTGGTTTATGGACATTTCATGCTTAGAGCTGTAAGGCACAAAAATCTCTATAACACTGACAACTAGACCATCACCCCAATTTTGACTCAATCGACTGTCAACCAAAACAAATCAGAAGCACCAAGCTAGTCTTTTCAAGATGCACTGCCTGCAAGAAATTCAGTCAACCCTCATGCTGCCCACCCGGATAACTGGACCCGATAGTCACCTCAAGGTTAAATCCCCTTAAAAATTTCACAGAGTCCACTGACCTTACTCACTCAGCTAACTGCGAAAATTGCGCAGACAGGACGGATAGAAACCAAGTGCCCGTCGTTGTCTCAGTCAGAAAATTCTGCAATTTTTCCAGTCAGTCATCCCAATAGTCAACCGACTGCTTATCTTAGAAGTTACACAGTTTCATGAGCAGGCATTCTACTACCCAACAATCATCTCAGCTCAAAAATTGTGCAAAGATGATCAGCAAGCTGGCCTCCCAGCCTTGGTGTAGTTTCCCCTGCCAACAACTCCTGGCAGCAGACTGTCAGTTCGCTTTAGGAATTGTGCAGTTTTTGTTGCCACTGATTGAGCAACCAACTGCCAATTCCCCATGGGAATTGTGCAGTTTTGGCTGGTAATGATCCCAAAAGTCAGTTGCTAGTTCCCTCTAGGAATTGTACAGTTTTGGACACCAGTCTCCCAGGAAGTTCTCCCAAAAAATTGTGTGATCCTTGCCTGTTGATCCTCCTCACAACCCGACCTGTTCCTCTAGAAAATTGCACAATTTTGGCATTGCAGCCCCTACTACCCGCTCATTTCGGAAACTGCACAGATCCTACCTACCTTGCCTTCTTGCAACCTAGACTGTCCTTCCCAAAATTTGTGCAATTTTGTCTCCCATCCGAGCTAGACCTCGCAGATAGTCACTGTCAGCTCAAATTTCCTGTCTTCATCACTCATTAACTCTTTCATAGTTTTCATCAGCAGTGCTCGGAGCCATCATCTCGCTTTGCAACCTTGCTGCAACTCCTAGTCACCTGCATCCAAAATAATCATGTGTCATGGTAGACCAGGAGGTTTTGGATTTGATGTCATCTCGTCATGAGTGACTGTAGGTACAGGGACACCAAGAAACATGGCAAGACGATGAATGGGATGAACGAAGTGAGCACATGCATAAGGACAGGTTCACCAATAGAGAAATGAATGATGCATGCGATGGGATGTGCTCACCAATGGACAACCGAACAAACATGCACCTTCGTTAACAGATGACCCTGTCAAGTCTTCCAACATGCAAGCAAGGATCAACATGCCAAAGCTTCATCAAGTGAACCAAAGACCATAGAAGACTTCATGCACTTCGCCATGCGGAGGTGAAGCTGTGATACACCATGACGACATCCATCACCCAACAACACTATAGCTCAGCATGCATTCCAGTAGCAACACAAATGTACCAACACTGTCATGTTGAGTCATGTCATGATTGATGTCGCCCACATATCTACTATGGGCTATGTTGTCAATCAATGCAATGTAACGTGGAAGCCCAATAGACCCACTTGTTGAACAAAGAGTCATGTAAGTCGAAGAGTCATGGAAGTCAAATGACCATGAAGGTAGTCGAACAACCACAAGAGTCAGTTTCACCCTTAGCTATAAATTACCCCACATTTGTACATGCAAAATAATTTTTCACCTCAACTCCTCCCACATAGCCAAGAGAGTCTGTAATCTTTTCTTTGAGGAGTAAGTAGTGGCTCCAACGCCTAGCACTTGGGGTTAGTGATGTATGGTGTAACGATGTGTCTTGGAACTTTCACTTAATTTAGAGGCCTGCTAAGAGGCCAACATATTTTCACACATGTATTGTATCTATTGTAAGACTAACCTTTAACACTTGTAATGCATGTTGCTTTAACCTGTGTTCTATACCTAAACTACTTCACTTGTTTTAATACAAAATCTATTGATGGGTATGTGTTATATATGTTGTTAACATTGTCTCGCCCGTGTAGACTACTCTCCCGGACATTAGGTATATCTTTAACATGAAGCTTTAACAAGAAATAAAGTTCAATTGCCTTATCTACAGCTAAGGTAGAATATGTGGTTGTTGCATCTTGCTGAAAAACTTCTTTGGATGATGCAAACTTTGCAAGACATTTAGATCATATGTACTCCACCCATCTCCATTCTATGTGATAATACAAGTGCCATCAGTATTTCAAAAAATCCAGTCATGCACCCCGAGACCAAGCACATACCCATCAAGTACCATTTTCTATGAAAACAAGGGCTTGAACAAAAGGACAAGTTGGATTATTTTCCCTCCAAAGAACAGGTTGATGATATATTCACTAAACTGCTACCTAGAGAAACATTTGAATATCTCAAACAAAAGCTAGGAGTAGTTGCTGCATCATCTTGCTGTTAAATCCATATTTTTAGAGGAAGGTTATTATATGCATGTTTCATGAAGTATAGTTGTGTATACACGTGGGTTTCTGTGGTTGAAGGAGAATATATGTTTTTCTGACAGAAAAATAGTGGGTCAGACTCTGCTATGGGTGCTTTGTCTGATGTTGATGATTACAGTCTGACGATATGCTTTGTTTATTGATTTTTATCTGGCTAACAAATATGCCTTGATAAATGACTTGTTGACAATGCATAGGTACCACAGGTTCAGGGGGAGCATTAGCCTTCACACGCATTATGCATTGTTGGCATTATGGTTGCTGAGTCCAGCTATGGCTTCAGATATTTATACCATTTGTTGCTTAAGTCATGCAAAGGTCTAGGGTGTGATATGACTTCTCATACAATTGAATGTGTCCTTTTGGACAAATGACGTAATTTGTATCCCCACTTTGCATGGGATGGATGATAATATTTATTGTATTTATGTCATGTATAAACAATTGGTATATCCCCACTTGGTTGGGTGGATGAGTCAAGTGGTGTATCCCCACTTGGTTGGGTGATTGATGTATATATGAGTCACTGGTCATGAGGAGGTCATACTCACTTAGTTGAGTTATAGAGTCATGTTATTCTTTTGAATCATATCTTTGCAGACTCAAAATGTACTCAAGGGGAGCATGGATAGTTTCTTGGTCCACCCTTTTCCCTTGATGTCAAAGGGGGAGAGTATTTTAGAGTTAGTACTTTGGTGTTGCATGTTATCTCTAATAGTTTCTACAGCTTGCAGTAATCAACACCATCATGGTTGCCATCAAGTCCAAAGGGGGATATTTTTGACATTATGATACAAGTGTTGTCCTTGATGGAAACTCACGCACAGGTCAATTCAGTTTTGGTAAAAGACAACTCATAGTAGAACAAGTATATTCAGAGGTAACGCAGGAGTGGTACATAAGAATAGGAAGATGGAACTAAGGTCTACTAATCAAAATAAATAAGGTAAAGGAAAAGGTTGATGAAAATAAATTTAAGAAGTATACGCAAGTTCACATAGTCAAAAAATTATATACATGTTGGTCCAAAGAACAAAAAGAGCGTATACGTATACATGCACTCCCACAGGAATAAAAGCGCGTACATGTTGGCAAACCAAGGTTTTGGTCCAAGTTATTTGGTCCGTGGTATTTACCCTAGGTATTTGGTCCAAGTTATTGGTCCTAAGTGGTTTTGGTCCGAGGTATTGATAAAGGATCTAAGTATATGAGGAGAAGATCAAAGGACTAGACACACAAGGAATGAATATCTTATGAAGTGTTATGTGCAAGTTTATGGGTTTCTAAGGAATACTTCTATCTGAAGTATATTTTATGTTGTAGGGGCTATGTTTGTGATTTGATCTGAAATACTTTGAGCACCTTGAATTCAATGTTGGTTTAGGAACACGAGACTTGAAATGACTTTTAATTGGATGATCCGATATTGGTTGGGCTAGATTTGGCTGTGTACACCTATTTTATTCTTTAAATGTCATAATCTAGGTTTGTCTAAAGTTCAGAAGTGTAGCAAAGTTATGAGTTGATATTTGTTGATCTGTACGCTGGTTCGTCTCTTCAAAAGAGTGTGTACACACAAGCTATAGTCTTCAAAATAGCGTATACAAAAGAAAATCTCCTTTTTCAGATCAGACTGATCTATTTGATCAAATTCTGTTGTTTTACTGCTGTCTGTCAATGAAGTCTTCTTAGATCTGAATGTAAAACTGAATTCATAAGGAGGCTAGTACTTGATTGATTGATTGTATAAGTGAGAAGAAGTGATCTCAGTTGATGCCTGTGTAAAGCTCTATAATTTGACAGTAGATGTTCTGTATATTGCTGGTTGGTACAGACTTGATTCAAAAGTTTATATTTGTCGTAGTTTTTGAAGGTATACACAGGTTTGATTAACGGAAGTAGCATATAAACGCAGTTTGGGTTCATCCAAGTAGTGTATACAGTCTGATGCATGGTTTTTGAGGTTATAGTTGGCTCTGAATGATGATGCAGGTTTATGGGTTCTGCGTAATGTTTTGGTGTCAGTGATCTGATTATTCAGATCAACTAAATGTTGGTTGATGCAGTTTAAATTTTAAATGTTTTGATGGGTCCAGTATGAAAATTGGATGAAACGTGGCCTTCAGATTGTGGTGTTGTGTTCCAGGAGTATCCAGTCTAAAAAGTCATGAAACATGGTCCCCGAAGGAAGAGAGAAGGTTGTATCCTTCTGTAGGTTGGCGCCTACATACTAGTAAACAAATTGGCTAGTATAAGAGCTAGGGAGTTACAGCTCCCTTCAGTAGAAGCTGGAAAATGTGACAAGGTTGTAGCCTTCTGTAAGTGGCTGCCTGTGTACTGGTATGAGTCTGCACCAGTACAAGATTGTAAACATATTTTCTTATTATTAAAATAAGACAGAGACGACAACAATAGGTGGTTTTCACCCACATTGGGTTTCCACCTTAAATCTTGGTGTTCATGTGTGTTGCTTATGTGTGATGCTTTATTCTATTTTTACTGCACTGTCTAATAAGTTATTGATGCACTGGTTTACGATCAACACATGATAAATTGTCGTAATCACAAGTTCTCTGGATATACGCTAGTTTCTCTAATCACACTTGCATATACATGCTAGTTCATTTTACTAAAGTATCGTATATAAATCTGTTTGGGAAATAAAATTATTGATCTGATAATATTGATTCACCCCCCCAGTATTATTTCCAATAGCCTCTAAGTTGTAAGCCTCTTTGAACAACATGCATTCACAGATAAAGATGGAGCGAATGTCATCCTTGGCCAAAGACACAAGAACCAAAGCCCTTGAATATTTGGTGATTAAACTAGGATATAATCATTGTGACATCAAAGAAGCTGAGGAGATGATTAAAAACAAGAATGTTGATATTAAAGCTTTGAGAAAACAACTCAAGCTTCCAACCACAAAGCACCCACAGACCAAAGAGATCACTTAGCATCAACTAGAGTTAGTAAAGAAAATTTTGTTCAAGTTGATATTTGAACAGAACATTCAACATCAGAAAATGGAGACAAACATGGAAGAAATTTTGAAAGAAAAGGAATAGTTGGTAACTACAAGTACATTAGCACAACAAACAATACATCAAACAATAATTCCGACCTCAATAGAAAGGGCAGAAACATACATGACAGATTCTTCTAAAAATTTAGTGAAAGCTATGGGAGATTCATCATTGAAAAACCATGAAAATGAAAGATTGTTAACATTATTGAAAATAATGGAGGAAAATAAGATTAAAGCTCACAATGCATATTTAGCAGAAGTGCAGAAAAATTTCAAGCTTACTCAACAATTTGGAAAGTATGAAAATTAGTCATTAACAACACAAACGTTGACAGAGACTAAGCAAAGCATATGGAATAATATAAATGAAAATATCACAGAGCTATGCTCATCGTTCCAGATTATATTTTAGAAGGAGGAAATAGTACAAAATGTCAAAGAATTAGTTGAACAAACAAAGGTTGAAATTGAACACAAGCCCACATAAGCACACAAAATTATAAAGATGTTGAACTCCAAGACAAAGGACGAGCTCGAAGAACTGAAAATTCAAGACATAACAGGCACAATCATAGAAGTGAAAAGAGTTCTAACAAAGAAAAACTTGATGATACAACTTGAAAACAAGTGCAAAGAAGTAGAACTAAAAGTAAAGAGATTTAACAAAAAATTAAATTTGTTGTAGTAGAAAGGGCTTCCACCTTTGAGAGCTTCTAATGGAAAATTGATTCCATTAGAGAAATGCCAGGACCAGTTGTGTAATATAGCTGTAGATACATCCAAATTCCCCAAAGTGAGAGCAATAATAAGTCGATAAGATTTCATGGAAGGCCTACAATATGACCTCTTCATTCATTGTGAAATCCATCATCTATTTCTCAATAAACTAACTTTTCAAACATTCACAGAAGTGGATGGAAGATTTCAAAATATGGTAAATTTCTCTATTCCTAGTGAAGAGAGACGAGATAAAATATTGGAGCTCATTGAGTAAAATCAAATAAAATCCTATAGATTAGGAGTAGTCAAACATAAGAAACAAAAATATATCTACAATCATCAACAAAACTCCTCAAAGTGTGAACAAAGCATCCAAATTAGTCTAGGATTGTTATCATTTAGTCCTATTTTTGAAATATATACATCTTCTGGTAGATATTATTTTGTAATATTTTTTTTGAAGTCTGAATTTGTTCAAATCAAACTCTATAAGTATTTTGTAAAAAGGATTAGAAAGGGTCGGATTATCTAAAAAGAGAAGATCTTTCTTTGATTGTAAGTTGTGGACTTTGTTTTGAAGTAATCAATTTAGAAATATAGAGGAAATATTGTTTTAGGATTCTTGTGTTAGATAAATGGTGATGTTTTCCTCCCTGTCAATTTGTTTTTTCCTTCTAAGTTTTCACATGAATGTTCTTTCTTGATTGTTACAAGAATTTTATGAGATGAATTTACTTACAATACTCAGCTTCGGCTTGTTTAAACAATCTTAATGTTTTCCTTCTGAGATTAAATATAAAATTCATTTAAGAATGCTTTATATTTAATTAATCCCCACCTCATATTCATCTTATACTTACCATACATAGTTCATGAGATCTAGGAGTTTTCCTACCTCGATTTGTTTCAGCTACTCTGTTTATTTGTGATTGATTACTGAATATTTTCATGACTCCATGCCCAATGGAATTTTGTTTCATCCTAGACCCAAAACTTTGAAAAAACTTATCTTTGACCTTTCATATATAGCCTAAGATCTAAAAAACAAATTAAAATCATAAAGAGAGAGCCCTATCTGACGCTGGAAGGGATAGATCCCAACTTTAAAAGTGGTTTGTGGTTACCTCTGTAGTTTCCTTGTTAGCCTAGGAAAAATACATAGTGATACAAACTTCCATGCTGGGGGATGCAAAAATCATCCTTTAGGCATGGCTACTTTCCAAAAAATCTTGTGTGCTAGATACTACTAGCCATCTCTTTCAAAGACTATATTACCATGGTCAATTTGTGTCATCCCTATCAAGTTTTTCCAAGAAAATGTGTGCACCCCTTCCCCTCTTCACTTGATAGTTACTATTGGTCCATTTTCAAAATGGGGTATTCACTTCATTACTTGCAACTCCACTTCAACTAATGGTCATGGTTACATGGTTGTGGTTGTCGACTACTTCACAAAATGGACTGAGGCCATTCCTACTTTTAAGGATGATGGTGAAACTACCACATTATTCTTGTTTAATCAGGTAATCTGTCGATTCAGTGTCCCTTGCACCATTTTTATAGACCATGGTTATCACTTTCATGTTGGGTTGTGTTATATTATTTCCACATAGTTAACAGGAGGTTTAAAGGGCACCCGTAACCCCACTTTATGGGGTTTGGGGCAGCACCCCGGAAAATTTTGGTTTTGGACCCTATGTTAGGTTGGGTGCACCCACCTATGGTTTTGTGTATGATTTTCGCACATGTTTTTTGGACGCGATGGTTTTCGGTCCATGGTATTGGATGCTTCGGCATGTATAAATATATATTGTAACATTGAAAGGAAAATAATGAAAAATCAAGCTGTTAGTCCCAATTTTTAGATCCAGGGGAAGGTCTCTGTGTATATGTGTTTTATGTGTTATGATCTGGCATTGTTTATTTTCTGTGTTTTAGAATTCATATGCAGGTAATTTCTGTACGGGGTTAAAACCTACATTTCATAATCAATTGATGTTTAAATTAACTTCTATGCTTGATTTTCACCAAGATCATTCATCTTCATACTATCCACAAGCTAATGGTCAAGTCAGAGTTGTAAATGGCATCATTAGTACCATGATCTGCTAGTTAGTAGGAAACCACAAGGCTAGATGGCATATAATGTTATATTCTACACTATGGGAATATCAAACCTCAGTAAAGAATGTTACAGGCTTCACACCACTTCAATTAGTTTACGGCTTGGAAGTAGTCCTCTTTATCGAGTTTCATATCTCATCACTAAAACTCTCTCTCAAACTTCTACCCGATAGCTCCATTAAAGAGGAGCAATTTTTGTCACTTCATAACTTAGATGAAACTCGAAGAGATGTTGTACTAGCTCTCAAATCCCATAAGTGTCGAGTCAAATCTCAGTACAACAAATGTGTTAAGCCTCGTTCTTACCAAGAGGGCGATCTTATCCTTGTCTATGATAAAAAAAAATGACCTCTTGGGTGTAGGAACTCTATAGAGAATGTGGCTTGGTCCCTATATTGTCACTTGGGTACTTTCCAAAGGGGCCTATGAACTTACGAACTATGAGTGTATCCCTGTTGTCGAGTCCCACAAGGGGCTCTATCTAAAGAAGTGTTATGCTTAAATAACATATCCTTTGTATATGTATAAAGTTTTACCTCTTTCGATGTGCTTCTTTTCTATTTGATTGTTTTTTGCTAAATTTGATTGTTTTCCTTATGTCTATATATTTTTCACATATGTTGTCTCTACTCTGACCATATGTTGGCTACGTGGATGGTGTCAGTCATCATACTTGACATGTTACAACACCCGCCTAGGTTCTTTACACACCTACTTCAGAGCTTTTTAGTTCTAAAAAAGTCTTCCTTGGTCACACTACTAATAACGTTTACAAATATAATGTAGTTATCAAACTCCTTTCAGAGGTTATTTATTTCAACATTACAAACTTAGTGGTCAGGCTAGACTCCCAGCTAGTGGTTATGCATTTGAATAATCATTATCACATTCGTAATCCAATATTGTTGTGTCAATTTTTAAGATTTAATATTTTGGAATGACATTTTGAGTTCATTATTTATCAACATTTTCCAAGGGAATCTAATGCATTATCTGAATCATTAGGAAATTGTGTATTAGATTAGCATTTATAACATTTATTATAGTTTCAAGCATAAGCATATATTTCCATTGACAAATACATAAACAATCAAATACACCATAAAACATTAAAACACACACACACACACACACACACACACACATATATATATATATATATTGTTTCAAGTTTTTAATACATCCAAATATCCCCAAAACTTGGGTGTTTTTACAAAATGGCTTCACTGAGCCTATAATGACACCCTAACAAATCATCGCTCATGTCATCCTCTAAAGAGGTACAATAAATACCTTTGTCACACCCACTATATGTCTTTGTAGATGTAAATGTATCTCCCTCATGGGATAAGGTGGGACACCCATCGTCAGGCCCTTGAGGTTCCTATAAACCTTCCACAAGATCTATACATCATCCCCCCCTTCAGCGGTTGTTGTGGCCCCAATTGTTGCTCTAGCCCCAGGAAGTTTCTCACCCCATCTCACATGGCAGAGTACACCTGCAGGACACATTGGTGCCACATCTATGTTATTCCAACACTCGTATCAGTTTGTTTCATCCAAACAAAAAAAATTCATAAAATTCAAAAGTAAAAAAAACTTTGTCACTAATTTTTCCTCTTAGTTATTGGGTCCCACTAAGTACCTAGTGGCATGTCTAACTTTGGAAATCCTGTGTAGTTCATCTCTGTACATGGAAAGTATTCAATCATAGGAATCTAAGCCTTCATCCAATGAAAGAAATCTACACCAAAATATTTACATTGGGTCCACCTCCTATTTGAGGCATTAAGGCAAACCATCGTTGCATCCATTATGGTAAATGAGGGCTTCAACTCCTATTTATAGCTATTGGAGTTGTGCCTAACCCTAGATTTAGTCATTTTGTAGCAAAAAATCCATAAATTTCTAAATGATTCAATCCTAGTTCGTATTTTGCAATATGTTGACTTGATCTAATGTTGCTTCAAGTTAATTTTTGCATAATTGACCATTATAGACTCGATGTGAGCTTTCTTTTTAGGGGATTTTTCTTACTTGTTAAATAGAAAAAAACCAGAGTTACTTTTCTCGGGCTCACTATACTCATATGGAAATGATTTGAGCTATTATTATTTTGTCTTTTTCTCACTCTTTAAACTGAAAAATATACTACAAGTTTTCTTCATTTGACTCGTTTAAAATTTTATGAAGAATATTGAGTTTACTTCTTTCCGCTCATACTTGCAATAAAATGAGATGGACGACTATTGAGCATATGTTTATCACTTCATCTGGACTCGATAAAATAACTACGAGAAATAAACTATGTTGGGTATACCATTAACCTTTTGTCGCACCTGGTCATCAACCATGACAAAGGTACCCCTTGAAGTCTTTTTTAAGCTCTTTTCAGACTCTCTGAATGTGAAAATATTGTCAATTTTACCCTTTCTAGACTCATTAAAACTAAGCATATTGGGAGTAAATTAGAAGAAGCAATGGTTACTATATCTGATGAAATTTTTAACAATAGTTTATTTTCCATCCCTTGAACATGGCACTTTTCCCAACATGTTCCTCTTTTTGTTAGCTTCTCTGAGAATCCTACCAACTCATGACTCTTGCATTGATACCCTGATGTCCCTGCATCTTTGTATCCTTTTCCTCCTAGTGTAATTGAGTCTAAGATGTTGAGGAATTGGTGTCATGCCTTCTATTATTCAATTACCTTTATCAACATTTTGATCATATGCCTATTTCCTTGAGTCAGCTCATCCTACTATTCTAATTTATCTTCAAAATAAATCGTTTTGTCTCATTTCATGTCAGTTTATGTGGCACTCCTTATTTCCTACTTTTGAAGGATGCCTTCCTATTAACATCAACATATCATCTAGGAAGAGAATCGAGAAACACAACAATACCTTGGAGCTTGCAGCCTTCAGTGGCAAGTTTCTATGCATTTGATTAGGGATTTTCATTGTTAGATCCCACTTGGATGATTCTATGAGTGTTCAACCCTGACTCCTTTAATATTCACACTCGCTAGATTATACTACACATCTTAGAGACCATAATCCTTATTGATGGCCATCCTCGCATTTGTTAACAAATTTCATCATTGACCAATAATCAAACAATTTCTCACATGTTTGACATCAACTCATTTATTGACACGTGTAGAATTATGATATATGTGACGATGACAAAGACCTTGGGTAGAGGATTGCATCACTCAACCTTATTAGACTGTTTATATTATGACATATTTCCACATTGCGCTTATCGGTGGATGATCTGCCATAGATCCATTGAACATCATTATGATTTAGCTACTCAGAATTAGAATTCCTGAATCGTGACATGATTATTATATATATTTGACACGTGTGTTGTTGCAAGCCTCTTTCTGTTCTAAAACACTAAAAATATCTCCCTTCAACTATGATGTAAAGTATTTTGGCGATCATCTTCTTATTTGACCTTTAGGGAGAATCTCTTATAATGGAAAATAACTCCTCATTATCTAATAAGAGAAGAACACTTTTTGACTACAATAAACCCTTATTATAGGAAAATTTTCTAGAGTAAGGAACCCTGGAAAAACTACATAGAGCATGTTAATGCATGAAAAGAATTAGTAACATGATTTTCCCTAGGTGTGAATGCTTTGCATATTCAGGAGGGTCATGTTACTTGACTTTCATGAGCCCACAAGAAAAAAGCATGAGTTAATTGACTAAATTTCCTTTTTTACTTAGCGTTGACTCTATTAGGCTAGAACATATCGCCTCAAGGCCATCTATGGATGTTTCCTATCCTAACCAAGACTACTAGACTAGGAGAAAGCAATAAAGCAGAGGAAACATCTTCCATACTTTTGGATTTTTCCCAAAGTGAATTGGTGAAGCAATTGGTAAAATGAGAGCCTCCCATTTCCTACATATTGGAGGCAACTAGGAAATTCTAATGAGGATAAGAATTCATGCATTATTATGCCACTAAGTTGTTGATTGAGAGAGAGGTTTAAGACATGGGAATTGGAGGAAGTCATGTTGTAGCCACCTATGGTTGTAATCTTCCTTCAATGAATATATATATATATATATATATATATATATATATACACTATCATTTCATCCATATCATTGTATTGAGATTTCATTTCTTATGTTCATGTTGTAATGATTTGGATTATGATTATTGTTGATGTGTTTAATGGTACCATGTTGTTTACTTTCTAGTGCTTTGGATTGGTGAAGTATAAATGTTGTGAATATCACATTTGTCTATCTTGTGTGCATGTTCCTCTCTTGGAATTGGTTGATGAATCTTTCCAAACCATGATGATTGTTCCACTTGAGCTGTGCATAAGGACAAGTAGGTTGTCATTCACCCTTTCTTTGTCAATTTAATCTATTGCTAATCTAATTCAATGCATCTATTTTCTTTGTAGTAGATCCCTTAGTCATTCTGCCTTAGGTTCCGAGAAACCTAAGATGGTTTTCTAATTTTTCTAACCGAGAAAAAACTCTTATAACATTAACCCATGTATTAATTCTTTTTCTAATTAATAATAATAATAATTAAATACAAGGTTAAATTTTTTCTCCAAAGTAGTTATACCCTTTTTGCCCGATTAAATACATAATGTTATATGAACAAGTGTTATATGAAGTGATTTTTGGTTGTGGTATTCACAAGTCATAGTATTGGCCCATGGTTTCTAACAAAGCCTATTTACATATTAAGAATCTCCATGGTAAGGTGGGGTAAATTTTCATGGTTATAATCTTGTTCTATATTATTTTTAAATGTACATATGTTTAACTTATATATTAGTTATTTTAGTTAGTTTTAATAATAAGATTTATAATAATAATAATAAATTTATAATTAAGTTAGTTTTATGATTTTTTAATTTAACAATGTAAGATGTAGCATGAAGTAATTTCTTAGATGTTTATCGACATTTACCAGTCATTTAATTAATAAGGATTTGTTAGTTTATATTTATATCATATTTAAAAATTTTGGGGACATAGTCTAATGGTATTATTAGGTGGAAATAATAAAGTCAATTAAGTAAATTGGAAAATGTGTATGGGCTACCTTGATAAAAATATTTGGTAATTAAATATTGTCATAGTCATTATTATTAGAAAACGCTCCACCACTAATTACACTGAAGGTGTTTACTCTATCAGGTTGGGATGGGAAAACACTCTTCATCCCAGGCAATCTCGGAGCTCTATTTTCATTGTCCTTCATCTAGCAGTTTTTAACAACATGGAAACACCAACAAATGGAATGATAGGACAAGAGTAATATGCTATTTCACCCATGCTCCAATGTGACCTAACATTGGGTCAAATCCACCACCCACATCACTGCCAACCGATGGTACAATTGAAACTAGATATTTCCTAACGATCATGTCATGATTGTAGGAGGGCACAAATATTTCAATTATGAATTCGTTCTTAAAATCCCTTTGGAAAGAGCCTTCCAACTTCCACTATTGTTGAAGACCAGCATAGCAGGGGAGGAGAAAAATCTCTATTCGTTTCTTCATCTCTCATCTGATGGAAATCTCTTTATATTTTCTAATAAAGATTCCATCCTCTTCAACTACAACAAAAACCAGGTTGTTAAATTTTTCCCCACCATTCCCGGAGGTGACGCCTAGAACTATCCATCGTCCAGTTCTTCGGTCATGTTTTCGCTCGAGCTCGTTTATAATTTCCAAAAGGTGGAGACTCTTATCTATGGATGATTCCCAGATGAAATTTTCAAGAAGGTTAGAATAAATCAGATGTTCATCGAGATGTTGAGGAGCTACAGGAGAATGGAAGTCAAATCTCATAATCTATAGTGGTGGATGGAGGAAATGGTTGGTCCCAAAGTCATGAGTAACATGTTCATACTCCCCATTTCCCATATTCTCAAAATCAATAGTGCAAAAAATGGAACTGCCAGTTGGAAATTTGTGCACAAGAATTCATTGGGCCCATTCATTTACACTCCCAAAGAATAAATGGGTTATAGAGTTAGAATTCTAGCTCCCACTAAAATCGAAATAATGTATCATTCTATTAATAGTGTGACATTACCCTCATCAGTTGTATGGTGTCATCGATGATGGGTAGTGTTTGGTACCTGGATAGTGGAGCTTCTTTCCAGATGACTGGTCACAAATAACTCTCCAGTAACTTAGAGGAGAAGGATCTCTAGATTCATATCGATATGGGTGATGATGGGAGGTATAGCACTACCAGTATTGGTACAATTACCTTTAAGAGGGAGTCGGGTTCTCCCCTCATTTTGTAAGATGTTATGTATGTTCCTAGTTTAAGGAAGAACTTGGTATATGTTTCCATGTTGGATCATAGAGGTTATGATGTGATATTTAGTAAGGGAAAGGCGTTCCTTCGTCACATATCCACAGCATAGGTGAAGAGAATAGGGGTTCAAGTGAAAAAGCTCTATAAGTTGGAGGTATAATATTGGTCTTGCTTGAGAATGAAAGTAGAGAAGGTACTGAGGTGAAAAATTTGTGATCTGTGGCACAAAAGGTTGGGTAACTTGCACCATGGCACTTTGAAGATCATGCAACAAATTTCTACTGGTATTCCCAAGTGTGCACTAGAGCAGATAGATACATGCAAAGGATGTACATTGGTAAATTACACCAAATCTTCCTTTCATGACAAAGACAGTTGAGCACAAGCGATCCTTGATCAAGTTCACTCACATGTGTGTATACTATTCTCGATAACATCCATGACCAAGCACAAGTATTATGTGATATTTGTTGATGATTGTTCTCGTAAGTGTTATATCTTCTTCATGTAGAAGAAGTATCATAATTTTGAAAAGTTTTGTGAATTTAAAGCACTTGTCAAGAAGTATAATGGTAGGAAAGTTAAATCTCTCAGAAGTGATAATAGTGGATAATATGTATTGAATGAGTCCAAAAATCCATGTGCATTAGAAGGAATTCGACGATAGTTGATGGAACCTCATAACCCACAGTAGAATGGGGTAGCTAAAAAGAAGAACAAAATTATTGTGGGAGTGGAATGGGTGATGTTTCATGATCATGACCTACCATTAGACTTGTGGGTTGAAGCTTGCAACACAATTGTTTATTTGCAAAACAAAATCCCTCATCGAATTCTCGGGATGAGAACACTGAAAGAGACTTTTTCAAGGAAGAAACTAGACGTGGCACACTTCAAGATTTTTGGTTCATTAGTCTACTACTATGTAACCAAAGATGCACAAAAAAATCTTGAGGCAATAGCTGAGTTGGGCATATTTATGGGGTACACTAATACACCTTATAACTATCGGGTGTACCTTCCAACCAACAAGATGACAGTGGTTCGTAAAGATGTAAAATTTGATGAAGAGAAGGCCATGAAATGTTCACTTGAGAAGGAGCTTCAGCTACATGTGGTTGAGGAGGTTCTAGCTCCTAAGGAGGAAACTCAAATTGATGTGGAGTAGCCACATGCAGAGGAGTGGGGAGTGGAGACACCCACTCATGCAAAGCCTTCTAAAGATGGGAGAAAGTGCACTAGAGAGACTGACAGGTTATTGCATGATGCTAGAGAGAATGTGGGAGCACCCACATCACAACCCAGGAAGAGGAGGTCACTGAAGAGGTACACTGACTACTTGGCTCTGATGAGCGTATGTGTAGAGATTAAGCCATCCTATTTTGAGGAAGCAGTGCAACAACTAGTTCGGGTTGATGTTATGGTTGAGGAGTATGACTCCATTTTCGGGAACAATGTTTGGGATGTGGTCCCAAGATTGACAGACAAGATAGTGGTAAGTTCTATATGGATTTACAAGGTAAATGAAGAACAAATGGTAGTGTGGATAAACACAAGGTCAGGTTTGTGTCCATATGCTTTTATCAGGTGGAGTGGATTGATTATGATGAGACCTTTTCTCCTGCTGCAAGGTACTCATCAATAAAATCCATTCTAGCACTATCAACACAAATGGGATGGAGGATACATTAGATGGATGTAAAGATAATATTCCTCAACGACATGATTGAGGAAGAGGTGTATATTAAGTAGCCTAAAGGATTTGAGACCTTCAATAGAGAGTCACATGTGTGCCGACTCAAGCAAGAATTGTATGGACTGAAACAAGCACCCCATGCTTGGTACACTAGGATTGATATCTATTTCAACGGTTTGGGATTCACCAAAAGTGAAGTAGATACGAACCTTTACCATATTGTGGTTGAAGGTAAATTGTTGATTATTGTTTTATATGTTGACAATTTGATTTTGATAGGTGATGATAAGTTGATCAAGTCTTGCAAAGAGGATATTGAAAGAAAGTTCGAAATGAAGGACTTGGGGCTCATGCACTACTTTATGGGTATGGAAGCATGGCAAGGTGATGAGGAACTGTTTGTCTCTCAGGGCAAGTATGCTAATGAGATAATCAAGAAGTTCCACATGGAGAGCAATAAACCCATGGAGACTCCTCTAGCAGGTAATAGAAGGAAGAAGGATGCTACTTCCATTGAAGTAGTGGAGGATACTATTTATAGGTAGCTTGTGTGTTCACTCATGTATCTAGTGAACACATGATTGGGCATGTGTTATGCAGTCAACCAACTTAGTCAAGCGATGGTTAAGCCAAACAAACTATATTGGAAGGCATCTAAACATGTGTTGAGATACCTCAAAGGAACTACTCAGTATGGTATTTGGTATAGAAAGACAAAGGGAATGAAGCTTCAAGGCTTCACCTATGCAGATTGGGCAGGGTGTCCATTCGACATGAAGAGCACATCAGGTGGGATATTTAGTATTGGGTTAGCAACTATTTGTTGGTATAGCAGGAAACAAAGATAAGTTGCACTCAGTTCAGCAGAAGCAGAGTACATGGCTGCTAGTCAAGCAACTTATGAGGCTATCTGGATGAGGAAGATTGTTGTTGGTTTTTTTGGTTAGAAGATGGATCCAACTGTGATAGTCATAGTTGTATCAAACTCTCTGAATATCAAATTTTTCATGATCAGTCCAAGCATATTGATATCTAGTATCATCATCTTTGATATTATGTGCAGAGGAGAATTATGTTCTTGGAGTACATTCCCACTAAGGAACAGGATGCATATATTTTGACAAAGGCCTTGTCAAGATACGAATTCAAGTTTCACAGAGGCAGGATCGGGGTAGGATATAATCCCTTTCTTTTTGAGAGGGAGCGTTAAAAATAGCAACAATAAATCCTAATTTAATTTTTCCTTGAATTAAATTAGGAATTAAATCAAAATTCTATTTGCATAGCAACTTGTAATAGTTAACTAAGCTAAATTGACTTAGTTGGCTTAGGAAATTTGAGTTGGAAGTCTATCTAGAGTCACATAGGGTGATCCATAAATTTTAGGGGGCTAGGTTGAGTTCTTTTGAGTTGTAATTAATTAATTCAGTCCAACTGAGTTATAGTTAGTTAAACTAGTTCTAACTATTGGATGAACTAGTAGGAGGTCTAGTAGTAGAGATGGGCACCAATGCATCTTCACTACTCCTCTAGTTAACCAAAGATTCACTCATAAATAACTCATGCATTTTAGTTTGGAGGAAGATCCAGTTGAGATTATAGTTCAGTGACAATGTACTATCAATCTTATAATTTTTTGAGTTGTACAAATGGTGGATGCAAGCAGTAGAATGCCTATGGATGGATTGCACAGTTGTGGTGAGGGATTTTCCCAATTAAATATGGGATAATTCTCTCAGGAATTACGCAAGGAAGTAGGGTTTGGAAAGTAGCAGAATTGGATAAGTGTTAACGGGAAAAGTGTCTACTCAGAACGCCCCTATCCCACTAAGGTGTGACAATACCTTAGAAACAAACAGAGAAAACTACTTTCGTATTCTTCTTTATGAAATATAAACGAAGAGGAATAGGATGAACCAACCTGTGTCTTGCGCTAGTCCTTTGATCCAATCACGGAAGATGTGGCAAAAGGGGGATTCGTCACAGAAGAGCAAGTTATCGCTACCTGATCCCTTACTTGCCCAGCTTCACCAAGTTCCTGCAAGATCACAGAAGAGGAAAACTACACAAAGACATGGATTTATATTCATAAATAGCTTAGGATCAGATTTAAGCTACACATGCAAATATAACAAAACAGCATTGATACACAAGCATGTAGGAGAAACTCAAATAGTTTTATTGATATAACAAGAAGGTCCAGGAGGAGTTACAACCGATGATTCCTGATCCAGCATCAACCCCCTAGCAAAGGAATCCCCTCTTCACCTCCAACAAAGCATAAATCACCCAATACACTGATCTCTATCTCAAAACCAACAACAATTCTCTGTAATGTACAAAATTCCAGCCTCTAGATCTCTGGGATGAGGGATCCATATATAGATGTATGAAAAGAGGATGAGTCAGCTTATGATTTGACTAGTGGCTTCTCTCTGTCAGTTCTTGCTTCCACTTGGAGACTGAGAGCCTCTTACTCATCCTTGGTCGAACTCAGTGAGGCAAGTGTCATTGGGGAAGATTCTGGAAGCTTCCATTGTCTGTCCACCTCACGGAATGACACTTCCATTTGTCATTTCCCGCTCAGCGCACCCTGGTAGTGCATTTAGGTGCATTGAAACGCACCTAGCTAGTGTACTGGGGTGCTATGCAACGCAGCTAGCTAGTGGAGCAGCTGAAATGATCCTGATTTGACTGATTCTGAGCAGTTTCTAGTGGAGATCTTCTGGGAGAAGCTGTAATTGGTTGACCTTGTTCCTCTAGTGGTAGGAACAACACTTTTAGGGACTTAGGATCCCTTGGTTTATGGAAATTTCATGCTTAGAGCTGTAAGGCACAAAAATGTCTATAACAGTTGCCCCCTAAAGTATGAGGCCGTTTATCGGGTGAAATGCTTTATTAGGAGGATCCGAAGTTCTTACAATGCTGGGAGGAGACCTGTACTAAGATACAATACAATACATTATCTTCATATTGTTTTCATGATCTAGCTGAGGTGGGCATTCCCATGCTCAGCTTTATAAATTCATTTTTATGTACACAGGACAGACAATCATCTGATGGTAGACTGATGATTCTGATGAAGTCATCATCCTTTTGGTAGGATGATTATCTGTGCTGCAATGCTGTACATGTCAATGTCTTTATTTTTCCTGAATATATATCGCAGCCCGGATGGATGAAACTAGATCTGGGGTCTTCAATCTCGTCCGATCTTCACTCGAAGTACAAGTCGATCCATGTGAAAAATGTCTTGAAGTCGAACATGGAAAGACATCGCTTGATTACCAGTCGGTGATGTAAACTGTTAACAAGCGCGAGAGGAATCACCGATAATGATGATGACCCTCAAGGTACTGCAGTACAATTCACGTGGTGTGAATAAAGGACTTGGCGTCAAACACCACGCAAAATCTTTCGGTCGAAGGTCATTGATGTATACCTGTCGTTGGAAGTGAGAAACTTGCCATTGAGGCATGCAAGCTTCAAAGTACTGAATGGGGTGTTCCTAGATCAACTTCTTGGATAATGAGCTGATGTCGACAAGAAGCGATCCGTCAAAGGAGGGCCTTGATGAATCCCACATCAATGAAACAGAATGGATCAAATGATTTTGATAGAGGTGAAAACGATCTGATGATATATGGTTCAGGATGGCGGTCATGAAAGAATGAAGTATAATGTATGGTAGTGGATGGGACACGGATGACTTCTCTTGAACATTTCGGCGACACTTATGTGATGGATTGGTAGCATTTACCCCAAATGTGGATCATATGGCGTGACCATGGTGATGTGACCGGTGAATGAAACAACCCAACCCGACTCAGGCACAGAGTGGAAGTGTCATGTTCAAGAGCGACTTGCTACCAATAAAGATTCTTTGAGTTTCTTCCCAATTTTTCCTCAGTCATTGCTGACCAGTACCTCTTTATTTTTGTCAAGCTTGAGGAGGATAACATGTGCTTGTTCTATAATTTTCCCTTCGGGCAAACCCATTGCTATGTTTTAACGAGCCTAGCGATAGTGAAACTCATTCTCGTCTAAAGACAAGTTTGTCGCGATTAATCTTTTTAACGAGTCTAACGACAAAGATAACTCGGTCCTTTTCATTTTTAGAGAGTCTGAAAAGGTACGTAAAGGTAACTCTGAAATTCCTTTTTCGTCATCTAATCCCTTAAGTCCGAAAAAGTATAAAACAATACAGAAGGGATGAATTTTCGATAGTTTTAACGAGCCGAACAAAACAAGCGCTTGATCTTTTTGTGCAATAATCCCTCAGGTCGAAAAAGATTAAAATCTAGAGGAGGGATAGCACTTCCGGTCGCTTTAACAAGCTGGAAGGCCAAAACTCGGCAATCTTTTCATATTTTACGAGTCAGTTGAAAAGAGCTTAAAGAAGACTCATCTTTTGAGGAACGAGTGATAAAATGGGTAGCAACTGATTCCAGGTAAGGGTTGGAATTTTCAAATCACGGCAGTGTCACAAGGATGGCTAGTGAAATCACTCTTCGCAGCCTTTCCCCAAAATGGGTAAACAATCAAATGGAGGTGAATGATCGGCCAATGGAAAAGTGGAGGTGATGGTGCAAACATGACCAAGGCTTTAATGGCTGAAGTACTACATTCACGGTGGTTATTTACCGGGGGATAGTTCATTTTTTAACGAGCTTAAACGCGGGTGGAAACATTTGCTCAGTCTGGGTTTATTTTTAATGAGCTTGAACCTCGCGGTAAAACTGCTCGATGCGGGTTTATTTTTTAACGAGCTTGAACCCTGCAGTAACACTGCTCGTGATAAGTTTGTATGCCCCCGGCATAATAACGCAAACGGTAACACTGTTCGAGGTGCATGCCCCCCAAGCTTCATTGCATTCAACTTGGTGGTTGGAATGAAGGTTTACCTTTGAGATTTGGAAAGGGGATTGTTTCATTTTTTAATGAGGTTGACACAGTAAAAGAACTGTCCTCATGACTCCTTGTTTCATTTTTTAACGAGGTTGACACGAGATAAGAACCGTCCTCGGAGTCCAAATCCATTAGATATAGAAGGTTTCATATTCCACTGTGGCCACTTCCGCCAGATTACTCGGAGGCGGTAGGGCAAAAGTACCCATTAAGGCAGGGTCTTTTAGGAGACCTACTCCGATATTTTGGAGCGAATGATTGCTTCCATGGATCATTGGAATGCTTCCCGTAACTTGTGAACTGTTGGGGAGAAATGTTTGTTGGTCGACGATTGTAATTCCTCCTTGGAAGGGAAATGCAATCTTCCTGAAGTAGGTCGACACAACTGCGGCCATGGCATATATCCAGGGTATTCCCAATAGGATGTTGTAATCAAGGTTTCCGTCAATTACTTCAACATCAATTTCTATTGTTTTCCCTCCTAGTTCAACTTTCAAGTTACTTAGGATACCATATGGTGTATATGTCCTTCCGTCGAATGCTTTTAATGTCGTCGAAGATCGCGACAAGGTTGGAGATCCTAAATTTTTCCAGAAACTCATTGACATAATGCATGTAGATGACCCCTCATCAATAATTGTTCGATGAACAGTTTTGTTGAGGGCTTTCACTTGAATAAGGAAAGCTAGTTGAGCTGGTAATTGAGGGTCATATCCTTTATGATCAAAGGCCACAAGATTGGCATCCATTGGGTCAACCCCACCTATTGCTGATAATAAAGCTTGCTCTTGGGAGAGGCAATTTTGCGGTACCTAAAGTGTCAACATAGCGGACGGCGATTGGGCCAGGTCCTCTATTATATTATAATTCTGTGCTATTTTTGCACGAGGATTAAATGTCGATTTGTGCACTAATCCCTTTGGCGACTTTATCATTTGTTCAGGAATGATGGGTGGCACCACTTTGGTCAAAGTTGTTGTCGAACTACTAGGTTGTTCATTAGCCTTGTTATTCGACACCTGTGGATTCCTGTAATCTTTATTCCTTGCCAAAGCATCATTTTGCTGCTTTGAGATAGACAACATAAGCACTTGGGATCGGGAAGCATTTTGATTAGCAACCAGTTTGGTTCCCGGGCTTGGAAACGGATCAGTCAAAACTGCTGAGGTTTTTGAACTCTTAAAGAGTTTCTTAACTTCAGCTTTATGTGGACAATCTCTCGTCCGATGATCCTCATCGCATATATGACACCCCGCAGGGGGTTTCCTTTGCCCAGAAAGGTTTGTAGAAGGCTTTTCAAGAGATGACTCATCTTGCTTCCTTTTTCTCCCTTTCTTTTTCTTCTTGCCCCCTGGTTGCTTCAGTTGTTTGCCCTTGTCAGTCGACACGACATTTACTTCTGAGGCAAGAAGTTCCTCATTTGCATTTTGACTAGAAATCTTACAAGCCTTTTTAGATGTAGCCTTTGTCGATTTCGTGTCTGTCGCGCCAATCACGCCATTGATGGCATGAGAGTCATTGTTTGATTTAGGAGGAGGAGGAACTGAGAATTCCGGTCTAGGGGCGTCAAGTATTTTATCGTAGAGCGTGCCGGACTGAGTGTAAATCAAGTCCAAATATTGCGCACGAGCGATAACTTGCTCTTCTGTGACGACTCCCCCTTTTGCCACATCTTCCATGATGGAAGGTAGTAATGACTTGATAAACCATTCAGCTAAAAGCTGATTAGGAACATACGTTTTTATCATTCTACGACAACGTCGCCACTCATGTATATGATCAGATATGTGAGTGGCCGTTGTTTGTTTGAAGTTGGTAAGGAGTTCCGTTCCCGTTTCATATCTTATCGGTAATTGAAAATGGGTTAAAAAGGTTGTGGCTAGGGTACTAAAGTTGTTGAATGAAGCTCTAGGCAATTCGATATACCATTTTGCTGCCGGACCAGTTAACGTCCTCTGAAAAAGGCAAAGCCTAATCGAATCATCGTTTAGGGTGTTTGATGAACACCACAGATGAAAGGTCATCACATGATTCGACGGATCTTCACCCGGATTTCCATTAAATTTAGGAATATCTGATGGAAGTTTATGCGGAATCGCTGGCCACCAAGCGGCATAAGCAATTGGATCATTCGTCAGTCGGTTTAGATCTGGTAATTCTAGAGTTGCTACAAAGGGCAACTGTTGATTCAGGTTAGGCGAAGCATACCCAGGATAAGATGGAATCGCCTTAGCAGTGGGTCTTTGCATACCAGCATAATGTATTTGATGCTGGCAACTTTGACAAGGTTGATGGGCATATGGTTGTTGATAACCGCTTTGGAAATGCAGTTGCCCATTACTTACAAAGACTTGTTGCTCAGGTCCTTGATATGATTGCTGGAATTGCGGTTGTTGAGATTGAAGCAGCCTTGGTTGTTGGACCATTTGCTGTTGTCCAATACTGGATGATTGACCAAGATGAGGAGTCATAGTACTTGTTTGAGCCTGAGTCGCTCCAGATAATGAGGCACTAACCTGAGGTTGTGATTGAGTTGTCGAGACAAGAGGTTGTTATATTGCAACCTGAGAAACTTGGGGTTGACATACAACAGGTAGCGTTTGTACTTGCGACGCAATCACCATACTAGGTATAGTGGGAATATTCGACACAAGGTGGACTGGTTGCATTGAATATGCAACCCTTGATTGCTGAGGCAGTATTGGTACCCAACCGCTGGATGTAATTCCAGTTTGACCCGAACTTTGTTGTAAACTCCCATATGGTTGTTCCCGGGGAGGGAACAATGAAAAGGCATACTGCCCTCCATATGGTGGAAATCCAGTACTTAAAGGGTATATTGGCCTTTGAAGACACATTGGATCGATTTGTTGAGTTTCAACATAAGAAATACCAGATGATAATCCGGATGAAGAAATAGGAACTGACCATGTCGTTGAAACAGTCGCTGATTGGACTCCGGCTTGTTGTTGATAACTTGCCGGGACAGATGATATACCATCGAACATCGTTGGAGTAGCAGCAGGAGGCTCTGCCGCTGCTGCGTCGGATGACACAGTCCTGGATGTTGACGGTTGTTCAGACATATCTAGTCTATCTAAAAGATTTTCTAGCGATTCTACAAGAACTTGTGATGAAAAGAGACTAACTTCAAAGACCAACGAGGGAATGGTGATGATTATTCCGTTTAAATTAAATTTTAGACGATTTGACACAACTTGTTTTTTCAATTTTTAAGAGTCGAGAAAAAACAAAAGATGACTCTAGTCTCCTTCGATTTTTAATGAGCCTGAAGTGACAAGTGCTCAGATGGACCTTTTCCGTTAATGAGTCTGAAAAGGAACGAAAGGGACTGCTCTGGAGATCTAGGTAGAGGGAGTACCAAACCAATCGCAAAACTGCAGAATACTTTTTACGGTACGGCAGTCAATCTTCCCGAATGTTGTGTTCGGTGCATTGCGATCAGTAGGGCAGCCGACACAGCTTCCTATGGATAAAAGGTTTTAAGCCTATGGGGGTCTCCCAATATATACTCGACGGTACGTGGGAGCACAAGTCCGTACTGGCACTTATCATCTCAAAGTGGAGGAATCACCCAACCATCAGTGAGGACAACAGTTACCAGGCTTTACGACGCCGGAATACGTCTCTAGACTAGACCTCTAAATGTTGTGCGTTAAGTTCCAAAGCGTTGTTAGATTCATTCAATTTATTTTAAGTTGATCTTTCTTAGAAGTTTTCCTTTTGGGATAACCACGAGATGTAGATGTAATTCCTAAAATGCAATCTTAAGATGATAAGCAAACTTTTATCTCTTTTCAGCAATGAAAATCCTAGCTACAAAGGGGAAAAGAAAGACACAATCTTTTCTCAAAGAGCAAAGAGCACACTGTAAATGCACTTTTCCTAAATCAAGCCAAACATACTATCAATATGCAAATGCACATATGCATGTATTTGTTTTCACTTTCTTAATATTGATGCCTAAAAAGAAAGTTGATGTACAAATCTGAATTTGCTTTCAAGCGACAAACACAAACAAGCTTCTTTTCGAAATCAAAAGGTAGAGAAGATTACGACACTTTATGATTTTGAAATAAACACTCGTTTCGACACTAGAAAATGACAAATTCAAACCAAAGGCAAAATTAAAAGCATAATCGACTGTCAACAGCAAATAAACTTTCTCCTAAGATCAAAATCGACACTTACGACAGATCTAAATCCAAGGACGACAGTATGACTATTCTACTTTTTCAATGGAAAACTGTAAATGATGTAACAAACACACAAAGAACATCTACAGTATTTTTGTACAAAGGAGGCAGAATTAAGGCAAAGAAAAGGGGTTTTTAAACAGACACACACTGATTACAGGCTGCAAAAATCAGAGAAAAAACTGAAAAATGAAGCAAAGAACCTCAACTGCACAGGGCAAGGCTAATCAGCGCACCTGTTACACAGAGAAACTGAATTGCAGCGCAGGTAGCCCTCTCAGGAACTGCGTTGAAATGCAGAATCTCTTCACAGAGCCTACTCTGGGGCAGAAACGAGAATTCCTTCTGGGTTCTGGGTCACGGTTTGCAGTTTAATCTATGGTTTTTGGCCGAGTAAAAGCAATCAGTAATGCACAATCAGAGGGTGGATTTAAAGGAGGTCTAAGAGCTATCACAAAGGGCAATCAGATCATTTGTGATTCAATTGTTCAAATCATAAACAAATCCAATGAATGGATTGAAGTAGCAGGTGTCTACTTTGCATTTGATAATGGCAAATGCAATTCGATTGCTACTTCTATGTTTATGAAACAAACAACAAGAGAAACACAAACAAACTAACTAGACACGATCCCTAGCGGAGTCGCCATTTTGTTAACGGGAAAAGTGTCTACTCAGAACGCCCCTATCCCACTAAGGTGTGACAGTACCTTAGAAACAAACAGAGAAAACTACTTTTGTATTCTTCTTTATGAACTATAAACGAAGAGGAATAGGATGAACCAACCTGTGTCTTGCGCTAGTCCTTTGATCCAATCACGGAAGATGTGGCAAAAGGGGGAGTCGTCACAGAAGAGCAAGTTATTGCTACCTGCTCCCTTACTTGCCCAGCTTCACCAAGTTCCTGCAATATCACAGAAGAGGAAAACTACACAAAGACATGGATTTATATTCATAAATAGCTTAGGATCAGATTTAAGCTAAACATGCAAATATAACAAAACATCATTGATACACAAGCATGTAGGAGAAACTCAAATATTTTTATTGATATAACAAGAAGGTCCAGGAGGAGTTACAACCGATGATTCCTGATCCAGCATCAACCCCCCAGCAAAGGAATCCCCTCTTCACCTCCAACAAAGCATAAATCACCCAATACACTGATCTCTATCTCAAAACCAACAACAATTCTCTGCAATGTACAAAATTCCAGCCTCTGGATCTCTGGGATGAGGGATCCATATATAGATGTATGCAAAGAGGATGAGTCAGCTTATGATTTGACTAATATTTGGAAAGAATCTTGTACGGAAGTAAAGACAGAAACCTGTAAACATGAACCTATTCTCTTTAGATTTCAACGCTAGACATGCCAACCAAGGAAGTTCAACAGAAGGAAGAAACCTGTGAGCCTTGAAACAAATGCATTTCCAAAAAGTCCACCCAATACGCAAGGTCCAACCAAGTAGGACACCCATCCAACCCACTAAGTACAATCCCTCTTAGTAGATGTGGGGAATAAATCAATCACTAAATATTAGTGGCACTAAAGAGAAAATGTTAGTCGTTATAGAGAGAGAATAACTATGATAGAGATTTCAATTCTTCGGTTAGATAAAGGCAAGTTGAAAGAAAGCTAGTTGAACTAGACTAAAGAGAGATACATAGTTGTTAGAGTAAGCCACCATCTCGCCCAGTACCAGTGGTATACCAAACAGTTCGGCAGCAGTAGCTCTAGAGCCATGTTTTCAGGTGTAGAATCAAAGTGAGTAGTTCCACCAGTAGTAGTTCAAGATGTAGCAAGGTCTAAAAGCAGGAGAAAGGCCACTGCAGAGGTTACAGATACGGGGATAGAAGCAAAGGTAGCCTGTAAAGTAAGATTTCCATGGATGACATGGAGCTTCTCTAATTAATCTGCAAGTTCCCCATATTGTATTTGATTTCTGGCATTTCCGCTAGACATTAATATTTTTATTTATTATCCCTGGCCTTAAGTTCGGCCAGGGTAGGACGCGCAAATAAGTTTATTGGACAATATTCCAACTTCATCTAAATTGAATAAGCTACTAGGGGACAAATAGAAACTACAACACCACCAAGGGGGTAAGCCCCCACATAGTCTATACCAGGTGACAAATATTGAGCTATCGCAGTGCATTTTTCCAAAGATTTTTGAGACTCACATCTCTATAATGAGTGCACGTCCATCCCGCTTTTGATGAAAATGTTGTTGGTGGAGGCAGAAATGTTGGCCTTTACACCAGTTAGCATGGCAGCATAAACGTTGACCTTTAAACCAGTTAGCATGGCATAATAGACAGTGCAGGTGTGCTTGCAGCTTTGTTCAAGCTTCCGAAGAAGCATATTTCTTCAAACTTCTGAAGAAGCCAAGCTAATGCCTCCTGCAACAAAAGGAAAATAGATAGAAGCTGGAAAATGTTATGGGAAGACATGTATTACTCTTCATGAATCATTAACGTGTGTCTTTCTCTTATTTACAGTTGAGATGGGGAGATATGTCTCTACTTATAACCTTATCCTGTATATATAAAACATATGAGCATACCTTAATTGTGATAACTCAATGCCTCTAGCAAGGAAAGAATGCCTCTACAACAAAAATCCTACAAGAAAGATAGGGGAGCTGAAGCTTGCAACAAAGATAAGCCTGCAACAAAGATAGGGGAGCTAAATCCTGCAACAAAGATAAGCCTGCAACAAAGATTACAACAGACTTACAAAGATTACAAAGATAAGCCTACAACAAAGATTTTCTAATCAAAATGCATGTTGCTATTATACGAGAAATATTTTATTTCTAATCACAGATGAGCATATGATATAGGCTTTTCATTATAGCTGACAGAAGGATAAGCCTCCCAGACAGGTATCATGTTAGGTGTTGGAATCTACCGGAGCTTTTGTGACATTTATTAGCTACTGCAATCTGCCCGAAATTTTAGAAATTTGTAAACCTTTGGTGGAAATTGCAACTCCTAATTGAACTCCTAAACTTGTTCAGGAAGCACAGGGATGCTTTGCGTGATGTGACAAAATTGTCATCTTCATCTTCAGTGCCATCAACTTCTAGGCATGCGGAAGCGTCCAACCATCAACTTCTAGGCATGTTGAAAGTGGTCCTATTATTGAAGTCATCCTGTTATTAAATTTTCGAACTCACTCTTCATGCATCACCGCCAGTATGCTTGACAACTAATAACAACATGCACCACCCCCTGGTAGCTGTTGCACCTGGCAACTTCAACAGTTGGCACATCAACAACAAGCACCACATGGCAACTTCAATGCACAACTTGGAAACCACAACTTGGGAACTTGCTTTAGCTTACCATTATAGCATTTAATATATGTTAAACTGTGAAACTAATGCTAGCATTAGTTTACATAGTGAAACAAATTTTCGAAATAAGTACACATAATATATGATTTTGGGCTCTCCGCCTCAGGAAGAGGCCGAATAAGATAGTGAAATGATATGTGACTAAAATTTTTAGTTATAAGTCATCAAGAATAATAATAAATAGGTGAATTAATGTTTTAAAATCGCCAATCGATTACAATAGTCCTAGTCGTGCCTGCGGCAGGGACTAATAATATCACCTCACCTCTGTGTGCCACGCTTACCAAAGTGTGTCATGGTGGTTGTGTGTCAAAAGTGTGTCATGGTTGTTGTGTGCCAACATCCCTGTGCCATGGTTTTTTGGTCACAATCACTCAAACAAACAAATAAGAAAATGACATAAAAGTTTCTTTTTGAATTTATTCCTGCATCCACGTGAAAGTGTCATTTTGGATTTATTGAAAAGTGTTAGTCACAATCACTTAAACAAACAAATAAGAAAAGTGTCATTTTGGATTCATTCCTGCACCCACATGAATGATGAAATTCTCAAAATTTCCTTTACATTCTACCTTTTAATCTTATCCTTAATAATTACCTTTACATTGTCTCTTCTAATCTCATCCTTATGCAACCTTATGGATGTGATTTCACTATTATTATCAAATTTCATGGCAACCATCTCCTTTAATGTCATTCTTACTGCATTATATTAGATTTTAGCATTTTAATATTACTAAATATAATATAACTTAAGTTTTAGGAATATTCCAAAATTTGATTTACAAAAATAAAATAGATTATCAAAATATAATCCAATTATATTATGAAATGCATACCTCACAATTTTATGATTAAAAAAAATGTGTGTTTTCCACACTGACAAGTTACAAGGAGCTATTCATATTTTTATTCATGTTTTCATGATTTATAAATATATTTAAATCATATTATGGAATGATTTTCTCATACCTAACTATTTTATAATTAAAAAACTATGTGTTTCCCACACCTTTCATATTTTTATTCATCCTTTCATGATTTATTACTCACCAAAAATTTACAACTTGTAATTGACCATTTCAAAATAATTAAAAAAGTTGTGTGCTTCTCATACCTTATGTCATTTTGGATTCATTTCTTCACATCCTCAAAATTGACCTTACATTATCTCCTTTAATCTTATTCTTACCAACTGCATGGATGTGATTTTTTTCATTTTTTTCTATCTTCCAAGGAAACGGGTAGCATTTTTATATATCAAACTTGGAAATGGGCTAGGTCCCTTACATTCAAAATTTGCTCAGATTCAAATATTTGTAGAGATAAATCCTGAGATTATCTAGTAGTACCCCTATTCTTTATAACTATTTTACTTACAACATTTTTACTATAGTTTCTCCAAAAGACCCCACAAAATTTGACAAAACAATAAAACATATAGACCATATCATACAACTTAAAATTCGAGTTAATCATTCCAGTGTTCAGATGCCCCACATATTTCTAAAGTAGATCAAAATCCTTGCCAATCCCTACAAGATGAGTCCAAACTACTTTGATTTGATCCAACACCTCGTGAATTACTTGCTTTCATGTCTTTTCTACCACGATTGCGATATTTTAATTGTTTATATTTCCATTCTCCTCTGCACTATCGCCACTTCCGTTAAGACTTATAGAGGCCATTTGGGGAGCTATCCTTCCATGCACACGAATTATTCTATGGTGCCTGTTCTCGAAGAACCTTGAACACCCTTGGATGGCAACCTTGAATCACCAACTATATTCAGATGCCTTATACCTTTACAGATAGTTATCTTCAGACCTTGCTAGAGCGATAAGGCTTCAACTTGATTGTTCATTGATTTCTCGAGTCCCCACGCAAACATTATTTCTATTGTTCCATCGAGGTTATAAAGCACCCCTCCCACTCTTGCCTCCCCAAAAGATGAATGTTATTTTATTATTATAAAATTTCATCTTTATTTTGTTTGACCTACCATCTTCTTTAATATCATTTTTATTGGATTGTATTGAATTTTAATATCATTAAATGTAATATTATCTTAAACTTTAGGAATATTCCAAAATTTTATTTATAAAAATAAATTCAATTATTAAGATATATTCCAATTATATTATGGAATGAATGTATTTCATTTTGTTTGGGTAGATATTTTTGGTGAAAAGAAGAGTCTCATCCAAAAATAGTAACACCACGTAACTCTTATTGACTTCACAGTTTGAGAGTGACTCCTCAAAATTCATGAGAAGTTCACCACTTGTAAGTGACCATTTCAAATTAATTGCAAATGTCGTGCGTTTCTCATCCATGAACATTTTATAATTAAAAAACGCATGTGTTTTCCATGCCTTACAAGTTACAATGAGCCATTCAAAACTTAATGCATCCTTTCATGATTTATTACTTATGATAATTTCACGACTTGTAAGTTATCATTTCAAATTAATTAAAAGGGTTATGCGTTTCTCACACCTCACCATTTTATAATTAAAAAACTTATATGTTTCCCACACCTTACAACTTACAAGGAGTAATTCATATTTTAATTCATCCTTTCATGATTTATTACTTAGTATAAGTACACCACTTGTAAGTAACCATTTCAAATTAATTAAAAAAATTATGTGTTTCTCACACTTGACCATTTTATAATTAGTAAAATTATGTATTTCTCACACCTTACAAGTTACTCCTACACCTTACAAGCTAAAAGGAGTGATTCATATTTTAATTCATCTTTTCATGATTTATTACTCACAAGAAGTTCGACACCTGTAAGTGAAAATTTTAAATTACTAAAAAAAAGTTATGTGTTTCTCACAACTAACCATTTTATAATTAAAAATCTAATGTGTTTCCCACACCTTACACGTTACAAGGAGTGACTCATATTTTATTTTCCTTTCATGATTTATTACTCACGAGAGAAGTTCACCACTTGCAAGTGGCCATTTGAAATTAATTAAAAAAGTTATGTGTTTCTCACACTTGACCATTTTATAATTAAAAAACTTATGTGTTTCCCACACCTTATAAGTTACAAGGAGCAATTCATATTTTAATTCATCCTTTGTTGATTTATTACTCACTAGAATTTCACCACTTGTAAGCGACAATTTCAAATTAATTTAAAATTTTTTGTTTCTCACACCTGACCATTTTATAATTAGAAAAACCTATGTGTTGCCTCTTGAAAATGCAACAAGAAAATCCTAATTTTATTTTTTTCTTGAATTAAATTAGGAATAAAATTCTAATTCCACATCACAAAACAACTTGTACGAGTTAACTAAGCTAAATTGACTTAGTTGGCTTAGTTAATTCAAATTGAGGGTCTAACTTGAGTCATGTAGAGTGTCTCATACATTATAGGAGCCCTGGTTGAGTTTATTTTTAGTTGTAATTAATTAATTCAATTTAATTGAGTTAAAGTCAGTTAAACTAGTTCCAACTGATGGAGGAACTAGTAGGAGGTCAGATAGTGGGGTGCTTCTTCACGTATTCAACCAGTTAACTGGTGACTTTCTCATAAATAACTCATGCATTCCAGATTTGAGAGTTACCCAGTTGAGATTGGAGTTTAGGGACAATGTACTATCAATTGTATAATAATATGAACTATATAGGTGGTGCATGTAGTCAGAGGAAGGCCTATGAGGATTGTGCAATTCCAATTGAGGAATTTCCCTAATTAATAGGGGCTAATTCCCAAGGAACCAACCCAAGGAAATAGGGACTTGGGCAAGCCAAAATTTGGTTAAGCATTGGCTTGGGCTTGTTTAGGAAGCTATGAGACAAATAGAGTTAGTGTAGAGGTTGCTCGGGCTTGAGAAAAGCATTGTAATATTCTCATATTTTCTGACTATTTATATAGATAACATGGGTTTTTAGCTATGGCTTTCCCCAAGAGATCATTTTGTAATGTCTTGATTGAATATGCTTCGTGATTTCGTGATCATTTAATTCTTTCCATTGATGAGTAGAGTAAATTCATGTCTATTGCATTAGTAAATTACAATTAGCAGTTTGAATCTACAAGGAATTTCTACATGGTATAAAAGCAGATATCACTCTAGAAGAGAAGAATACGAGTTTTCCTTTTGCAGGTGAAATCGAATTTGCAATATCATTCTATAGAGCCAACATGATGTTGTTCTACGGATTGAGACTCGAATATGGCCTTGAGGGTAGTTCAAATTATATTGCTTGGAAGGACATGATGGAGGCAATATTGGAAGAAAACAGGCTAAAGGAATTCATAGACAAAGATATTCCACATAATGTTGATGAAAGGATCGCTAACCACGAATAGTAGTAGTAACATTAGAGGAGTAGCAAATCCAAATGACCTCATCGCCACAGATATCACCTTTGCTAATAATATTACCTATGTTAATAATCACTCCAAACATTATTGTGATGCTTATTGTGACACCCACGTTTTATAGCCCTCATGGGACATGGAAACCTCACCTCTGTGTGTCAAACAAAACAAACAAACATGAAAACCTCACTTTCGTGTGTCATTTTGGATTCATTCCTTCACAGGCATTGTTACACAGTAATTTGTCACTGTCTTCCTATCAGTCTTCCTACTGTGTCATGAGTCCAAATCATCCATGCTCATGCTCTCTAATGTTGCCAAATGACCCACTTTGCCAAAGTTTTTCCATCATCGCGACTGTTGTAAAAATAAACGCGCTGATGAGCGCTCCAAAACAGACTGAACGCGCTGCCAGCGCGGAAGTACACGTGATTCCTGTGATGGTCGAATTTCATGAGACAGCGCGACTATTGCTCATATTTGATCGCGCTGACATGACTTTCTTCGTTATTCAGCAGCGATGTCAGCGCTCCAGTGCAGTTATGCACCCGCGATGATCCAGTCTGGGCGAGTTTGTTCTAACAGCCAGCCTTCTAGATGCCTCCAGACCTGGTTGTTGGCCTTGTATATGTCGCCCTCCCTTCTCTGGCATGTCTGTTTCGTCATTTGAGCCACCTTCCTTGGAGATAAGCTCATCCTCCCACCATTCATGGAGACTCCTTCTCCTATTTAAGCCTCCACCATTGCCATGAGCTGCTAGTTTGGAATTCATAGTGTTTGGAGTGTTGTTGATAGTGTGTGACCTTGATAGGTAGCTGGTGTGACAAGTGTGGGATTGTTATAGAGCTTAAGGAAGGTTGTGAAGTGTTTTGATCTTGTGTAAACTTGTGTGAGAGGGAGTTTTGTCTTGGGAGATCTACCTTCAAGGGTGAATGCTTGAGAGACTTGCTGGCTGGACCCTCTTGAGAAGGATTTGACGTCAGAACTATGGTTTTATTCTTCTTTGTTTATCAATAATAGACGACTATCATTATGGTTCCACTCTTATTGTCTTTATGATGGTGTTTGAGTTATATCCTTTCTGACTGATATATAGTTGCATCTATTGGATTTTATGCTTGTGTTTGTATCATTCTTTGCATGTGCAGGTGTCTGTGCACGAGGATCGTGAGGATTGTGACCAGCCGGGGCAAAGGAACGGGAGTATTGACTCTTCTGCAAGTACTAGCGTTGGAATCCAGGTAGGCCTTCATCATTGGTCTTTAATTTGCAATTAGGAACCTACGTGTTAGCGTTGTTTGATTGTTGCTAGACCCTATTTGGACTAGTAGGGATCGCCTCTGTCCGCAGAGGGGATTTACCTCCACAACAATTTGGCGACTCCGCTGGGGAGTTTACCTTGTTGTTTGATTTGTAAACTTTAGACGGAGCCTGAAGCACGGCCAGATAGCCTTCAAAACGCTATTGCTCTGCATTAGCGAAGTAGATCAACGCCACTTCAGTCAATCTCCGGTTTGGTTTACGAACTGAACAGCTTGGAGCTGGCTTTTGTCCTTTTTTGTTCATTCTTTCCTTGAGTTTGTTTTTGCTCTCTTTTCAAAATTTGGGGATTAGTTCTCTGTTTCTTGGTTTCCTGGTTCGGTCTGGGAGGTGCCTTGTTTGTTTAAAGATTGATTATCTTGGTTTGGGAGTTTTTGGCTTGATTGTGGCCGTTTTTGAACATCATCGCGGTTTATAATAAAACAGTCACGCTATCATCGCGCAACCCTTTCTGTGACCTCCTGATCATCGCGTTAATACACCAAATGGTCGCGACAGTTCTGTAAATCGGACCATCGCGGGTAAGGCGTGTACTTCCGCGCTGACATCGCATTGTTGCTACGCGTAGTTCTTTATCAGCGCATTGTTGCTGTGTACCACCCACGCTGATTCCTGTAGAATTGAATTTCTTCAATTCTGCCTCCTGAGCCTATTGGTCTTGCTATCCCCTGCTGTTCTCACTTGGTTTATGACTTGATTTTCATTGTCTGGAGATTGAAGCACTTTCTTGTGAGTCTTGTTGAGCGAATCTTGCTTTTTGTCTTGTGACCTAGTTTTATCATTCCAAGTTTGTTGGATCAGCTTTGCTTGGTTACTCGTTTGCAAAGGTTCGTTTACTGCTTGCTATTGGTTTGGTGAAGCCTTCCTCTTTGCTTGCTTTTCCTTGGTTGTTTAAGTGATTGTTGTTGAACCAGTCTTGACATTGTTTCAATTTCTTTTCACTACCCGGACACGGATCACAGTTGTTTGGGGTCAACCGGTTCTTTTCACATTTGTTTGTTATTATTTCTCAAAGTTTGTTTAATGCACTTTGCCATCAACAAAAAGAAAAATCTCTTTTGCTTTGTATTAGTTAATGAGAACTAGAAGCTTTTCATTTTGATTAGTGATTAGTGATCTCGAAGAAAAGTTTGTGAATTTCCATTAGCTGCATTAGGGAAGCTATTTGTTGTTTTGTGATCATTTCATTTGTGTGAAAGCCCTCTAACCCTCTCGTAACTAGCATTCATCGAATGGAATGACATATTTTGGCATATAGTTTGCATTTAGGCAATTTTGAGAGATTTCATACGGTAAGGCCTGAAAACCGAAACCTAATACAAGATCAACCTTAAAATGAACTGAATGAACCTAAAAACGCATTGGAACATAACGCTCACTGTTTAGAGGTCTAGGCTAGAGACATGCTCCGGCGTCGTTAAACCTAGTCACTTTTGTTTCACTTAAGGTTGGGTGATTCCTCCTTCCGTGATGCAATAGTGGTCTAGCACGGACTTGAGATCCCACGTACCGTCGAGTATATGGGGAGACCCCACTAGGTTATCATCCTTTATCCATAGGAAGTCGTGTCTGCCGCCTTACAAGCCGTAATGCACCAAACACAGCATTCGGGAAGATTGACTGCCGTACGGGAAGTCCTTGGTTTTCATATGATTGCCAAGGTGTATATGCAGTTTTACGGATTTGTTTGGTAAACCTTTTTGCCTAGCTCTCCAGAGTAGTCACTTTTGATCCTTTTTAGACTCCTTAAAAGAAAAGGCTCATCTGAGCATTTGTCACTTCGAGCTCATTAAACATTCGAAGGAGACTAGAGTCATATTTTTGTCATTTTCTCGACTCTTAAAAAATGAAAAGGTCAAGTTATGTCCTTGCGTCTTAAAATTTATTCGGCCGCAATTAACATTTACCCGGTTAGATCTTGTTTGCGTTAGTTTGAGTAGGGTCCTTTCTCGTTAGTTTCCCTAGGATTTTTTTTGAAGTTTGTCATCCTGGCTGAATCATCGATCCCGTCTCCCGTTCCAAGTGATCAAGGGTCTCCGTCTTCTGTTGCTCCTGAGGTACCGGTTGTGAGTGATACTCTCCCTGTTATCCTGAGTATCCAACCGATTAACTCTCGTGCTCCAGACGACGAGGATTACGAAATTCACTGGAACCCCATTTGGGAGCCTTACGAAGACGATATTCCTTTTACCCCTCCTGGTGTTTCGACCCCAATGTCTTCCTCTGACATGGATGATACATCTCCTAGAGTGAGTGAGACACCTGTTTTGTCAAGTATCGAAACTCCTATCCCGGCCACATCTCCGGTACCCTCACGCTATAAGTCCTTGAGGGATAATGTGGGTGCTAGGATCCCCTCTTCAAGTACCATGTGGGATCTCCACATCACTCCCACTACGGGATCTTTTGTTTCACAAGTTCACAGTACACCCATCACTTCAGTTCCAACTGTTCCGGTTGTTTGTGTAGCATATTCAACACCGGTTGTTAGTGCCGTTACGGCATCTTCAACTGTGACTACTGGTGCTGGTCCATCTCACAGCCAAGTGAGTAGTGGCCAGCCGGCACACAGACCCAGATTTGTTCATCCTGCACAAAGTGCACCGCCCTCTTCTGGTCCCACTCCAGGAGGGGGGCCATATGATCAATATATGCAAGCTATCCAGGATCCGAGCACGCAAGGTCCGTTCTTTTACTACGATTCTACTGGTCAGTACCTTTATCTTTCCAGACCCTTGCCTACTCAACCTGTTGTTGAGGTCTCGGTGCCATTATCCGTTGCTTGGGGTGCCACCACTTACCATGGTGGCCAAGCAATGCCTGCACAGCTTCAAGGACCGCCTAACCAAGGCCAGCCATCCTTGGGGGGTTTACACGTAAGACCCCTCTTTCACTTATCTTACTCAACCTTCTGGTAATCTGGGGTAACCTGGTATTCAGCAAGGTTACCCGTCTAGGCAACCGGGACAACCTTACATCCAACAAGGTCAACCTGGTGTCTAGCAAGGTTATCCATCTGGACAAGCAGGACAACCTTATATGCAACAAGGACAACCTGGGATCCAGCAGGGGTACCCTTTTGGGCAGGGTGGTTAGCCTTACGTGCAGCAAGGCCATCCCACTGCCCAGCCTAGTCATCCATCTGGACAAGTTGGTCAACCTCAAGGTCAACCGGCCATCCAGCCCGCTCAGCCATCTGTTCCGCAAGGACAACCCTCGGTTGCACAAGGACAACCTAATACCCAGCAAGCTCATCCTTCTGGGCAAACGGGTCTGTCCCAAACCGAACCAGGACAACCTTCCGGTCAGATGGTCCAAGCTCAACCTGTTCAAGGACATCCTTCTGGGCCCCAGACTCAAACTGGTCTTCAGATGCAAGGATGGTTGCAGTCCCAACCTTATTACCAAGCACAGCCTGGTCAGCAGGCTCAGTATGGAGCTCAGCAACCGTATAGTTACCAGTAACCCCAGGGGCAAACTCAGTTGGCCCCGTATCAAAATTATCAACAAATGCAGGTCACTCCCTATCAGAATTACCAGCAATAGTATGTTGCTCCTGCAGGTCAAGTTGGTAATCCATGGGGTGTTGGGGGGCAGATCTAGAGTCAACCATCCGGTTATGGACATAACCCCTATGGACAGAATCCCTATGGGCAGAACCCTTATGGGCCAGGCCCGTCTGGACAAAGTCCATGGGGGCAACCACCACCTGGTTGGAACTCTGGTATTACCTCTTATCCACGGCCACAGATGTCCTTCAATCCTCAATTACCTTTCTTAGCAACACTGGAACTACCAGATGTGTCCAAATTGACTAATGATCCCATTCTTCATAATCCATATTGGCCACCAGTTCCAACCAAGATACCCGGTGATTGTCCCAAATTTGATGGAAAAGCTGGAGAGGACCCTCAAGCCCACATCATGACCTATCACCTTTGGTGTTCGTCAAATTCATGGCTTGACGATTCCATCCAGCTTTGCCTTTTCCAAAGGACTCTCACCGACTCGGTTGCTAAGTGGTACATTGAGTTGAATCGCGGATCCTTTCAAGATTTCAACTCGTTGGCAATGGAATTTCTAACTCACTTTCAGTTACCCATTCGGTATGATACAGGAACGCATCTCCTCACGTCTATTAAACAGGACACGGCCATGCATATATCCGATCATATACATGAATGGAGACGGCATCGTCATTTGATCAAGTTCTGGATTCCTGATAAGCTCCTGACCGATTGGTTTACAACCTCCTTTGTCCCCGAAATCGCGCGAGACATTGCTATGGGAGCTTGTGCGACTGAAGAGCAAGCTATCGCGCGTGCTCAGTACCTCGACTTAGTTTATTATCAGTCAGGTACCTTATATGATTATTTTCCTGATGCCCTGAGACCCAGAACATCCAAAGCTTCGCCAAAGCCCTCTGTTGACGGTGTTATTGGCTCTGTAAATGCATCTTCAAAGAAATCATCCGCGAACCCTGGGAAGCAAAAACCGAATGCTTCAAACGAAAACACTTCTCAGGGTCAATCTAATTCTGGAAACACTTCCGAGGTTAACGTCGTCCAGTCCACCACGGCGGATAAATCCTCGAAAGGAAAGAAGAAGGGGAAAGCTAAGAATAAATCTGAGCAGCCCAGACAGGACTCCCCTAAACCTCCACCCGAGGAAGGAGCCAAACGTAAACCCAAGTATCCTTGTCTTATCTGTGACGAGGATCACTATACTAAAGACTGCCCCAGGCGGTCCGAAGTTAGTCGATTGTTGAAAGGTGCTCCCGGGACTCCTGCTGTGCTCAAAGAACCTTTCCCCTCACAGCAAACTCAAATGGTGGCTGATCCATCGCAACCCTCTTCTTCATTTGGCTCCCAAGTATTTATGGCTGGGACGATTCCCGTCCACATCAGCACTCGAGCAAAAGAATATCCGTCGCATGCCAGGAAAGAGCCTAAGGTTCCCTCCAGTACTCCTCCGTCCAGTTCTGGTCCACTCCATATCGAGAGACCTAGTGCTGAGACACCCATCCGACCCCCTCCAAAAGGTGTACTCAGGAAGTCTTCTTACAACCCTAATACTCGTGCTGCTCAGCACTACAGCATTGTTGAGGACTTAGCTCAGGCTCCGTCTGCTATGTCCGCCTTAAAAGTGCTCCAGAGTTGCCCCTCCCAGAGGAAGTCCTTGCTATCGGCCATCGGTGGCATAGACCCCGCTGACTCAGATCTGATTTCTTTTGACCTCGAAGGCCATACGCCGAGACTGCCTCACTAAATCACTTTCCTCATACAGGTCATTATCAACACTAAAACGATTCAAGGTATAGTCATTGATGAAGGTGCTTCGACTTGCATCATGTCTGTTGCCTGTTGGAAAGCTATTGGTTCTCCGACGCTGAGCCAGTCTCCTACAACATTGGAAGCCTTTGACAGAAGAGAGTCTCGTCCTTATGGTATCCTCCAATGGTTGCCCATCTCTTTGGAAGGGAAGACGGTCGAAGTGGAGGTCGAAGTTGTCGATGCTAATCTTACCTACAACCTCCTCCTCGGACGTAGCTGGACATATGCCATGCAAGCGTGGCTTCGTCTCTTTTCTGTGTCATTCGTTTCCCTCATCAGGGGAAGATTGTCACCGTGGATTAGCTCTCCTTCTTTGCCTCCTCTTCCGAAGGCAACGTGCCTTTCGTGGAGCATACCTCCAAATCATGTGAGAGTGTGGGAGCTGGACTTTTTAAAGATCCCACCCTGATGGGTGTCTTTTCCCTCCCACCTCCTAATCTCGCTCCTATTAATATGATTTTCGTGCGCTTTAATCCGTGGGTCCTTCCTCCCGCTAATCAAATAGAATCTTGGGGTGATATGATGTCGTTGAATGCTGCCGAGCTAAACTACGTTGAAATCGTTGCTGCATCGGCTCCCCTTCCCGAACCTGCTCCTCCGAGCAGCGTTCCCGACTCGTATGTTCATTCCCCTTGGCTTGGAGATGACGCTACTTCGGATCCGTTAAAGGAAATATTTCCTTTCGATGAAGCCATTATCGAGACTATGTCTCTCGAGGAACCTCCTTGGTCTGATCATCACCACCGTTCCTCGTTCCTCCCCGCCCATCAGCAAATGATCACCTGTCTCGAATAGTTTTCTCCTTGTCTCCCATCTCAGCCCCTTCAAACACCTATCCAAGTTTATCAAGTGTCCTCTAAAGGAAATATGGGAAACATCACGCAGACCCAACCCATCGACATCTCTATGAAACTAGGGATTGTCGAGCACATTCACATCAGAGTCACTTGTACTTCGGAGGAAATTCAGCTCTACACCGATCCTTTTCGCGAATTTCGTGATGTCTTCACTTGGTCCTACGAAGAGATGCCCGGCATTGACCCTAGCATAGTGGTGCATGAGATCCCTACTTACCCGAGTGCTAAGCCTGTTCGCCAGCGCCTACGCCCCGTACACCCCCGAAAGGCTGCAGCCATTAAAGCAGAAGTTGAAAAGCTTCTAAAGGCTGGTTTCATTTACCCCTTTCCACTTACGGATTGGGTTTCTAACATCGTCCCTGTGAACAAAAAATAGGGTACCATTCGAGTCTGTGTTGATTACCGTGACATCAACCGAGCATGTCCTAAGGATAACTTCCCCACACCCTTCATCGATCAGCTCATTGATGAGTGTGCAGGGAGTGAAATCTATTCATTTATGGATGGTTTTTCTGGGTATAACCAGATCAATATTGCGCCCGTTGATCAGCTGAATACTGCCTTTATCTGTCCTTGAGGCACTTTTGCTTACAAAAAGCTCCCTTTCGGTTTGAAGAATGCTGGTGCTACCTTCCAACGTGCAATGTCCTATGCTTTTCATGACATCCATCACATTGTACAACCATATCTGGATGATCTACCAGCTCATTCGGTCAAACGCCAAGACCACCCTTCCCATCTTCGTGAAATCTTTCTCCACTGTCGACACTACCACATCAGGCTTAATCCTCATAAATGTGTCTTTTGCGTTGAATCAGGCAGACTGCTCGGGTTTATCATCTCCCGAGAGGGCATCCGGCTGGATCCCCTTAAATTCGAAGCTATTCTGAATCTTCCTCCCCCTACTTCTCTGCAGCAGTTGTAGAGCTTGCAGGGCAAAGCAAATTTCTTAAGACGATTCATTCCGAACTATGCTGAAGTGGCTAAAGCCTTCACACGGTTATTGAAGCGAGATACCCATTTTCATTGGGATGCTATCGCTCAGGAGTCTTTCGAGCGTCTCAAAGGTCTCCTTGTTTCTGCTCCATTATTGTGTCCTCCGAATTACCATCGCGATTATACTCTGTATTTGGTCGTCGCTGATACCACTATCGGCATGGTTCTCGTGCAAGACGATGATGATGACACTGAGCATGTCATATACTACCTCAGCCACAACCTTTTAGACACGAAAACTTGATATGCTTATGTCAAGAAGTTGGCATTGGCCGTCATTTGTGCCGTCCAACATTTCCGGCATTATATCTTATTGCGTACCATGACCGTGATTTCCGATTGCAACCCGATGACGTACATTTTGTCACGTCAGTTGCTGGGGGGCAAATACTCAAAGTGGATCGTCATCCTCCAAGAGTTTGACTTGGAATTCACTGCTGCCAAGTCTAAGAAGTCCCTGGTCTTTGCTAAGTTACTTTGCTCTTTGTCATCTCCTTCCGCACCCTCTCACTCAGAGGACCATCTCCTGGACAAAACTCTATTCCTAATCAGCACCCTCGATTCCTGGTACGGGGATATCATTGTATATCTGCAGATGTCCTATTTTCGTCCCACTGTGTCCAAGGATGCTCGGCGACGGATCCGTCATCAGTCTCAACCCTACCGTATTATCGAGGACACCCTGTACCGTCTCGGCGTTGACTCAGTCCTCCGCCGATGTCTAACTCTCGAGGAAGCTGAGCAAGTCCTGAATGACTGCCACTCTAGCGCCTGTGGTGGTCACATGTCCGGATATGCCACAGCTCAAAAAATCCTCTGCGTCGGTTATTTCTGGCCCTCCATTTTTAAGGATTGCATTCTTGCCGTCCGTTCGTGTCACGCATGCCAGATATACCAGCGGAAGATGCGGGCGCCACCAGCTCCGCTGCACCCTGTTGTCACCGTTGGCCCTTTTGCAAAATGGGGCATTGATTATACGACCTGTAACCCTCGCTCGGCCGGGGGGCATGGGTTTATTATCGTTGCCGTCGATTACTTTACAAAATGGGCCGAGGCGATGCCCACATTAACTAAAGACGGTCACACAGTGGCGCAGTTTTTGTTCAACCATGTTATTTCACAGTTCGGAGTTCCTCAGGCCATCAAGGGAAGAATTTCCGTAATCACATGATGACCGAACTAACAACCCAACTAGGCTTACGACATGATAGTTTGACCCCGTACTATCCTCAGTCCAATGGCCAGGTTGAAGCCGTCAACAAGATTTTGGTTACGATGCTTCAACGTACCATTGGCATGCATAAGTCTAATTGGCATTTGATGTTGTTTCCCGCCTTGTGGGCCTACCGAACCTCTGTGAAGGATGCCACCAGTTTCACTCCATTTCAATTAGTTTACGGACTGCAGGCTACCCTTCCTATCGAATGCAAAATCGCTTCGTTAAAATTGGCCGTCGAGTTGCTTCTCAACACTACTCCGGTAGAGGAACGTCTTCTTTACCTAGAAGGGTTGGACGAGACCCGTCGCCTAGCCTCTCTAGCTATCGAAGCACAAAAGAAGAGAGTTAAAACTCACTTCGACCATACTATCCATCCTCGTTCCTTTGTTGAGGGAGATTTGGTCCTGCTATACGATCAAGCAAATGACAAGCTGGGGGCAGGCAAACTCGAGCCCATGTGGCTGGGCCCTTATATTGTAAAGAGAGTTTTGCAGAAAGGGGAATATGAGCTAGTTGACTACGAAGGTAATCCTCTTGATAAGCCCCGTAACGGGCTGTACTTGAAAAAGTACTATGCATGATTCCATGCACTTCGGTTTGTACATGCGTGTGTTTTAGCAAGTGTGTTGTGTGTGTGTGTGTTTTCATGTTTTTGGCTTGGTGTGAAGGCGAGATTGCCGCTTATTGTGTCTTTCGCTTCTTGTGCAGATGTCTGGTGCACCTTATGTTGGTTTCGCTGACGGTGCCTGCTGCAGCACTCACAGTTTGTCTTCTACGGCGTGGGTGATCTACGATCCTCACGGTGAGTTGATAGATCTTCAAGGTGTGTGTTTAGGCTGTACCACAAACAATGTCGCTGAATATAGTGTTGTGATTGAATTATTGTCTGAGGCAATTAATCTCAATATTCATACATTGGTTGTTAACCTGGACTCTCAACTTGTCGTCCATCAGCTCAATGGGCGATATTCCGTTAGAGACCGTCACATTTTAAGGTTGTATTTACGTGTTAAATTGTTAGAAAGGAATTTTGATTTCATTACATATCAGCATATTCCACGACGATTAAACACATTATCTGATGCATTGGCTAATCATGTATTAGATAGACATTTGCGTAACATATAATCGAAACATCATACAAGCAAGCACATAAAAGCACAATAATAAACCATAGGAATATGTGTGTATATATATATATATATATATATATATATATATATATATATATATATATATATATATATATATATATATATATCGTGTGGCGCACCAAGGCGCTCAAAAATAAGTGTACATGTCTAAATAGGGCCTGTGTTCTCTGTACATCTAAGACACATGTCTCTCAAAAAATCACCAGTAGGAAATAAAGACCTAGATATCTACTGTGGCGGGTTCTGCTCCCTATACTGCACAGCTGCTCGGGCCACCCGCCTCAAAAGGCGGTGCATCCTAGGTTCTACTCCCACTATATGGATCTGAGATGCTATGGGGACCTCCTCTATCCCCTGGTAATCTAGAATCCCTGACAACAAGCCCTCAAGGTTCCGTATCACGATCTCCATCGCGTCATCTCCCGGAGGAGCCAGGGCTAGAGCTCCAATGCCCTACGCGTCCCTCCGCGCCTCTGGAGCCAGGCCGAGGGGTCTTTCCGGTCCTACATCTGCATACCATAGCGTTCGTCATTAGGACATGTACATGAAAAAATCAAAAACATCACAAAAATAAAAAATCAAAAATAAGATCAAGTGTCTTACCACTGTCATCCCACTGCTCTCCAGTAGGCAGCGGCATGTCTAGCTCTCCACGGAAGTCTAGGTCAGCATACGGCCAGTCCTCCACAAAGATAGTCTGCCGCTCCAACCACTCTCGGAAGTATACCCCCCATGCCACTGGTCGACCGCCACCTCCTCGTGGCATGACATGGCCCCATCGAGTGGCCCTCGTCTCACGAGGCCTAGGTGGGTCCAAGACCATATCCTGCAGTTGCAATGCCGGCACCCGCTCCAGCATGAGTGGGAGTAAGATCGATCTGTAGCCAAACTGCTTCAACTCACCATGACGGTAGTTGGTCAGTTGTCTCTTCATGTTTGCCGCTACTGCCCCTGCCCAGTTAAATATTGTAGGATTCAAGCATTCGAGAGCTAGTCGAAGATGGGTCTTCGAGGCCTCGTGTTGGGCCTGGGAGCCTGCTGCCCGTGTCACAATGAAGAGCATAGTTCGAAGGATGATGTCCTCCACCGTAGGAATTGCTATCTTTCCGCTCCGCGAATTGCGTGCCCGTGGACACACTTGAGCCATTAGCATGTCTAGAGTATCATCACCGGGTCGCTGCCCCTCCAGAATAGGCATCTCACCTTGACGAGACAACCCGGTCAAAAAATAGATGTCTGTGTAATCAAACTCAATGTCTCGGCCTTGGATCACGAACTTCCCATCAGTGGGATTCCAGGCTCTGATCAAGAGTTCCAGAAGGTCAGGCTGTGCTCACAGGCGTGGAGTTAAGAAAAATTTAAACAACCACTTCCCACCATTAAAATGCAGAAAAAAGACTTCAAAATGGAGCGTAAGGCAAGATGTATCTACCTGGAACTGACTTCAGGATGGATGATGCACGTACGAGGTGGAATTTCGCTCGTCAACCTCAAAGCTTCAAGTTGCTCCACAAAGCTCCAAATGGTAACAATGGTAAAAATTTGTTTACCCCCCCATTTATGGTAAATTTTAAAAAAATTAAATATTATTTTTCATAAATATGGTTTTTTTATGATGGTTTTTACCATATGCTTGGTTCCGATATAGTTTTACTATGTTTTTATGCACATTATCTATATTATCTCGAACGGGTTTACGCGTGCGGTGCTCCTTGTGCAGGATCTCAGCTGGTGGAATTATGACAGTTCTATTCACACTTGGTCCCGAAACTTCATCTTTAAGCTCTTTTTCGACATGAAACAAGAAAAGATAGCCAAGTCTCCCTCTCAACTCGTTAAAAGAAGCGAGAGGCGGTCGCCTTTAAGCTCTTTTTTCGACCGTTTAAACTTAAAAAGATCGCCGGGTTTTTGTCGTTTCGAACTCATTATTGGCTACAAAACGACGTGATTTTGACCGCTTTTCTACTTTTTCAAGTCGAAGTCACTACTTATGAAAATTATTCCTCGATCACATTGGTTAGGCGGTTCTTTCGGGCATTGTTTTATACTTTTTCGGGCTCCAGAGACACAACTTTACGAAAAAGGACCCCCCTGGAGTTCACTTTTCTGCTGTCTTTTCAGACTCTCTAAACAGGAAAATACGCCGAGTTCTTCCTTTGTCAGACTCGTTAAAACTTAATGACATCAGATTCTGTCGACATGACACCTTTCAAGCATATGTTATCCCCGTCAAGCTTTTCATCAAAAAATAACCGGGGTACTCGCCAGCAATGGTGGGGAAAATGGAACCACAATCATTGTCGTGTCGGCAGTATGTCGCTCTTGAACATGGCACTTGTCTGCATTCGTGTCTGGGTGGGAACATCTCATCTTATTTTTACGCTTGCCTCCGTGGGTTTGGGTTATCCTGTTTGACCTCTTATCTGCTCATTGCCTTGTCGCCATGACCCCTGATCATTTAATGTCAAATACTGCCAAGTCCACTATTGTGCTGCCGATATGTTTAAGAGAAGTTGACCTCTGCAAGAATACTCAACCTCCCTCTGATACCTCACACAAAATATCTTATCCTCCTCTATCTCGTGTCGATGATGTGGGAGACATTATGGCCCACCTTCGATCAAGGTCACTTCCTGTCGACTTCAGCTCATTATCCAGGAAGTTGACCTAGAGACTCCCTTCAGGTGTCTTGGAGCCTGCATGCCTCAATGGCAGGTTCTTCGTGTTCGACGTGAGGTTTTCATCATTGGCCTCTGATCGAATGATTCTGCGGGTGTTCAATGCCAGCTCATTGATTCACACGCTGTAGATTGTACCTATAGTACCTTGAGGACCATTGTCATTATTGGTGGTATCTCTCACGTCTGTTAACAGTTTTCATCATCGACTGGTAATCAGACGATGTTCTTGCATGTTCGACCTCAAATCCTATATTCGTATGCTTGGACTTGTACTTTGTTCGGGTCGAGATGGAGTGCAAGACCCTGGATTTTGCCTATAGAGATCCAGGTTGCGATTTTGTGGATTATTATGATCATTACATTACCCATCGATGGATGGCTGCGCCCATACCTGAGTCTTCATGGATGGCTGCGACCATACCTTTATTATCATCATGGTCTCATTAGCTGGGTGGCTGCGTCCATACCACAGACCTCTTTCGTATGTCTTTTGGATGGCTGCGCCCATGCCTAGGCTACATGTAATTGATTATCAGAGATATCAGTTGTACTTGCGTGTAGGTTCTTCCCTGTGGTGTTCCAGTTCAGCCAGTTTCATAAAGCATTTCACCCCTCCCACTCTCTCAGGCTTCATGCTTTAGGGGGCATCTTTTACACAGTAATTTGTCACTGTCTTCCTATCAGTCTTCCTACTATGTCATGAGTCCAAATCATCCATGCTCATGCTCTCTAATGTTGCCAAATGACCCACTTTGCCAAAGTTTTTCCATCATCGCGACTGTTGTAAAAATAAATGCGCTGATGAGCGCTCCAAAACAGACTGAACGCGCTACCAGCGTGGAAGTACACGTGATTCCCGCGATGGTCGAATATCATGAGACAGCGCGACTATTGCTCATATTTGATCGCGCTGACATGACTTTCTTCGTTGTTCAACAGCGATGTCAGCGCTCTAGTGCAGTTATTCACCCGTGATGATCCAGTCTGGGCGAGTTTGTTCTAACATCTAGCCTTCCAGATGCCTCCAGACCTGGTTGTTGGCCTTGTATATGTCGCCCTCCCTTCTCTGGCATGTCTGTTTCGTCATTTAAGCCACCTTCCTTGGAGATAAGCTCATCCTCCCCACCATTCATGGAGACTCCTTCTCCTATTTAAGCCTCCACCATTGCCATGAGCTGCTAGTTTGGAATTCATAGTGTTTGGAGTGTTGCTGACAGTATGTGAGCTTGATAGGTAGCTGGTGTGACAAGTGTGGGATTGTTATAGAGCTTAAGGAAGGTTGTGAAGTGTTTTGATCTTGTGTAAACTTGTGTGAGAGGGATTTTTGTCTTGGGAGATCTACCTTCAAGGGTGAATGCTTGAGAGACTTGCTGGCTGGACCCTCTTGAGAAGGATTTGACGTCAGAACTATGGTTGTATTCTTATTTGTTTATCAATAATAGACGACTATCATTATGGTTCCACTCTTATTGTCTTTATGATGGTGTTTGAGTTATATCCTTTCTGACTGATATATAGTTGCATCTATTGGATTTTATGCTCGTGTTTGTATCGTTCTTTGCATGTGCAGGTGTCCGTGCATGAGGATCGTGAGGATTGTGTCCAGCCAGGGCAAAGGAACGGGAGTATCGACTCTTCTGCAAGTACTAGCGTTGGAATCCAGGTAGGCCTTCATCATTGGTCTTTAATTTGCAATTAGGAACCTGCGTGTTAGCGTTGTTTGATTGTTGCTAGACCCTATTTGGACTAGTAGGGATCGCCTCTGTCCGCAGAGGAGATTTACCTCCACAACAGGCATGAACCATGACATTCTAAAAATTACCCTCACATTTTCTCTTTTAATCTTATCCTTACCAACAAAATGGATGAGATTTTATTATTATAAAATTTCATTTTTGTTTTGTTTTGTTTTGTTTGGGCCACCATTTTCTTTAATATTATTTTTATTGGATTGTTTTGAATTTTTTCATTTTAATATTATTACATGTAATATAATCTTAGATTTTAGGAATATTTCAAAATTTGATTTATAGAAATAAAGCCAATTATTAAGATATATTCCAATTATATTATGGAGTGGATGTATTTCATTTTATTTGGGAAAACATTTTTGGTGAAAATAAGAGTCTCATCCACATATAATAATATGAGGTAACCATTTCACTACTTGTAAGTGAACATTTCAAATTAATTAAAAATGTTGTGTGTTTCTCATGCCTCACCATTCTATAATTACAAAACTTATGTGTCTCCCACACCTTACAAGTTATAGTGAAAAAATCATATTTTAATTCATCCTTTCATGATTTATTACTTATGAGAAATTTACCATTTGTAAGTGATCATTTCAAATTAAGTAAAAATATTATGTGTTTCTCACACCTCACCATTTTATAATTAAGAAAGTTATGTGTTTCCCATACCTTACAAGTTACATTGACTGATTCATATTTTAATTTATCTTTTCATGATTTATTGCTCACCTAAAGTACACCGCTTGTACCATTTTCTAATTAAAAAATTATGTCTTTGTCACACCTTACAAGTTACTCCCACACCTTACAAGTTACAAGGATTGATTCATATTTTAATTCAGCCTTTCATTGTTTATTACTCACATGAAGTTCACCACTTGTAAGTGACAATTTCAAATTAATTATTAAAAAATCACCACTTTTAAGTGATAATTTCAAATTAATTAAAAAAAATATGTGTTCTCACACCTCATCATTTTATAATTAAAAAACTTATGTGTTTCTTGCACCGTACAATTTACAAGGAGAGATTCATATTTTAATTCATCCTTCATGATTTATTGCTCACCTACTTGTAAGAGACAATTTCAAATTAACTAAAAAAGGCATGTGTTCTCACACCTCACCATTTTATAATTAAAAAACTCATTTGTTTCACACACCTTACAAGTTACAAGGAACAATTCATTTTTTAATTCATCCTTTCATGATTTATTGCTCATGAGAAGTTCACCACTTGTAAGTGATCATTTCAAATGAATTAAAGACGTTATGTGTTTCTCACACCTAACCATTTTATAGTTAAAAAAACTTAAGTGTTTCCCATACCTTACAAGTTACAAGAAGAGATTCATATTTTAATTCATCATTTCATGATTTATTACTCAAGAGAAGTTCACCATTTGTTAGGGACCATTTCAAATTAATTAAAAACATTGTGTTTCTCACACCTCACCAGTTTGTAATTAAAAAACTTATGTGTTTCTAACACTTTACAAGTTACAAGGAGAAATTAATATTTGAATTCATCCTTTCATGATTTATTAATCACCAAGTTACAAGGAACAATTCATATTTTAATCCATCATTTCATGATTTGTTACTCACCAAAAGTCCACTACTTCTAAGTGAAATTTTCAAATTAATTAAAAAAATTATATCTTTCTCAAATCTGACCATTTGATAATTAAAAAACTTATGTGTTTCCCACACCTTTCAAGTTTTAAGGAGCTATTAATATTTTAATTCATCCTTTCATGATTTATTACTCACGAGAAGTTCACAACTTGTAAGTGGCAATTTCAAATTAATTAAAAAAGTTATGTGTTTTTCACATCTAACCAATTTATAATTAAAAAAATGATGTGTTTCACACACCTTACAAGTTACAAGGAGTCATTCATATTTTAATTCATCCTTTCATGATTTATTACTCAAGATAAGTTCACCAGTTGTAAGTGACCAATTGAAATTAATTTAAAAAGTTGTGTTTCTCACACCTGACCATTTTATAGTTAAAACACTTATGTGTTTCCCGCAGCTTACAAGTTACAAGGAATCATTCATATTTTAATTCACCCTTTCATGATTTATTACTAATGAGAATTTTACCACTTGTAAGTGACAGTATCAAATTAATTAAAAAAGGTATGTGTTTCTCACACCTCATCATTTTATAATTAGAAAACTTATGCGTTTCTTTCACCTTACAATTTACGAGAGATTCATATTTTAATTCATCCCTTCATGATTTATTTCTCACCAGACGTTTAACACTTGTAAGTGACAATTTCAAATTAACTAAAAAAAGGTAAGTGTTTCTCACAACTAGCCATTTTATAATTCAAAAACTTATTTGTTTCCCACACCTTATAAGTCACAACGAGCTATTCATAATTTAATTCATTTTTTCATGCTTTATTACTTACCAAAAGTTCATCACTTGTAAATGACCATTTCAAATTAATTAAAAAGGTTGTGTTTATCACACCTAACCAATTTATAATTAAAAAACTTACGTTTTTCCCACACCTTACAAGTTACAAGGAGCTATTCATATTTTAATACATCCTTCCATGATTTATTACTAAGAGAAGTTCACCACTTGTAAGGGACCATTTCAAATTAATAAAAAAAAGTTATGTTTCTTGGACACCTTGCCATTTTATAATTAAAAAAATATTCTTTTTTTCTCAAGCTTCCAACCACAGAGCACCTAGAGACCAAAGAAATCACTCAGCGGGAAGTAGAGAAAGAAAATTTGTTCAAGTTGGTACCTGAACAAAACATTCAAATTTAGAAAATGGAGATAAACATGGAAGAACTTTTGAAACAAAAGTAACTGTTGGTAACTACAGGTACATCAACGCAACAAATAGTACAAAAAATAGTAGCAACAACCTCAAAAAAAAGGGTAGAAACATCCACCACATATTCTTCTAAAATGTAGTGAAATATCTGGGATGTTTATCATTGACTAACCAAGAAAATGAAATATTGTTAGCATTATTGAAAAGAATGGAGGGAAATAATATTAAATATGACAATGCATATTTAGCAGAAGTGTAGAAAAAATTCAAGCTTACTAAGCAACTTGGAGAGTATGAAAATTAGTCATTAACAAAACAAATGTTGGTAGGGACTAAGTAAAACATATGGAATAATATAAATGAAAATATCACAGAGTTGTTGTCATCATTCCAAATTATATTTGAGTAGGAGGAACTAGTACAAAATATCAAAGCAACAATTGGACAAACAAAGGTTGAAATTGAACACAGGCCCACAGAAGCACACAAAATTATCAAGATGTTGAACTCTAAGACTAAGGACGAGGTCGAAGAAATTCAAATTCAAGAAAAAATAGGCACAACCATGGAAGTGAAAAAAAATTCTAACAAAGAAAAACCTGATGATACATCTTGAAAACAAGTGTAAAGAGTTAGTACTACAAGTAAAGTGATTTAACAAAAAAAATAATTTGTTGTAGGAGAAAGGGCTTCCACCTTTGAAAGCTTCTAATGGAAAATTGATTCCATTAGAGAACTACCAGGACCAATTGTGTAATATAGCTGAAAATACATCAAATTCATCAAAGTGAGAGGAATAATAAGTGGAGAATATTTCATGGAAGGCCTAAAATATAACCTCTTCATTCAGCATGAAATTCATCATATGCTTCTCAATAAACCAACTTTTCAAAGATACACAGAAGTGGACGAAAGATTTCAAAATATGGTAAATTTCTCTATTCGTAGTGAAAAGGGATGGGATAAACTGTTGGATCTCGTTGAGGGAAATAAAATAGAAATCCTATAGATTAGGAGTAGTCAAATAGAAGAAGAAAAAATATAGCTGCAATCATCAACAACACTCCTCAAAGTGTGAATAGAACATCTGAATCAGTTCAAGATTGCTATCATTTAGTTCTTTTTTTGAAATATCTACATCTTCTCGTAGATGTTATTTTGTAATGAAATTTTATTTGAAGTCTGAATCAGTTCGAAATAGACTCTATAAGTATTTTGTAAAAATAATTAGAAAGGGTCAGATTATGGAAAAAGAGAAGATCTTTATTTGATTATAAGTTGTGGACTTTATTTTGAAGTAATCAATTCAAAAATATAGAGGCAATATTGTTTCACGATACTTTTATCAGATAAATGGTGATGTTTTCCTCTCTGTCAAATTGTTTTTTCTTCTAAGTTTTCACATCGATGTTCTTTCTTGATTGTTACAAGAAGATTACAATTTGAATTTACTTACAGTACTATGCTCCAGCTTATTTAAACAATCTTAATGTTTTCTTTCTCAGATTAAATAAAAAATTTATTAAAGTATGCTTTATATTTAATTGACCCTCACGACATATTCATATTATCCATACCAAACACAATTCATGAGATCCATGAGTTTTCCTACCTCGCCCTATTTCAACTACTTTATTTATTTGTGATTGATTACGGAAGATTTTCATGACTCCATGCCCAATAGAATTTTCTTTCATCCTACAACCAAAACTTTGAAAAAACTTATGTTTTACCTTTCATCTATTGCCTATGATTTAAACAACAAATGAAAATCATATAGAGAGAACCCTCTATGAAGCTAGAAGGGATAGATCCCAACTTTAAAAGTGGTTTGTGGTTACCTCTATAGTTTCCTGTTCAACCTAGGAACACTACAGAGTGCTAACATTATGGCGACCATACTAGGGACATAAAAGATAAATATTCATTGGTAAAGATTGATTTCAAAGGCTTAAACCTATTTCCTGTGGGTGACAGTGAGGTAGAAATCATTAGGCTGAATTTTCACCCAAAATTCATGTTTAAAATTAGTTGTGACAAGTTCCCTTGGAAATATGGCTTCTAGAAAAATTTACACAAGATCGCATCTAGATCTTGATCCTTTTAAAGTTGTGAATGATCTTGAGAGGTTGATTAGGAAAAAGAACCTTGAAGAAAGTCAATCAAGCAATAGCCCTCTGCCTATATCTCACTCACTCCCTGAAAGCCTTCTAACAAGTGAGGGTATTGAATTTTAATTGCCTTTCGAACATAGTATTTTTAGAACCAGATCCGAAAGCCTTGTATCTAAAACTATCATTGATGAAACCAACTTCAAACTATACATCTCAATAGAAAGGCCTATTATTTCAAAATCTGATAAAGACATCTTACAATAGTTTGAAAATCTTAAAAATTTGGTAACTCAGTTGAGTCAAGCTGCTAAAATACCATTCATAGTTTAGCAAATTTTCATTTCTTCTTCTACTCCATGATTGACCTCCCCTTTGATTCCTATTTTTTCTACTATCCCTATTATGACTATTATCCATACTCCTTTTATAACAACTCAACAGGTTAGAACCCCACCACCTTTGCCACCTCCAACATTAGGCACAACTACAATTTCATCTACCTCTCATATTCCAATCATTGCGGCTCATTATGCCCCTCCATGTTGTTGTTGCTACTTGAGGAGATGGAGGTGTTGGTCATGATGAGGAGTTTGGAAGACTAGGGCTTACATGTCACTGAATTGTTACAAAGGTTCTTAGCATATGTCATCAGTTTTAGACTTGTCACAAAGGTTTGGAGGTGTATTTTTGAGTTGATGAAGTTGTCTCTAAAGTTTGAAATAGCTTTGAGCTGATTTTATTGAGTTTTATCCATCCTCTACCCCAACTGCATGGAGACAATCTCATGCATGTGGTCAAAAGGCTCTAACCACTGGGAGACAATGGTGTGATTATGGTTACAACCTAGATTCAACAGTTTTGTGGATGCAGTTGAGGCCTAAAGTGAGTTTTTCTCTGCATTCCTCGCAAACGTTGAGTGTTTATTTTTTTTTTGGCTTGCCTTGTTCAAGACTCATTGTGTAAAGGTCGGAAAAAGGTTATTGAGATTCTAGAAGATGATTAAATTGAAGAATATCCTTCATGAAATGAAGTTAGTGGTAATATCTAGTAAAGGAGGTGAATCTGAAGCAAATCAAGTTCATGAATAGAGTTTGTGGAGCTCAATAATTCATGGTAATTATTGAGTTGAGAACCTTAGTTCATCTATATACTGGAGAGAGAACAATGATAGTTTAGTTGGAGGTGTTATGTGTTGAGTGAGTTTGAGAGTGGAGAAAAGTGTGCAAGTTGTGAGAGTTATGATGTGAATTTTCTAAAGTAGTTTGCAAGTGTTGCAATAGATATCATAAGTATGTTTCAACTAACATATTGTATAGTGAGTGAGGAGATGAAATAGAGTTTGATTGTAGGTGTATTTGGAGATTGTTTTCTCCTATTATATTTTCCAAATTATTGTTTTAGTGCAACATTTAGTTGTGATCAGTTTTACTAGTTGTAGAGAGGATTTTAGATGATGAGTTGATCAAATTATTTTATGTAGTGTTTGGTGAGATTATGTTGTAGTTTGTGGTGTAGTTTTGGGTTTTGATTGTGTGCCTTGAAGAGATTGTTTTTGTGGTGATCATGTTGAGAAGTTTTTAGTTCCAGTATCAAAATTTATGAAACGAGAACCACATAGAGGAGTGGAGTTGGAGGACTCCATCGAAATAAATATAAGTGAATAGTTTTCTCAATCCAATGTTAGTTGGATAGTTCAAAATAAATTGGGTGAGGCTCGTTGGTCGTGGTGGATTCCAACAAATAGGAGTCTATAAAGTTGTTTGATGGTTCAGCAATAACCATGTAAGGATTGTTGGTCGTGGTGGCTTCCAACAGATGGTTGAACATAGACTTGCATGAGAAAGAGATATCATTTAATAGTAGCTAGCTAAATCTCTATGTAAAGATTTTTCTTAACGTAATAAAATATTTTGAGCAACGCAACAATAGTAAGGATGTTTTTTCTTTTCTTTTCAGGAGGAGGGTTTTCCACCCTAAATACTTATGTCCCTTATGTTGAATTTTTTCATGGTTTTTTGTTTATATTTGATGCTATGATATCTCTTTATGTGTTTCAGTTATGCATGGTTTAACAATTAATTAATTAGTGAAAAATTATTAAGTTCCATCACTAATGATTCACCCCTCTCTCAGTAGTGAAATATTTTCCAACAAGTCCCATATCTTATTGGGTTTCCTAGATTTATAATGTTAGCAATGGTCTTTAATAACTTAATCTTTCATATTGTTGGGATGGTATCTAATTAGATACAAAGGGAACCAATGGAGAATTGAGGATATTATACTCACCAATATCATCATAACATTGGCCCTAATAATTGTCATTCAATTAATCATTTTCCCATTGGTTCATGTGATGATATTTTTTTTACGTCGTTGGAGATCAATAATTCTTACCATTCATTATTTCACTATTTAGATACTCGTTGGATAGTTGAGGCACACCGACTTTCACAGATGGTTATGTGAGGTTCTCCCCATCTTGAAATTTTTTTTGGATGAGATTAGATTGAATTGTCCTCACAAAATTCTCTTTATAACCCGACAGAGTTCATTGAAAGTTCACTCTCTCAAGAATTCCAGGGGTTTCAAATCCATTGTTCTAAATACCATGATCCAATCATTGAATGATTAGAGAAATTTTAATTAGAAAGATCCATAGTTAGTAAAACGTTTCAATCTTTCTTGATGCTTGCTAGAATTGAAAACATGGATGAAGGCACATTCACAAGAAGCTTTCCAGGTTTGCATTATTATTGTTCTAAGCAAAAAGGTAAAGTTATGAACTGGTTAAAACTAGTTGTTATGGCAAATCTTTCTCGCATTAGCCATGATCTTCATTTTCTTGTGCAAGGTATTTAATATGTTATATTTACTTTTTCACATTTCATTATATGGTTTTAATTTCTCGTATCTTTATTTTCGCAGGTAAGGAGCACTTATGTAACAACCCTTGTGAAAATTTCGTGTAATAAAAGTTAATAAAGGAAAAATAAGACCACGGTTAAGGGATACTTATTCCAAGATGAATGTTGGACAAAAATATCCTAGTGGGCATCACTGAATGTGTTTTTGGCTAAGGAAAATTGGCAAAGGCTAAGGAAAACAGGCATTTTGGCACATTTATTTATGAAAATAAAGGAAATTAGGAGAAAAGTAAGGTGAAAGGTCACAATTTGCATGTGAGGAGGAAATTGAAGGAAAATAATGGAAAATGAAGAAAATAGAGGCCTCATTAATAAAAAGGCTTCTGAGGATGAGTTGGTAACCTTTTTTCAGTTCAAGTTTGGAGCTCTCTCATTATTTTGTCTCTCTCTCTCTCATCTTGATCACTTAGAGTTTTCTTAGAGCACTCTAGATGTGGATGAAGGAAGGAAAAAAAAGCAAAGGGAAAGGAAGGAAAGTAAGGATCGAGGAAGAGAAGGACCAGGAAACTTCAGTAGGAAGACTTGCAGGTACATATTGCATGTGTTATTTCCTAGCTAGTTTTGGCATGCATGGATTTGCATGTGTTATTTCCTAGCTAGTTTTGGAATGCATGGATTTTCATGTTGGTGTATGGTTATCTTGCTATCGGTGGCATGGGTTTGTTGGGTTATGACAGTGGCTTTCAGCCTAGCCTTTCCTTTTTCCAGATGCCATGGTGTGTTGGGATGTTTATCTCTATTTTGAGCTTTTGTTTTCCGTATGGATTTCAAAATCTAGTGTGGAGGTGATCTCAAGTTTCATTCCAAAAGGCCTAGGAGTCTCTCAACTAGTTTTGGCAGGATACACGGTAAATCCTGAGGGAGGAGTGTGAGTTTAGGGCCTAGTGATCCAGGTTTGGAATGTGATAAAGCCTGAGATAATGGTCTCAACTTATGACCTATTGATCTGAGATTGGATTGTGGTAAAGCCTGAGAGACAAGCAGACAGAACATTCCTCAACAATAATGATGTTTTCCAGATGGAATTCCAAGTTTAGTTTGGTTGTGATCATAACATCGGTTTTGGTGTGATCACAGTTTGGTGAGGGTGGAGGTGGTTTAACCTCTAGATTCCCTTGGTTGTTCTTGGATTGTTTTTTCCATGAGATCCCACATTCATGCTTGGAATATGACATGGGGGTGACTGGCTGAAAGAAAGATTTGGTTCAACCACGTCTATGGTCGGGTGGTACATGGAAGTCCCAAACCTGGTCGGATTTTCCTATGATTAATGAAATCTATGTTCTCTTGATTTTACACTTGTTTATAAGTGGATTTAATGGTTTTTATATATGTATTATTTTCATGGTTTAATGTTGTTTATAAACATGGTTATATAACTGGTTCATGTCATGGTTATTTCATGCATTTACTTGTAATTGTTAAAATGATGGCTCAAAGACCTTGTTGATATTATAATAGTTCAATGGAGAAGGTGGTGATCCTTCTTGTTATGTTTCATAGGTGTTTTCATTCATTCATGCTCTATCTTGTATCTTAGACATGTAGGTTGCATTGATGCCAAGTTTTTGACAGAATGTCAATCTTGGTTGGGGATGATCAAGCCTAGTCCTGAGGTTGATTTTTGATTTGTTAGTCTTGTCATCATGTCTTTTATGGATTTTGGAAGTTGTTACAAGTTCTGGGCAGTGGTCGAAATTCAAGACTAAAAAAGTGCCTTGAATTTCGTGGACATTGGCACAGGTCTGTTAGGAAAAGTCATCAGAAACTCGCACACAAGCCTATGAGAGCGATTAGAGGTCTCTAGATACTGGAATGCCTATAACATGAGAGAAACCAAAGGTTGGGAGGCTTAAAACAGCGGTAGGACCCAGGGATAGGATGCCTGAGTGGATAACATGTCTCCTTGGTGTGTGGTTTCTAATGTAGAAGGTTTGGCTAATGTGTTCCATTGATTACATTTTCTTAAGGTCACCAAGGAGGTTGAATCCCTTATAGTGGTCTCTCTTGTCACATGCTTACCCTAGTTGGCTGGTTAGTTGGGTAGATGTGGGAGGAGGGGTTGTTACAACTTACGATGGTTACGTTGGAAATTCCATTACACTTATCCCTAACCTTCTAGTGTATTAGGTTAGGAGTAGGTCTAAGTGCATTTCAACTCTCTAGTTGCATTGCATGACCCTGGATTTTACCCTTATCTAGTCCTTGCATTTGGTTTGTTTTCTTTGTCTATTTCCCATGCTACTTTTCGATTAAGGTTTACTTCTACTCTACTTTTGCTTTTTTCCTATTATGCCTTTTGTTCTCTCTCTTTTTTTTGTTTAATAAGACTCGACATGAAAATTATCTTGCTTGGCTCAAAAGATAATGTGGCAAAACTTGAAAAGGGAAATTGTGATGACAAACAATGCTTGGCTAATCTATAATCCCTTGTTTTGTCTTGGTTTAAATTTATTTAAAGACAATGATGTCTGAATGGAAAATACAATTTGTTCCAAACAAAAAACCTTTGACAAAACCATCAAGCCTATATCTTTAAGAAAACCTTTATTCCTAAATCATACTTGTTTTGAATGTATTTTTTACCTTTCGACTCAACAGAGTAGATAAGGGAAAGGAGGAAACTTAAAACAAGTATATTAAATTTAGTTATCTTTCAAATCCTTTAAGTAAGGAACAACCTCTCTTGCAAATTAAATAAGTTGATATCACTCTTGCACCCATGTATTATAAATGTTTAATTAATGATTCAAACATATATTTTGAAAAGTAAAATAAAAGGGTGAATAAGATAAATGCTTCATGCGTAGATAGGTGAAGCAAGCAACTTCATCAGGGTACTGAACATAGTTACTGGAAGCGAAGCAATGCTTGTGATTCCTTGAGGTGACTCTGTCGAGGTATTTAATAGGCTCACTAGAAGCAGAGCAACATCAGGAAATATTCTTAACTTTGAATATAAAAAGCTCAATATACTTATTATCCTTCCACCCTATCGAAACAATTGAGGTGTGACTAGTCTCATGTTGATGTGTTTTAAGCTGAGCAATGAATATAAGAATATAATTTTATCCAGGATAAGTGGAAAATATGGCATAATCTACATGGAGAATCAATACTTATTGATAGAATGAGACATTTTACTTAAATATAAGACCTAAAAGAAAGAAGCTAGAGTTCTACTAGTGTGTCATCAAGTGTTATCATTGTGACAACCACCCTCCAAAATTTTTCCTACACTTGAATTTTGGAGCCTCCTTATGATCTTACAATATGTCATTCCAAATTGATCATAATTGCTTCATGTTCAGTTCATGTTTTAAAATTATTTAATTCTTCTTCCTATAATCCAAACTATTGAAACCATTTACTTAAAGATGCGTAACTTTTGAAACATTCACAAGTGCACCTCTTCCAAGAAATATTAGTAATCAATGTATATCCTTGAAGACAGACATTGTGTAGTCCTTAGAAACAATGCTTACACAGTATATAGAAATAGATTTTACAAAGCATTTGAAGATAGTGTTTGCGCAGTCCCTGATGATAGTGCCTATGCAATCCATAGAGATAGTGCACTGCAAAATCCTAATAGACAATCAATGCATAGCTTTAGTTGATAGTCTCTCTCAATTTAAGTTGCAATTGTACCATCATTCGGGTGAGTTTTCTCAATTGTCGCTTTTGCGCGATTTGGTTTTCACAAGTGTCACTTTCACTTTCACAATTGTTATTTTTTCTTTCTTTCAATTTATCAAGTGTTTTTTCTTTATCTTTTCTCTAAAATCAACCACTTTCACTTTCTTTACCTTTTACAACTGTCATTTTCACTTACTCTCATTGTCGTAGGTGCCATTTTGATTGTTTCCACTCCTACATGTGTCACACTTTGGCATACTACTAGAGAAACATCTAGCACAATCTTCCACATTTTTTGATATTATATGTCATAATAATATGTTCTAGACTCTCTCTCACAACTTAACACATTTTCTAACTACAATCGACACTTGTTTTCCAACTTGTATTCTAGGTGTCGCAAAGCTATGGTTTATCTATTGCACTTAGAAATAAGTGTCAATTTGTTGTCGTTTCAAGATAAACATGATGATTTCAAGTACTATGCATCCTCCTAGATTTTATTTGATAGAATTAATGTGTGTGATCCTTTTTTGGAACTTGTTTGCATGTTCTCTCCTCTCTTGTTTCACTGATCCCACACTTAGCCATTTTGAGGCTTTCCCTTACCTTAGTAGTATCTTGCACACTTAGAATCCGAGTTAGTGGATGATCACATAGTAAATTTCTAGTTAATAGAGGCACATACCTTACCTTTTTGCAAACACACACTACATCATACTAAGGGAAGCCTCTTCCACAAACACATTGCAAAATCTTGAATTACAATCTCTCAGTCTCTCCCTACTTATCCTTGAAAATTATGCGCAAGCATGACCCCTACTTGACTCCATACCACATGTCACATTTCTAGTGGATAGTGAAATCTCTCCTAGATCAATGCTAAAGAGAACTATGCAATACACTAAGCCTTCCCTTCCTTCATTGTGCATTATGCAGTCTCAATCAACAACTTCTCAACCCTTGGTTGCTAAAATTTCGTACTAAGAAGGATACTTGCTCATATCGCTCCTCCATTGCATAGTGTGCACTTATATTCAGTAGTGGAGCCTCCTTACACCTACTAAAATAAAATTATGCACAAACTTGAGCTTGCCTCTCATTCATAGTGCATTGCATAGTTTTAATAAAAAAATTCATCAAATCTTGTCCATTAGACTTTCCCACTAGATAGATCATCCACTCAAACTCCCTCTCTACTACACAATGCAGACTTCTAGTCAATAGTATTACACCCCTAGACCACTACAACTACAAAATGTGTTATTCTCTCCCTCTTTATTTCTTGGGAAACTTCACTACCTATCCTCCTAGTTTCTGCCTCTGGAATGGCACACATATGCTTAACTCTTTCTCTTGCCCTAGCACAATGCACATTTCTAGTGCACATTCACTCCCTACTTACCTCCTGCAACTATGGGTATCCCTCTCATCTCTTGCACAGAACCATCACAATCAACCTCTTCCATGAGAAAAGTAGAGTTAGAATAGAATTTTTATGGACATATCTTTCCTTGTCATGAGTAAACTTCATTTGTAGGTGTATCATATCAACATGGAAAGGTGATGCTCATGGAACATGTCAAGGAAAAGATACAAGGAGGAACTTGCAGAGAAGAAGTAGAAAGAATAACCATCATGAAGGCCTAAATAAATATTGAACCATGAGAGAGAGATGACATCTCATGTTTCCTTGGAAGGTTCTAGCTCTAATCTAGACCCTTTGGAGGGTGAATATGATATACACATCATATCTATTATGAACAAAGAAAGAAATAACAAAAAAGATAATAGCTTGGCGTTGCCACACCATCATGAAATTCCATGTTTTCGTTGTCAAGTTATGATTTATAAAAGTTTCATCACAATTCCATATGTGTCAATGGGCCTTGCCACATGATGTGGAATGAAATTATATATTTTCAAAAAAATGATAAAATGTAAGTATAAGGAAGTCTAAGAGTCACAAGTGGACAAAAGTGTGACTAGAAAAAGTCCAAGAGTCTTGTAGAAATTCAAAGGTCAGTTGGAAGTCCATGAGTCATGAGGGAAGCTCAAGAGTTATGGGGATATAAAAGGTCACTCCTTTTGTTATATATACATCCTCATAACTAAAAAAAAGTGCTTTTGGGAGGCTTGGACTTTTAAGAGCTATCCTTGGCTCCTCTAGTTTGGCATAGGAGAGAAGATCATTCTTTGGAGGAGAAAGTAGTGACTTAATGTTCCACTATTGGAGCTAGTGTCTCACCATTGTAATTGTGTAGCTGTTTCTTTCACTCAATTTGGTGCTCATTGCATTGAATGTGTGTTTTACTTTCTTTGATGGTCATTGTTTCTATGTGAACTACTTCACTAGATAATTAATAAATCTTTCCTTGTTCTCATGTGCCATTCTTAGGATAGTACTATTACTGGCCTTCTAAAGACTCACTCTTTTCTTCCCTATCATGAAAGCCTCCTTTTACACATTGCAATTGGTGTTCACAATGTCAACTTACTTGATTATTTCAAAGTTTATGTGCATTCTCTCTTATGTTATTCATGGAAACCAAGGAAAACATTAGAGTTATAGTGGTTGGGCTGATACTCTGGATGGGGCTCCCACTCGAAAGAGTGTGAGGTCTAATTGGGACTTCACATCGAGAACCCCTTGGTTGACAAATTTATATAAATGTTAATAAAACCCTAGATGAAAACCCCAACATTTGTTAAAATTGGTTTTCTTGTTCTAGATGACACACATTGAGAAGCAATTCAGTTCTAAAACAAAAAATATGAAACCTCAAACTACACAATTACCTAAGAAATGTTTTATATAAAAAACAATTGATATTTAGTTGACCAATGCATATGATGGTTACTGATATATAACTAACCTAGACTGATCTTAACTCCTGGTATACCAAATTCCAAGAGAGATCATATAAAAAAAAATTCCATTGAAGTAGACGATATCTCTTCATAATATAGTTTTCTAAATTTTTTTTTTCAAATAATATTTATCTAATATTTAATCTAATTGAAATAAGAGTTTTTATATTTAGTGATTTAGTTTTCTAAGATGATATTCCCAAATCTTATATTCCTTCAGTGTATATTTTCACCTTTAGGGGAAATTTTTAGTAATGGTTCTATTACCTATTTATGTGTATTAAATGTAATGAGTAATTGGTGTGATACACATGAATGGTAAGTCATGTGGCATGTGTGCAAGGTACAAACAACATTTTGTAAGGATTGAAGAAATCTTTTGAGGGCCATATCTTGGTGCCTAAATCTCAAAAATGAGCTAAATCATTCCTTATAAAGATCTCAATGAACAAAATATCATCATTGTCTACCAAAGTGCAAATTTCACTCGGATGATTATTTTTGGCTGAAATTTGGTCATTTGTGTAGCACCTAGTTTAGATAGTGTGTCTGCACTAGAGTTTTAATTGTAAGATCTCTTCAAGGATTGGGTGTATTGTGTGCATGTGACATAAAATCTCATTAAACCTATTTTGAGCAATCTTTGAGTCACCAAAGATCTGTAAATGATGACATACCTTCTCGTAAAAAAGAAGAAGAGGAGAAGCTTGAGGCTGAATAACACATCATAATTATTTGTGCCTCTTCCTAGCCCAATATGAAGCTCGACACACTAATTTCCCTAAAGATATAAAACAACACCCCCCCCCACCCCCCCAACATTCACCCCCAAGAATTGAAGCCCTAAAAAAAAAAATCACAGGGATAAGAGTAGTCTACTTCTTCAGTAATGATGTTGTGGGGGTGGTGTATAGTCATAACATCACAAAGTAGAGAAAAAGTAGCAATGACCTGTGTAACCACCATGTCAGGAGTGGAAGCCTTGGCTTGAAATATTTCATTATTCCTTGTGAACCATATTTCCCAACAAATAACTGGTGCTAAACTCCATTTAATTTTAGATTTTTTTTCTCTCCCACCATTGCTTCCAAGCACCCTTGTAAGATGCACCCTACCAATTTGAGGTTAATCCAAATAATGTGGCATTAAGTTTATGTGAAGTTCAACTATTGAAATGGCCTCGAGGGATGTGGCACATAAGTTACGTGTATGAGCAAAAGAAGTAAAATACCATTAGCGTGACAGGTGGCAAGTAGAATTATCCCTTTTGGGTGGCCAAGTGAGCTATTTACTTGTGAAATGTAGCACCACCCAGAGGATTCCATGTGGAAAGATGACATTGGATAAATGTGTTAGTGACATGGTAGGTAAGTTAGATGAAATTTTAGTCTCTTGCCTAGAAATTGGTGCGTAGGTGTCTGCATGATAGGTAGATGTGTGACAATAGGTGGAGCATAGGTGACAATCTAGTAGAATCGTGGAATGTATGTGGAGATGAGTTGGATTAGGGTTGAAGTACATTGATTTTCATTTTCTATGAAAAGTAAACAAGTTATTGTTTGGTGTGATCGAAGAAGTTATCATTGTTTAAGTTGTACAAATGACAAATCCCACCCCCCCGTCCATTTGTTAACAATCAATTAGGTAGGGGGCTCGAAATGGTTTCTCATTCGTTGATCAAATCTAAATGCATGGAGTATCAATGGAAGTGTTCAGTGGTTTAACCAATTAGTGCTAAGCTCCTAAAGGTTGAATATTGTGGTTCTAGGTTATGGTCACATGTAATCGAAAGATAAGCAATAAAGGCTAAGACAAAAATTTGGTATTTTGGTGCTAAATTTGGTCAAAGATTAAAGTTTACAAGAGTGTAGAAAAGGAAGAAAGATATATAAATAAATAGTAAGACAACATGAGAAAGGTGAGGTTCCCATGCACAACCAAGAATGATAACTACTAACGTAAACATAGAGAGACCGAGCCATTGTCCATGTAGAGTTGATCAGCTAGTTCAATTTGTACAAGAAACATATGAGGGGAATCAAGATGTATATTGGAAGTCAGTGATGATATTTGTAATTAAAGGAAGAGGGGATGCTATGATAGAATGTGCATGTGTGAAACTTTTTGGTTGAAAGAAGAGAGAATGTTTTTAAATAAAGAGAGATTAATTTTGATATAAATTAGTGATTTAGAGGTACATTAATTTTCAAAGATCTTAGTTTGAAAATGAGATGAAGTAATATAAATGATTGGATGTTTTAGGTTGGTTCCTCTAGCAAATTGTGGATTGCAGAGAAATATTAGGTTCAAGCTTGAATTTACACAATAATAGAGAAATATTTTTCATTTTCTCCCATATGGGTTTCCATGTGATCCTTAAGCTACCATGGATATTCCTATGGACAATTTATCACAACAAATCTAATAAAATTATATTTAAAATCTGAAATTCTACACTATTATAGTTTTATTATATTTTGGGATATATATATTTATTGTTAATAGTTAGTGTATGCACTAAACATTATGTACAAAATAGAGAACAAAAAAATAAAATCTCACACACACGTTTGACAAAAGATATTCTCTGGAAAACCCTTTTGGGAGGAAACCTAGTAGGAAGGTGAGGCTGCTCCACTCTCTTTCTTTAGATGGAAATATGGTTGGGAGTACAAGAAGTATGATCCCTAGCCCATGGGCTAGTACAGTGCAAAATTCATCTCTATGTGATATACCTCATATCCCTCTTTGCTACCTTTTCTCATCTATGGAAAAAATGCACTCGAAATAATGAAATCTCTTTTCCTCCTAGTGGTTCGATTATAACACTGCCTAATAGCCTACCCATGGTTAGGTTTGAATACATCAACTCTTAACCAGAGTTACAATATTATTCTTCTAGAGTATTATACATCATAATCACGTGGCTAACCCCTTTCCATGAATATTTAATGGGGCTGACATGGCATCCTCTCCAATTATGATGGTGAAAACAAGAAGGTCGACTTCTGAGTGGCATAACTTTCGCATATAGACTCTGACTGACGTGATTATTGCACCCTTGGAAAGGAATATGTGTGTAAAATAACATGAAAAGGTTCTATGCTAAGGAGATAATTTTTTACCCCCAATTTTTTTTTGATGCCTCAAAACACTCCCGAAATGTTTCGAACCATGTTTTTCCAATTTGGGTACCACTAGTAAAAATGGTCCCATGAGCTAACTCCTCCACTTTTTCCACTCTAAAATCATCGAGATGGATGAAAATCATTATAATGATCCAATCTGGATCACCAATTTACTTACTATGTTCAACAATTCATGTGGATGATGTTTCATTAGTTGTTGATTTCATTTGCTTGAATAATTGAGTGTAAAAAATTGTATAATATTGATTCACCCAACCCCTTATCAATATTATTTGATTCCCAACAATTGGTATCAAAGTGGGTTCCTTTAGAAATAATTTAACAATTTGAAGGTAGATATTTAGTGAATCATAGGCATTTAGGATGGATTCTTTACAAACATATCACTAATCTTTGATGGAGCCAATTATGTATTATGGAAGATAAGAATGGAAGCCTGCCTATTCTCTCTTGGTTTTGATGTATGGGCATATTTACAAGTTGGATACATAGTTACAATAATTACCCCTATAGATCCAAATAAAAGAAGAGCCTACTCAAATAATGCAAAGGCTAGAAATGCAATATTGTTCAGTCTTAACCAATTTGAGCTAGTCAAAGTGATGCATTGCAAATTTGCTAAGGAGGTATGAGATAAACTTAAGAATAATTATGAAGGAGATGCTAAAGTAAAGAAAGCCAAAATTCAAACTCATATAATGAGGTTTCAAATTTTAAAGATGAATGAGGATGAAAGTATTCCAAAATAATTTCTTAGAGTTGATGAGGTAAATAACATGATTAAAGGCATTAATGAGAAACTTAATCAATATGTAATGGCTCAAAATGTATTAATATATCTTCCTATGAATTCAACGCCAAAATATCTTCCATTGAAGAGATGAAGAACCTGAAAGCTCTCTTGATCAAACAAATTCATTGAATTCTTATAGCTTACGAAATGAGAATTGGAAAGGAGAAATCAAAACCAAAGGAGGTTGTCTTCAAATCTTCAAAGAAGTCTAAAGAACATCAATATTTCTCAAGTCATGAGTTAGATTAGGAGATGGCTCAATTTCAGAGAAGGTTAAAAATAGAATCTAGAAAGTATAAAGGTAATTTACCCCTTAAATTCTTAGATTATGGTAGAATTGGTCACTTTGCTTCGAAATGTCCTTACGCTAAAGCTGAGAAGTAAGAAAAAAACCAAAAGAATGGAAGTAAACCTAATAAATATTAGAAGGGGAAGAATAAAAGAAAGAAGAGTTTCTAAACTAAATAAGGCAGTAGCTCATCTAAAGAAATAAATGAAAAATAATTTGATAGAGAGCATGATTAATTTTTTTCTCATGGATTTAGATTCTAATTTCAAATAGAAAGATAATTTAGAGATAAAGGAAGAAGTTGGAGGAGTAGTTAATCTCAAAGAAGATCTTATTAGTGCTTTGACTGCACTAAATCAGAAAAGGAGGAAGAATAAACAATTGTTAAGAGTGGAAGAAGTTAATTATCATTCTGATGAAGAAACATTTAACATTCAAAATATGTGATTAGAAGGAACAAATTGAGTTAAATAAATTCTTGTACAACAACTAAAATATAAAAAAAAGAGTCATGATAAATTAGAATATGAGAATGCATCTCTTCATAAAGAATTATCCAAGAATCAAGAAAATACGTTCAAATGCATATGTAAAAGATATTATATCCTTGAAAACTTGAATTTAAGAGGTAAAGAGAAAAGAGGAAATTCTCACAAATTAGTTGACAAAACAGGAAAAGAGTTGTCAAAAGCTAGAAGCAGAGGTTGTTTCCTTAAGGGTATATATAGAGAAATAAAAAGATAATATGGATTTAAACTTAGGTTTGCTAAAGGATCTAAAACATTAGATAACATTCTCAACATTAATAGGCATCAAGAAATCAAAACATATATGTTTGTTGACAGTACTAGACCCGCCAACATGTTAGGGGATCTCCCAGGTAAGAATTCCCAATTAGACCTCAGACCATTTGATTTAGGAGTCCTAGCAGTGGGTCTTATAGCAATGCCTTGACCACGATTTTGCATAGAGGCAAGTGAGATAACTATGTTGATAGCAAGGGTGTGATAGCTGCAGTGAGTCAAGGAAGGTGGAAGAGAGGTTCTAACACATGGGGGTTGAGATGAGTGCGCCCCTTGGCAACTTATAATAGTAATTGTCTTGGAAGGGAACACATGAGCAAAGATACATCACAAAATGGAAGGCAAGTTAGCGAGCAATAAAAATTGATGGTTAAACCAACAACAAATTTCAAAAAGATTCATACATACTCATACAGAATAGTCTATATATGCATGCATAAGAAATAAAATACATATATCATTTAGAGTAAACTAGATAGCATAGAATACAATACAACATATGCATGAAATGTGTTGGCTCTTATTATATAAAGAAGTGTAAGTTCTATTCATACAATACATACATGTCCAACCACTAGTCCCAATAGTGGAACATTACAACCACATCCACCTGCTCCCCCAAAGATATGTACTAGCTTTGTGTAGTGGATAAGCCAAGGCTCGTTACAATACTCTCCAAGCTCTCTCCAAGATAGTGTTATCAGAAGCTTGGCTGACCAAAAGCCTCTACAATGAGTTATGAGGGACTATTTATAGAAAAGGGTGGGGTGACCCTTGACATTCCCCTTTGTGACAATTTAACTACCCTCATAACTCTTCATCTACTCTATGACTATTACATCCAACTATTGACACTTGAATTACACTTGATATTACATTACATTACAATGCACATGTACCCATGTGAGACAAACTAACTTGAGCAAACCATGTTATACATCACTCTAACTTAGACAACCATGGAAGTCCAACTCCTCAACATCATCATGTTGATTAATAGCAACATACTGATGCCAATATTGGTAGTCCTTGATGGTGTCCGTGTGCTCCACAATCACATCTTTCTGAAACCTGACTCTTGCCTCCATAGCATCCGAGTACACTGCTTAGGCTCCTCTGTCCAACTCATCTAAAAGCATGCACATCATTGTCTTCAATGAGACAGGACCAGCAACACACTTATGCATGAAGTCTGCACTGATTGGAAATTATGGGCTAGTGGAAATGCACATTAACTCGTCAAAGTACGAGTCAAGCTCTAGCTGGACCTACTTCTTTGTCTTTGCCTAGGTGAGAGTCCCAATAGATGGGATCACATGTGTGCATACCACAATATCCATACTCTTGAATACTCATGCATGGGAAGCCTGTATGCTAGTGATGATCTACAGGAGCTCTTCATAGTTCCAAATATGACTCCGGATACGTGCTTTCAACTCAATCACATTGGCCCTCATCATCTTAAGCAAGTGAAGTGGGGCTCCCTTGTATTTCATCATCCATGTTTGCATGTCATCAACAACAGGATGCAAGTTCCTCAAGATATGTGCTCTTTTATCACATCATTACTGCTATCCGTTGAGATGGACGACTGCCTTATGCACGATATCAAATTCAGAGTACAATGCTCGTATAACTATGTCAAGGGACAATAATTCATCTAGTATTTCCTTCTTCATTTTAGCTCAAGCAGACATTGTCAGCAAGTCTCCTCGTTGCTTGGTCGTCTATAGTTCCTTCACCATTCGCTCATTCTCATCTATCAGAAAGTGAACAATTGAGCTAGTAGCTTTGGCATACACTCTGGTTGCATCGGCCAAGGCTGTTGGATGTTTGTGCACATCAGTCACGATCACTCATTCCTCAACTTGCGTAGGAGATGTATGATCCTCTGGAGTTGACACCCTGCGAGACTCGACAACTCTATGTTGAGATTCGTCGAACAAGACGTTGTGCATCTCTCTTTCTGACTGATCACCAAGGATCTCAGTGCCTCCTTAGTCACTCGAGACTTTCTCATCATCTGGATGCATTAAAGTGGGTGAGTCAACCTCTTTGTGGTGAGGCATGAGGTCAGTGTCCTGTTCCAACTCCTGTCGCTAGACCATGTCTACATCCAACTGTTGAAGTGCTTGTTCTATCTCATGAGCGAAGTCTTGCTCCTGGGATGGTTCACCCTATTCGCCTAACACCAGCTGATATGATAAATCAACTACCTGTATGGGAGCTAATTCATCTATTTTCATATGTTACACCCCTGCTATATCTACTGCTATTATGCTTCCCTCTCCTATTTGCACAGCTCTTGTTCCTTTCGGAGTTCCTCTTTCAGCTCATGCAACTCCTTCTATTCTTCTTCCATTCTCTTCTTATCCCTCTCCATTCGCACAATTCACTTGTTGCGCTAGTGCCCCTTTGCCTCTATAGCCATAGCTTCTTTCTCTACTAATGTATTTTCTCTAAACTTGCAGCTCTTCTCTTCCTCCATGTGGTCGAAAATCTTCCTCTTACCTTTATCGCACACTGGTATGCTTGCCTCTACTGCCACTACTACTACTGTTGTTGGTGCTCTCTGTGATGATGCCTCATGTTTCTTTGCTAACCACTCCACTGCAAAGTTGACCTGTTCATTGGGTCTAGAGTAAATGTAGCAATACCTCCATGAGTCCTCCCCGGCCCAATGAAATGCCTCGTGGATCCAATTGAATCGAACTCTTGTGCAATGATATTTCACAATGCAATGTGGGTCATACGAATTGTAACTTCGGAGGTTGAGTGGGTACTTATTCATCTGTTCTGCTTCAAAATTCACTTTCTTGATACTCTAGATCTTGTATAACCCAATCCACAATGGAAGAGCAGGCCAAGGTGCAGTCTAGCTGTCAATCCTGCCGAGATGTGATATTCTACTTTTTGCATGACAAGTATGTCCAAGGCAAAATTCAGTAGAACATGTGGATACTTCTTTGCATTGAAAATTCAGATGAAGGTGTCGGATGATGAGGCATAGCAATAAGCAATTCCTATTAGTGCCTCCATTTCTTCCTTCAACATGTAGAGTGGATCCTGTTCGAATATAATATTGTAAACTAGGGTGAAAAAATGATCAGATAGCCATGTGATTACTCCTCTAAAGCTGAATTCGGAAAACAACTTGAAATATGTGTTCACAGCAATCTCTGTCGGTGACCATGCCCACTCTAAGCGCAGGAACTCCTGTCGAGCACATATTGCATCTAAGATGTAGGCGGACATGTAAATCTCTACATGCATACCTCCAGGAGACTTTTGAGCCTACATTACTTATTCCTTTAGCTGATGAGCCAACATGCCGGACCAGTTACATGGTTTTCCTTCTCTATCCAGTTGGTCCAGTGCGATCACTCAACTCTGTGGGAAGGTTTCGGTGCTTGCTTTATGATACTGTTGACATGCAAATATGACCAAGTATTGATACGCTTTCTACAGTATCTTCGTCTTATAGATCTGGTTTGGTGTCAAACTGAATCGAGCCGACCCCTTTACCCAATTCTTCGGAATGTCTCTGGAGTTAGCATTGTTGTTGGGTAAGCTGAAGGGAGTATCCATGACAGCCATAGGCTCTGACATCTGATACATCTCATCACAATGTCCTGCCCAGAAGGTTGTAAGCTCCATCCCACTGACACTACTCAGGTTCATCGTCTCGGGATTAGTGTGAGAGATGATCCAGTGTATCATGTCCGCGCATGGGAACACAGGTATTTACATGCAATTCAATACAAGCCGAACTTTTGAATGTTCACGTACACCTAACGGTCTTTGAGGTCTTCCTCAAAAGTGCCTGCAAATGCTTCATTGACCTCTTGCCACTTCAGTTTGATGTCCCTGTCTAGAAACAACTTTATATCTTCATAGTTCGGTAGACAAGAGGAAACTTGCTCAACTGCTGCTCTAGCTGCATTTCTATCAGTGTCCTGTGATCCCGCTCTCATGGAAGCCATTGATATAGTATTACTAAGAGGCAAATGAACACCTGAAAGATCTAGAGACAATAAATCATGCATGGCAAGAAATCTGTTAGCGAAAAACAAAGCAAATTCGGGGAATGACACATCACATACATAGGGAACTGATATGCAAGATTGCGCACTTTCTTCTAGGAGGCTTGGTGATTGGCTTCCAGAATTGCCCAAAAGGAAGTCTAGCCTATTTGGGAGTTAAGGCTGGCTGTTGGGATTGTGCAATGCGCAATTCCAGCTGGGAGTGACTACAGGCTTAGGGACTGCATTGCGTAATTTTCTGGGCTAGCAGTCATTGTCCCTCAGAAATACGCAAAACAACCATGGAGGATAGTGCTGGGAAAAAATGTGCATTTCTGGAGAGGAAGACAGAGCCTTACTTCCCCAGATTGTGCAATGCTCTCTCAGTGAAGGCTGAGTCTGCGCCAAGGTCGGCCAGAATCACCGACGAGCAACTTAAAGTAAATATGACAGTGAATGCATGAGGACACTAAGTGAAAGTAGAAGTGATTGATAGTGCATGCAAACATGAATGAAAGATTCAGTAAACAAATCAACATGCATGTGGGTGAAGCGAGTCGTTGAATCAGTGAAAGTTCGTGCAAAACAGTTTCATGCATGCGATAGCAGTGAGATAGAAACAAAAACCTTACACTCTACCAAGACAAGCTAGGATACATGTAAACAAAAGCAAGTGTTCAAATAAATAAAGCAAACAATACTCACACAAGCGAAAACACAAAAAGTGACAAAAATACTAAAAAAAAAAAAAAAGACAAATAGCTGAGTTAGATGTGTCAAAGAGTCTTGGATGTGTTGTGGGATGTCATAGCTCCAAGATTGATGTGAAAGAATGAGCTATAATGCATCGAATAAATAATTTTGCGCTAGACATGATGCACATGCCACAAATCTAGGAAAAAGAGACACTCAGAGGAAAGTTTCTAAAACAACTTTGCATGTAACCTCCAACTCCTAAAAATAGATCCCTGAATCATGGGATCCTTTTTTCATGTTTCCTTTTACTATTCTGGGAAAATCAAGCCATGCATGCAAGCAAGTCAACTTTCCTTGGTCCCGGGTGGAACTGGTCAACCCAACTGCTCATGCATGAAGCTGCTCAACTGCTGGAGAAAAATGTGCATTTATGGCTAGAAGTTGGGCTAGCTTCCCAGGATTTTTGAAAAATTTCTAGGCAGAGCAGCTAAATACTGCCCAGATTTGTGCAAATTCTAGGCTGAGCAACCCTACTGGGGAAAATTGCGTAATTTTCACTGTGAGTGCTGATTGGAAGAATTACACAATTTTGGAGCCTAGCAAGCTGCCAGAAAGGATTGCACAATTTCTGGAGGGAAGGCTCATTTCCCTCTAGAAATGTGCAATTTCTTGGGGGATTTGATCAGCCCATAACTGGACCAACTCTGGGTGATCAGCTTGTGAGCGGAATGCATCAAGCTATGATCGACATACTGCCTTTGTGCAAGAAAAACATTGAAGCTTGTGTACTTGATGAAGCAAGACAAGGTGTTGTGAAAGGTTGGTAGGGAGGATCCAAAACAAAGCTAAGGAAAAATTTTGGAGGGTGGTTTTAGCTGCTACAACCCTTGGTGACACACTGGTAGAACTCCAACTCTCTGAATGGACCTTGTTCGTGAAAAGCAAGTCTAACAACTACGGAAGTATTGTTTAGTTCTCAGCTCATCTTGGTTTCACACTAGCTTGATTGTAAGATGTAGCATCTACCAAGATCTTGGTCTATTGACACATATTCCAAGCCAAGGAAACATAGTTGTTTCGATTAGGGTTGAGCAATATATTGGTGCAAAAGAAGTGTAGTCCTCAAAGTCTTAGTTTCATCTTTGGTGTTGCTCCACTACCAGCAGGCCTGGACAGTACCCCAATGGAGTCACATAGGAACACAAGCATGGCTCTGCTGCTAGCAAGCATGGTCAGTACCTCGGCGAAGTTACTTTCATAACCTCCCTACGCAAGAATACTTTCTCTTCTTTCGCCTTATTCATTTTTCATTTTGAATTTTTCACTTTCATTTTTTTTTTCATGATTGTGCATAACACTTATTCATTTCAGAGGCAGAAGAGGGATCCTGACTTATTGAGAGAAGAAGAGGTTTTTCCAATAGAGAAGTAGTTTATTAAATCTCTGACATTCTTGTTAAGGTTTTCCCCCTCACCTTACTCTACTTAACTGATCTGACAAGGGTTAACCCAAAAACAACCAACTAGAGAAGGTGACACTAGTTAGTGTGCAAGCATTGTGTTTTCACCAAGGTTCACTTCGAACAGTACGTATTTTCATTCAACGTATCATGGACTAAAAGTAACAAGCTCATCATAGAGAGGAAAGATGATAGATAACTAAGTAGTGATATTTGTACAAGTCCTCTTGTACTTCACCCATATTATTTCAAGAGTCATACATGGTTTCATGTGAACTAACCTACGAACAAAACAATCAAACTGACCAACAGAAAAGAAAAGCAAGAGTAGAAGAAAAATTGAAAGCAAAGCAAGTAAACAAACAAGCAAATAGACAAACTGAAAAACAAAGCAAGTAAGAAAATAATCATGCAAGAAAACTGACTGAAAGCAAAAACTACTTATACTCCTAAGCTAACGGTGCATGGGTCTGGTCACATGAAGTGATATTTCCAATGCAGCCACCAACACATTAGTTGACCCATGTTGGTGAAGGCTTGGTCCGCGAGCAACCCAGTTGTGCGAACCCGTAAGCAAGAAAGATATAACCATGAAGACAACCACACTTTGTGTTTCAAAGTGCCCACAAGACATAAGTCAGTGAAAGTGTATGACGAGCAGTTCGTGGACTTATAATAGTGTTGTGTGACACTACATGAAACTTTGAAGCATAAGCACACTCTTGACTGTGACATGCAAGAAAACGAAAGAAACAATGATAACTTGGGTTGTGCATGTGTACTTGCAATGTAAGTTTCCTCCAATTCATCAGCGATGGTATCATGTAGTTCGAGTGGAGGAAGTATGATCTATGTGTGAGATTGATCTTCAATGCATACAGATGAGTGATGAGGAACCTTGGGTGATTGAACAGTTTCCTGATCGGAAGTGAGACTAACCCCAAGATAGCGAGGGCTTGACATAACCATCAGCTCGTGCAGAAGTACCTCGATAGTCTTGGGAGTTTCAATTTCATCGTCAGATAGATCATCATATACTGGTGGCTTCGAAAGATCAACTGTGATAGAGTCATGATCATGATCAAATATGGAAACAAATGGATCATGACAGCCATGATCAGGAAAATCAATGATTTCATCAGCATCCTCATGATCAGATGAATTAAATAGAGGGGTAGATGAAAAGCAAACAAACTCATCCTCTGTGTTTTCAGAAAAGACAGATGAAAGATCAAGTGGATTTTCAATGAATAACTTATCCTCTCCATTATTAAATGATGGACCAACATCCCGTGTGTCCTGCGAGTGATCAACAATGGGTGCATCCATTGATGGGGATACACATGCAAAATCAAGGATGGCAGGTTCACCAAAGATGCTAGGAAATAACAGAGGAGGCTCGGATGAAAGGGACTCATCCTTCATCGAGTGTTGATGTTCAAGCTCCCACTCATACTCTTCATGAATGACAACACATGTTGGTTGTTCAACACCAAATCCATTAGCGGTTTTTTCCTTGTTCACAACAAGTGTAGAGTCCAGAATGGAAGAACGCAAGACATTATCATCCAGAGGAACAACCGAGTGCGAAGACGGAGGTTGTGGAACAGTACGCATATGGGAATTCGAAGGACTAACAACCAAATCTACGTGAAAATTAAGTGAAGTGATGTTGGGAGGATGTGAAAGTTGAACAAGTGTGTGAGCATGATCCTCAACATCACTCGGTAGTGGTGGTGTTGTTTGATGAAGGGATGGCGGACAGTCAGTTGTGACAATGGTCGCATCCGGCTGAGATTGCGCAGCTCCATCAGTGAAGAATGTTGAGCGAGGCTTGATTTCAAAATTCTTCTTGGGATGATTATATTTCTTAAGGTAATATTTGAATCAATCCCAAAGATAGGAAAATTTCATCTGGCTCCTACTAAAAATCCATGATCGATTCATGTGGATCCTTCCATTGTTGTAACAATTTTTGGTCAAGATGGCCTGGATCAAAATGATAGAAAGTGTCTTCAATGAGATCACAGAAGTTCTCAAGTGAGTGCACGCTATTGGCCGGCAAGCTGAACAACCATCGAAGTGGAGATTCGCGAAGTGTGTACGAAAGCAAGAAATTGGCCTGTTCGTCAGAACACACATCTTCCTCATGAAGCATGGAAATAAATTCATGTAAGTACTCAGGTCAGGTCACTTCACCTTCACCATCATACGTGTAAGTGGACAAGTGATCGAAGAACTCTCTCGCAATGGTGACATCTTCATGATTCAAAAAACATTACAGAGGGAGAAGAGTGCAAGAATCCATGAAAGATATGAAAAGGTTCAAAACTGGATGAGAGGACACAACTTTTCATTTGGCCCTCCTTCTAGTGCCAGATATGTTGAAGGTGTTGGACCTGCCAACATGTCAGGAGATCTACCCAATAAGAAGTCCCAATTAGACCTCAGACTATTTGGTGTAGGAGTCCCAGCAGTGGGTCTTATAGCAATCCCTTGACTGCGATTTCGCATAGAGGGAAGTAAGATAACTCTGTTGGTAGCAAGGGTGTGACAACTACAGTGAGTCAAGGAAGGTGCATGAGAGGTTCTAACACACGGGGGTTGAGATGAGTGCGCCCCTTGGTGACCTGTAATAGTACTCGGCTTGGAAGGGAACACATGAGTGAAGATACAACACAGCATGGAAGGAAAGTTAGTGAGAAATCCAAAGTGATCGTTAAACCAACATCACATTTCAAAAAGATTCATACATACTCATACATAATAGTCTATACATGCATGCATAAGAAATAAAATACATATATCATTTAGAGTAAACCAGATAGCATAGAATACAATACAACATATGCATGAAACATGCTGGCTCTTATTATATAAAGAAGTGTAAGTTCCAGTCATACAATACATCCATTTCCAACCATTAGTCCCAATAGTGGAACGTTACAGCCACATACGCCTGCTCCTCCAAAGAGATGTACTAGATCTGTGTAGTGGACAAGACAAGGCTCGTTACAATATTGTCCAAGCTCTCTCTAAGATAGTCTTATCGAAATCTTGGCTGACCAAAAGCATCTACAATGAGTTATCAGGGACTATTTATAGCAAAGGGTGGGGTGACCCTTGACATTCCCCTTTGTGACAGTTTAACTACCCTCATGAATCTTCATCTATTCTATGACTTAACATGACATTACATTACAATGCACATGTACCCATGTGAGACAAATTGGCTTGAGCAAGCCATGCTAGACATCACTCTGACTTAGACAACCATGGAAGTCCAACTCCTCAACATCCTCATGCTGATCAACAGTAACATACTGATGCCAATATCAATAGTTCTTGATGGTGTCTGTGTGCTATGTAGTGACATCTGTTTGAAACCTGATTCTTGCCTCCATAGCATTCGAGTACACCGCTCGGGATCCTCTATCCAACTCGTCTGAAATCATGTGCATGATTGTCTTCAATGCGGCCAGAGCAACAAAATACTTGTGCATGATGTCTGCACTGATGGGCGAGTCTCAGCTGGTGGCAATGCACATTAAATCATCGAAGTATGAGTCAAGCTCTAGTCTGACCTTCTTCTTTGTCTTCGCTTGGGTGAGAGTCCCAATAGATGGGATCGCATGTGTGTGTACCACAACATCCATACTCTTGGATACTCGTGCATGGGAATATTTTATGTTGATGAGCTGTGGGAGCTCTTCAGAGTTATGGATCTGACTCCAGATATGTGATTTCAACTTGAAAGCATTGGCCCTCATCATCTTAGTCAAGTGAAGCAAGGTTCCCTTGTATTTCATCGTCCATGTTTGCATGTCATCAATAACAACATGCAAGTTCATCAAGTTACATGCTCTTCTAGAACATTGCTACTGCCATCCATTGAGATGGATGATTGCCTTATGCACAGTACGAAACTCGAAGTACAATGCTCACATAACTGTGCCAAGGGACAATACTTCATCTAATATTTCCTTCTTTAGTTCAGCTCGTGTGGACATTGTCACCAAGTCTCCTCCTTGCTTGGCCATTTGCAGTCCTTCACCATTCACTCGTTCTCAACTATCAGAAAGCAAACACTTGAGCTAGTGGCTTCAGCATACACTCTAGTTGCATCAGCCAAGGCTATTGGATTTTTGCGCACATCAGTCATGATCACTCATTCCTCAACTTGTGTAGGTGATGTATGATCCTCTAGAGTTGACACCCTGCGAAACTACACAAATCCATGTTGAGATTTGTCGAACAAGATGTTGTGCATCTCTCCTTCCAGCTAATCACCAAGGATCTCAGTGCCTCCTTGGTCACTCAATACTTTCTCATAATTTGGATGCATTGAAGTGGGTGAGTCAACCTCTTTGTGGTGAGGCATGAGGCTGGTTTTCTATTCCAACACCTGCTGCTCCATGTCTACATCCAACTGTTGAAGTGCTTGTTCTATCTCATGAGTGAAGTCTTGCTCCTGCGATGGTTCACCCTGTTCCTTTGATGCCAACTGATCTAATAAATCAAATAGTTGTACGGGCCCTACTTCATCTGTTTGCACATGTTGCACCCCCTGTTGTATATGATGCTATTGTGCTTCCCTCTCCTTGTTGCGTTGCTCTTGTTCCTTTCGGAGTTGCTCTTTTAGCTCATGCAAATCCTCTTTTTCTTCCATTCTCTTCTTATCCCTCTTCCTTTGTGCAATTTTCTTGTCGCACTGGTGCCTCTTTGCCTCAATAGCCATAGTTTTTTTGTCTACCAATGGATCTGATTGAAACTTGCAGCTTTTCTCTTCCTCCATGCATTCAAAAATCTTCCTCTTACCTTTATCGCGTAATGTTATGCTTTCCTCTACTGCCACAGCTGCTGGTGCTAGTGCTCTTCATGATGGTGCTTCATGTTGCTTCGCTAAACACTCCACAACGAAGCCGACCTGTTTATTGGGTCTGGAGGAACTATAGCAATACCTCCATGAGTCCTCCTCGGCCCAATGAAATTCCCCGTGGATCCAGTTGAACTAAAATCTTGTGTAGTGATATTTCACAATGAAATGTGGGTCATACAGATTGTACCTTCGGAGGTCTAGTGGGTACTTCCTCATATATTCTGCTTCGACATCTAGTTTCTTGACACTTTGGATCTCGCATAACCTAATCGACAATGGAAGAGCAAGCCAAGGTGCCTTCTTCTTCTGATGTCGTTTAGTTGTCAATGCTGTCAAGATGTGATATGCTACTTCCTACAAGACAAGTACGTCCAAGGAAAACTTCGGTAGAACATGCAGAGGCTTCTCTACGATGACATACAGATGAAGGTGTCGGACAGTGAGGCATTGAATCAACAATGCCTATCAGTGCCTCAATTTCTTCCTTCAACATTCAGGGTGGATCTTGTTCAAATATCATCTTGTAAAATGGGGTGAAAAAATGATCAAGAAACCATGTGATTACTCCTCTAAAGCTGCATTCAAACAACAACTTGAAATATGTGTTCACAACAGTCTTCGCTGGTGACCATGCCCACTCCAAGCTCGGGAACTCCTTTTGGGCACAGGTTGCATCTAAGATGTAGGTGAACATGTAAATATCTACATTCATACCTCCGGGTGACTATCAAGCCCTTTCTACTTGTTCCTTCAACTGATGAGCCAACATGCCAGACCAGTTACATGGTTTTCCTTCTCTATCTAGTTGGTCCAGTGCGATCACCCAACTCTGTTGGAAGGTTTCTGTGCTAGCTTGGCTATACAGTCGACATAAAAATATGACCAAGTATTGATATGCCTTCCACAGTATATTCATCTTATAGATCTGGTTGGGTGTCAACCCGAATTGAGTCGGCTCCTTTACCCATTTCTTCTAAATGTCTCTGGAGTTAGCATTGTTATTGGGTAAGCTAAAGGGAGCCTTCATGACAGTCATGAGCTCTGACATCTGATACATCTCATCATAATCTCATGCCCAGAAGGTTGCAAGTTTCATCCCACTGACACCGCTTAAGGTCATCATCTTTGGACCAGTGTGAGAGACGATCTAGTGTATCATGTCCACGCATGGAAATGTAGGGTATGTACATGCAATCCAGTACAAGTTGGACATGCAAATGTTCACATACACCTGACGGTCTTCGAGGTCTTCCTCAAAAGTGCCTGCAAATGCTTCATTGACCTCTTGCCACTTCAGTTTCATGTCCTTATCTAGAAACAACTTTGTATCTTCATATATCGGTAGACAAGAGGGCACTCACCCAACTCCTGCTCCAACTGAATTTCCTTCAATGTCCTGTGATCCCGCTCTCTTGGAATCCATTGATCTTGTAATTCTAAGAGGTGAATGAACACCTAAAATATCTGGAGACAAGTAATCATGTATGACAAGAAATCTGTCAGCGAAAACCAAAGCAAATTTGGAGATTGACATAACACATACCTAGGGAACTGATAGGCAAGATTGCGCAATTTCTTCTGGGAGGTTGGGTGACTGGCTGCCAGAACTATACAAAAGGTAGTCTTGACTATCTGGGAGGCAAGTCTAGCTGTTGGGATTGTGCAATGTGCAATACCAGCTAGGAGTGACTACAGGATCAGGGACTGCATTGCGTAATTTTCTGGGCCAGCAGTCATTGTTCCTCAGAAATGCACAAAACAATCCTACAGTACAGCGCTGGGAAGAAATGAGAATTTCTGGAGAGGAAAACAGAGCCTTCCTTCCCCAGATTATGCAATGTTATCTCAATGAAGGCAGAGTCTGGGCCAAGGTTGGCTAGACTCGCAGATGGGCAACTCAAAGAAAATATGACAGTGAATGCATGGGGACACTAAGTGAAAGTAGAAGTGATTGACAGTGCATACAAACATTAAAGAAAGATTCAGTAAATAGATCAACATGCATGTGGGTGAAGCAAGTTGTCGAATCAACGGCAGTTCGTGCAAAACAGTTTCATGCATGCAATAGCAGTGAGATAGAAACGAAAATTGAAACATTGCTAGGACAAGATAACGTACACGTAAACGATAGCAAGCATTCAAATAAATCAAACAAACAACACTCACACGAGTGAAAACATAAAAAGTGACAGAAATGCTAAAAAAGACAAGTTAAGGCCACCTACCCATGAATAGCTGAGTCGGATGTGTTGAAGAGTCCTGGATGTGTTGTGGGATGTCAGAGCTCCAAGATTGAAGTGAAATAATGAGCTTTGATGTGTCGAATAGATAAGTTTGGGCTCATGACGCACATGCCACAAATCTAGGAAAAAGCGACACTTAGAGGAAAGTTTCTAAAACAACTTTGCATGTAACCTCCAGTTGCTAAAAATAGCTCCCTGAATCATGGGATGCCTTTTTCATGTTGTCTTTTTCTATTCCAGGAAAAGAAAGCCATGCATGCAAGTCAAGTTTCCTTGGTCCCGGGTGGAATTGGTCAACCCAACTACTCATGCATGAAGCTTCTCAACTGCTAGAGAAAAATGCGCATTTCTGGCTAGGATCTGGGCTGGCTTCCCAGGAGATTTGCGCAATTTCTGGGCAGAGAAGATGTTTTCTCCCCAGATTTGTGCAAATTATGGGCTGAGCAACCCTGATGGGGAAAATTGTGCAATTTTCATTGTGAGTGTTGACTGGCAGAATTTCACAATTCTGGAGCCCAGCAGGCTGCTAGACAAGATTGCGCAATTTCTGGAGGGAACATTGTTTGCCCTCTAGAAATGCACAATTTCCTAGGGGATCTGCCCAGCTTGTAGCTGGACCAAGTCCGGGTGATTAGATTGTGAGGGTAATGCATCAATATGTGATCGACAAGCTGCCTTTGTGAAAGAAAAACACTAAAGCTTGTGTACTTGATGAAGCAAGATAAGGTGTTGTGAAAGGTTGGTAGGGAGGCTCCAAAATGAAGCTAAGGAAAAATTTTGGAGGGTGGTTATAGCCGCTACAACAATGTGTTATAAAAATGCTCATCGTATCTTAAGTGGTGAGCCAAGAACTAGGTCCATATGAAATGCAAATTCTCTAAGCTATGCAAATGTGCTCAAAGGAAAGGAACACGAAGAATAGGGAGGTGGTGAAAAAAGAAAGAACTAGAAAAGTTTTGATCCTATCATTTCCATTAATAATATTCAACACATATTGAAGCATCAAAAAGAAAGGTAGAAAAGTTACAATAGATCCACCCCTACACAATGGAAATATAATTTCAGGAACCCAAATTTATTTTATGGAAATTGTCACTCATGTCATAACTTTGGACATAAGGCTATTAACTGCAAAGTCAATAACTTTCATATAAATGAAGATGTTAGATCTAGTTATTTTCCAAATTCTAGATCTGGGAACTTCTATGTTTTTAAGAACAATACATTTTCTTCACTTGTGAATGAGATTAAATGCCTTACCTATAAAAATTTTGGAAACAAATATAGTGAATTTCGAAGACAATTCTTTAATCCTCCAAGGAAGTATATTCCTAACTATGGGTGCTCAAAGAACATGATCAAGGACAACAACAAAAATTCCCATTCTAAGAGAATATAGAAGAGGAAGTACCACAATTGGGAATAATGTGGCACTTCAATTAAAATGAAGAGGAACTGCTAGCTTAGAGGATAATACCAAGGCTAAGAATATATTATATGTGGATGGTATGAAGCATAATCTACTAAGTGTGAGCCAAATGTGTGATAAAGGATATGATGTAACATTTCATTCTAATGATTGTGAAATACGGAAAACTGATTATGAAAAATATTAGAAAGTAATTAGAACTCCCAATAATGTGTATGTAGTTGATGATCCATGATTAAAGCGTTGCATAGGAAAATTGTATGAAACCTAGTTATGACGTAGAAGAATGGGACATGTAAATTTTAGAAATCTGGTAAAAATCAACAATACAAAAGCAGTAAGAAGCATGCTAAAGTTTTCAAAGCTAAATGGTTCCATATTTAGATCATGCCAATTTCGAAGGTATGCAAAGATCCATTTCAAGATAAAAGAGCATTCATCATCCAAACCCTTGAAGCTAGTCCACACTAATATGTGTGGTCTTACAAGAACTGAAATCCCAAGAAGAGAGAGATATTTTACTCTATTTATTGATGACTATATAAGGGAAACTTGGATAATGTTTCCTAAACAAATATCAGCAGCTCTCATCAAGTTCAAAGTGTTCAAATATCAAGTCAAAAATGAAAAGGACCTGAAAACCAAATGTTTAATATCAGGCAGAGGAGGATAATTCACCTCTAATGATTTTAGGAATTATGTGAAGATCATATGATCAAAGGATAATACTCAATAGAAAAAAACCCTCAATAGAATGGAGTTGTGGAAAGAAAGAACAAATCAGTTCAAGAAATGGAAAGAGCAATGATGGATGAAGCAAAGGTTGGAAATGCCTTCTAGGGAGAAGCAACTCAAAGAGTTGTATATTTGTCAAACAATCTTTAGCTCAACCAAATAGTGATAAAGCACCCTGAGTTATGGAAAGGTAGAAAAATGTCAATAAAACACCTAAGTGATTTTGGAAGTAAGTGCTACATAAAGAGAAATGATGACAATTTGGGGAAATTTAAAACTAGAGAAAATGAAGCTCTATTTATTGGCTATTCAATTAGAAGCAAAGGTTACAAATTATACAACAAACGATCGAAGAAGATAGTGGAATGCATTGATATAAGGGTAGATGAAGCTTTATCCTCACCAAAATATCAACAAAAGGAACATCTAGGTGATCCAATAAGTGTTTTTAAAGAGTGCGAAGAAAAATAAGAGAAAAATGAAGAAGAAGAAGAAGAATAAAATGCCCCTTAGAAGTACAAAATTCCATCTAGGTATGCACACAAGCAACATCCTAAAAGTGAAATAATTATAGATAAAAAATTAGATCTTCAAACTATAAGGAAATTCATAGGCACCTTCATACATGCAAATTTGGCACTACTATCTCAAGTAGAACCTAAAAATTTTAATCAAGCTAGTGAAGATAAACATTGGATTAAGGAAATGGATGAAGAGCTAGATTAGATAGAGAAAAAGTAACACTTGGGAATCGGTCCCTATACCAAAAGAAAAGAGTGTCATTGGTACCTAGTGGGTCTTTAAGAAAAAGTTGAATGAAGTTGGATAGATAATAAGAAATAAATTGAGACTAACATGCGAAGGATGTTTACTACTAGAAGGTATTGATTTTGAAGAATTTTTTTCCCATGTAGTTATAGTTGAAGCTATTAGGATGTTTCTAACATGTGAAATTCATTGAAAATTTAAATTATATCAAATGGATGTCATGTCTTCTTTTATTAATGGTGAATTAGAGGAATAATTTTACACTAAACATAAAAAGCAATTTTAGTTATTTGAAGATGCAGATCAAGTTTATAGACTAAAGAAAGCATTGTATGGATTAAAACAAGCCATACAAGCTTGTTACATGAGGTTGGACAAATACCTACAATGTCAAGGGTTAAAAAGTGGAACAAGAAATAGTATTATTTACATTAAATTTGATAATGAGAATCTGATAATCATTGTTGTATATGTAGATGATATCATTTTTGGGAGTGATTTGGAAGAAATCAGTCAATAATTTTCATAACAAATGTAGAAGGAGCTTGATATGTACATGCTAGGAGAACTATCATTCTTCCTTGGCTTTCAAGTCTCTCAATTAGACAAAGGTATATTCATTTCTCAGTACAAATTTTAAAAAGAAATTTGGTATCGAACATGGGGAGCCTGTTAACACACCCATGATCAATGGATGAAAATTGAGCAAGGATTGTGAATCCCTTGATATAAATCAAACTAATCACAAGTTAATCATTGTAAGTATTTATATTTAATATCATCAAGGCTTGATATAATTCAAGTTTTAGGATTGGTTGCTAGATTTTATTATAACCCTAAGGAGAGTTGTCATAATGCAGTTGAGAGAATCTGTTAGGTCCCTATACTACTTGTGTAACCCCTTATTTTTATTAGTGAAATACCCTTATTGTATTATTGTGCCCAAATAGTCCCCATTTTTTTATTATTATGCCACATAAAAGCCCACTATTGTTATTGTTGTGCCCCTACAATATTATTGTTATGTAGGCTCTGATTGTATTGGGACCCCTTAGACTCCTATATATAGAAAGGAGGTCTTTTCATTTGTATCATCCAAGAATTGTTCATTGTGTAATGTAAAGGAGGTTTCCCCCTCAAAGAGGCTAATTTTGAAGTCATTAATCTATCTTTCCTATCTTTTTGTGAGATGATTTCATAACATTTGGTATTAGGGCTTTGGATTCTAGGGTTTCGCTGCTCCAAACAAGTCATCATGGCATTTTCACTATAAAGTTTTCTATATGAAGTTTCAAAAGCTAAAAAAAAAAACTCATTTGAGCCGAAATCGGTCTGAACCTTGGTTCTAAATTTCAGTTCTTTTCCCACTATATTTTCGGATATATAATATGAGGAAGTTAGGATTTTTGCAAGCTCCATAATTCCATTTCAAACCGGCCATCGTGGAATTTTTGCTATACTTATTTTTACACGAAGATTCAAACTCTGAAATTAAAACCCATTTGAACTGAAATTTTGGTGAAGCTTGGGCCCTACTTTCAAAGCTTGTTTCGCTATATTTTCGGAAATACGATGCAAGACATGTAGGGTTTTTGAAGACTCCTTAATTACATTCAAAACAGGCGACCTTGGGAAAATATTCGTAACTTTCTCTCTGAGTATCAGATTGAAATTTTGTAAGAATTTACAGAAATTATATGGACTGTACTTTTCTGTCTATTTTTTTTTAGGTTAGAAGGTCGAAACAGTGACATGTGGCAGGTCATACAAGTTCGCTCTACTGAACTAGTCTATAATCAGGTCATTGTAGGATATTTGGCATAACTATTTATTGAAGAATCCAATATTGATCAAAATGGTGGGGTTAGAAAGAGGACTGAGAGGGCTGCCAGAGGCCAAAAATTCAAATCTTGAAGATCTAAAATTATAGATATAGTGTCGTTTAAATATCGAGCTCCTAAAGGCAAGAACAATAATGACTCGAATCAAGAAAATAGAAACACCTAGTAAGAAAAATTGGATGGATGATTTTAAGAATGCAATTGAAGCTAAGATAAATAGTTTTATATGTGTCATGGAAGTAGATTTGAGGAAAGGAATGGAATATTTGAAGAAAGACATGGAATATTTGAAGTAAGGTTGGACAAAGCTGATATAAGAAAGGCCTCCTAATGAGGAAAAGGTAGTAGAGGAAACTCGTGATGAGAAAAAAAAAAATGTTAATCATGATTTCATAGAATATAACATTGTATTGAAGAGCCACCATATTCAAAATATCGATATAAGGAATTTTGATGGAAAGGATCCCATAACATGGATACTATAGATGGAGAAATATTTTGATCTACATGATGTACAATTGTTACAAAAGGTATGTATTGCATCTTTATATTTAGAGCCGAGACAATTTTTATGGTATAAAGGGCTTTTTTTTCTTAGAAACGACTTGTCATTTGGTTAATTTTTATGGAGGAAATGATAGCACCTTATGAGGATACAAAGAGTAACACCTTCTTTAGCCAAATGATAAATCTCAAACAAAAGGGTTTAATGGCAGAGCACATTAAGGACTTCCAAAAATTGAATATAAGGGTAAATGATATTCTAGAGAAGAAAAGGATTGATGTCTTCATAGGGACTTTAAAGGATAAAATTCAACATGAGGTTTTTCTTTGGGAACCTGATTAATTGGAGAAGACATTTAGGCTAGAAATAAAAATTGAAAGCAAAATTATGGCAATAAGAAATCCTACTACTCACAATTATAAACATGGAAGTTTTATTGCTCCTAGCCTTCCACAACCTACAAGGTTGACACCAAAACAATTGGAAGAAAAAGGAGAAAACGACCTTTGTTACAGTTGTGATAGAAAATACACTAAAGGTCATAAGTGTGCTAAGAAGAAATTATTTTACATTGATTGTGAAGAGGAGGAAGAAAAGGATCAAGAAACATCAAAAGAAGAGGATATACACCAGAAAGCAACCCCGAAGAAAGAAGAAATGAATATGACCATATATTTTAATGCATTGGAAAGAATTACCACTCCTCGAACTCTCTAGATAGAAGGACATATCAAAAAGAAAAAGGATAACCTCAATTTCACACAGAATCGAATAAAACAACGGTAGATCAATATCGCAGTGAAAGTAGTTTTGATATAGGCGACTAGGTATTTTTATGAATACAACCATGAAGGATAATAAATTATCACCAAAGTGTTATGGTCCCTACAAGGTGCTGCAAAAGATTGGTACTATGGAATACAAATTGGATCTTCCTGCATCTTCCCGAGTGCCCCAGTTTTCCATGTTTCATGCTTAAATAAGGTTATAAGTGCCAAAATCCTAGTTCAAATAATATTGTTGGAACTTGATGAGGAAGGAAAAATCATATTGGAACTTGGAGCAATCACAGAAGCAAGAACCCGACAACTACGAAATCGATCAATTTCATAGTATCTCATCAAGTGGAAGAACTTACCTGCTGAAGATTCCACATGAGAGGATGAGAATTTTATACAGGAGCATCTAGAACTACTCAAGTGTTGAGAACAATAGTTTTTGAAGGAGAGGGGCATGTTAGGTCCCTCTACTAGTAGTGTAACCCCTTATTGTTATTAGTGAAACCCCCTTATTATATCGTTGTGCCCATGTAGTCCCCATTATGTTATTATTGTTCCCCATAGAAGCCCACTATTGTTATTGTTGTGCCCTTACATTATTATTGTTATGTCGGCTCTGATTATATTATGACCCGTTAGACTCCTATATATAGAAATGCAGTCTTGTCATTTGTATCATCTAAGAATTGTTCATTTTTGTAATGTATAGGAGGTTTCCCTCTCGAAGAAGCTGATTCTGAAGTCATTGATCTATCTTTTCTATCTTTTTGTGAGTCAGTTTCATAACAAAATCTTTAAATATCTACTGGGCACAATTGATTTTGGCCTATGGTATGATAGAAGAAAATATTTCATTATAATAGTATACATTGATGTAGATTGGGCACATAACATTGATGATAGAAGGATAACAAGTAGTGCATCATTATTTCTGGGAAATTGTCTAGTATCTTGGGTAAGCAAAAAGAAAAACTCTATTTCTTTGTCTACATCAGAAGCTTATTATATTGTAGGAGTTGTGTGTTTTACTCAGATCATGTGGATGAAGTAGGAACTCAAGGATATCAAGGTTGAATATGTTGATCCTATTCCCATCATGTGAAATAATATTGGTGCAATTAATATTTCCAAGAATCCTATTATGCATTCCAAAAAAAAGCATATTCTAATTAAATATAATTTTTTTGGAGATCAAGTTGTTGACTAGATTTCTAAGCTTTAATATGTTACCACTAATGAGAAAATTGTAGATATATTCACCAAACCGCTTCCTAGAGAACTGTTTGAGTACCTCATACAGTGATTGGGAGTGGTATCTCTTTCAACAAATCAATTCATTTAGTATTGGCACTGGTAGCTCTTAAACAAATTTCAAGTTTCCAAGAGTAAACTATAGGAGAAGAATAATGAAATGGAAAGTCTCTCAATGTCTATTATCATGTCAGGGGGAGTTGGATGTTTCAGCAATGTGTAGTGTTTGAGGGCAGCATTTGGGTGTTCATTTAAATGGTACATTATCATAACACTTACATCAACAAGAGAAGCCCAATTTTAGGGGGAGAAAAATGTATTACAATGCCCTATGAAAAGAAAATCTTGCTTGGTTCCTAAGTTTGTCTATTTTTATTTTCAATTGGTGTCATTTGATTTTAGTGGTAACACCAAGAATGTTGAGAGGCACTTCATATCAACATCCTGTTATATCCAAGGTTATGCCTACATCCCTTTAAGGGAGGGAAAAATTAGAGGGGGAGATTAATCAAACACTAGAATCTCAAAGCCCATAGGCAATAAAGCTAGTAGCTTCCAACACCATTGACCATTGATGTCAATTGCGGAGGAGTGAGCAAACATTGAACATGTGCACATAGATTTTGAAGATGGAGAGTGAGTGAGGGAGAGTGGTGCTATTGCTATAAATAACCATAAAATGTTTGGTAGTGTTGTCATAAATGCAAAAGGGTGGGATTATTGAGCAAAGTGTTGTCATTGATGCAAAGAAATGTTAATTTCAAACAAATCTTGTTGAAGTGAGATTGTGGAGCATGTTGGCAGTTGAAGTTGGTTGTGTCAAGTTCATAGGGGACCTTGGTCTTGTTATTGTGTTAATGATTGTTTCTGCCTAGCTTGAAGTCAAAGATGAATGTAGTATCTTTGAAGGAATTTCTTCTTCGGTTCCTTAGCTTTGATGAGAAAACTATGATTTTAGTTAAATAGTTTGTTAGAGACATTTCTAAAAGTATATGGAACTTAATTTAACTCCAAAGGAGTGAAGAGAATAATAATGTTGAAGTTTAACAGTTTAAGTAGGGTTCCAACTCCTCCATGTTCTAGCACACTATTGAATCACCAGATGATTTATTTACTTAAGGGTTAAGCTAAATTGTTAAAGGATTAACGTTAATTCCTAGCCTCGCAACCCTGAATGGTTTTCAAGGTTGGTCAAATTAACTCACCTAGGGACCCGAGAACCAAGATGGGAAGCTGGCAACAGTGACAGGTGGCATAATTTTTGGTTGGTGATATAGCGACAATTACAAGTGGAAGAACTAGATAGGTTAACATAGATGAGTTAACAACTAAGCTAGCCATTTGATGTGGCAAGATATTTGGTCATGAAAGGTGTATCGAGGTTGCTTAATTAAGGTCTAAATTTATTGTTAGGTGTGTGTTCTATTCTTTCCATGACTAGTCACACGTGTAGGGGGGCAATAACTCTCCCTGTTCATTGCGGCAAGTGTAGCAGGGGGGCAAAACCCCCCTACATGGGGTTCGGGGCAGCGCCCCATGAATGTTTTTGGACCCTATATGAGGTGGGCGAACCTACCTATGGTTTTGTGCATGGGTTTTGCACATGGTTTTGGGAATGATGGTTTCCTACCCATGGTATTTTGTAGATTCAATCAAGGGAACTACAATTATGTTCTAATCCAGGGTTAATGGATTGAGGTTTATGAATGCTACGACATGTATATATATGTATTATAACATTGAAAGGAAAATAATGAAAAATCAAACTAGTAGTCCTGGTTTTTGGATCTAAGCGAAAATATCTATGTATTTGTTCTATATTCTCATCATTTTTTATTTTCTGTTTTAAAAATTCATCTTCTGGTAATTTTTGTATAGGGTTAAAACCTAGATTTGGTACTAGAGTTGTTTCGGCTTCAAGGGGATGCCTTTGCTGTTGAGGGGTTTTTATCGGGCCTGTGGTAGACCCTATTCAATGGGAGATCTACGGGATCAATTCTTTCAGTGAAATAATATGGTGAGCAGTGAAAATATAGATATCGAGAAATTTATTAGTTAGAGTTTTGAGTTGTGGAAGCTTAAGATGGAGGATCTTCTAGTGGATAAAGATCAGTGGATCGTAGTAGATCCGACTACTAAATCAACGACAATGTTAGTAGAAGACTACGCAAAGTTGGATGAGAAGGCGAAGAGCACAATACAATTATGTATCTCAGATTCAGTATTGTTGAATGTATTAGGGGAAGTTATGATGAAGGATTTGCAGGTCAAGTTAGGGACTTTGTACCTATCTAAGTCTCTGGTGAATAAATTGTTCTCACAGAAAAATTGTATGAAGGATGGAGACTCAGTGATAGAGCATATGAATTCCTTTAATATTGTGGTAATCCAGTTGTTATCTATTGAAATAAAAAATTTAGATGAAGATAAGTGCATCATTTTGTCATGTTCTCTACCAGATTTGTGGGGTAGTCTAGCTGTTGCTATAGGTAACAATAAAACTACCTTTACGTTTGATGAAATAGTCTCATCCTTATTGTCAGAGGAGATGAGATGGAAAATTATGGAGAGCCAGAATGGATATGCCTTTTCTGCATGAGGACGGTCCCAAAACAAAAACAAAAATAAGTCCTCGAGTGGGAGATCTAAATCTCCAGGAAAACTTGTAATGGTATGTTGGAAACATAGAAAGGAAGGGAACTACAAAAAGGATTGTAGATCTAAATCTCCTAAGAAAGGAAAGGGACCTGATGATGCTCCTCCTACAGAGGCAAAAACCACCTCAAATGAAGGTGGGGATGTGTACTTGGCCTCTTCTACAACTACACATGTATATCATGAGGCATGGTTGATTGACTCAAGTGCATCCTTTCACTTCACTCCCCATAGGAAGTGGTTTTGTGAGTATGAGAAATATGATGGTGGTGATGTCTTCTTAGGGTATGATAGGAAGGCTAGAATCATTGGACACGGAAACTTCAAGCTAATTTTTCAAGGTGGAAGGATTAGAAAACTTTTGGGTGTTATGCATATTCCTACATTGGCCAGAAATCTGATTTCTATAAGTAAGATGGATGATGCAGGCATAAAAATAGTGTTTGAGAAAGATACTTTCAAGATGGTTTGGGGAGCACTGGTATTGATGTGGGGAGTTAAGGTTGGAACTCTATAGAAGTTTTTGGGTAGTATTATTATTGATGGGTGCAACAGTTCTATGGTTCTGGAAAGTGGAGCAGAAAATCTAGTGGTCTTTGGATAAAAGACCATGCTATGACATCAAAGGCTTGGATATATTGGGGAGAAGGGCTTTTGAATACATCATGGTAATGGTATGGTAGAAGATATGTCTAATTTATCTCTATATTTTGATTTATGTGAACATTGTGTACATGGGAAGCAGAATCACCTGAGTTTCCCCTCTAATGTTAAGAGGGCGAAAAGGATATTAGAGCTTGTGCACAATGATGTGTTTCGACATGTGTCAGTTCCATCATTGGTTAATTATGTGTACTACGTATCATTTATAGATGACATATCAAGGAATACATGGATATATTTCCTTAGGAAGAAATATAAAATCTTTGACAGGTTTAAAGAATTTAAGGCTCTGGTGGAAAACCAGAGAGACAAGAAGATAAGGGTGTTGAGGACAGATAATGGTGGAAAGTTCTGCAAGAAGGAATTTGAAGAGTTCTGTAAGAAATGTGTTATAAAACGGTAAAATACTACTCCATACACACCTAAGGAAAATGGAGTTGTAGAAAGAATGAACAAGACGTTGATGGAAAAGGAAAGTAGCAAGATTAGTGGTGTCGGGTTAGGACAAGAATTCTAGGCAAAGGCAATGAAGACTGCATGCTACCTGATTAATAGATCACCTTCATCAACATTGGAGGATAAGACTCCACATGAGGTATGGACTAGTAAGAAACCCTCTCTTTCACATCTAAGGGTATTTGGTTGTGATGCATATGTACATGTTCCAAAGGAGAAAATAACCATGTTGGATAGTAAATATGAAAGGTGCATCTTTATTGGGTATAAGGATGGTTTAAAAGGCTATAATATTTAGAACCCAAAAACAAGGAAGGCTGTGTACAACCAAGATGTGGTGTTTAGAGAGGTGAAAGATGTTATTAAACATGAAGTCCTACCAAAGGAACCTGAGAAGATAGAGTTGAGCTAAAGGAGGAAGAACGAGACTCTATAGAAGAACAAGAATTATAAGATGAAGAGCCACAAACTCCAGTTGTGAGAATATCAATTCGAGAAAGAAGGAAACCAAAAAGGTATATCCCATATGCTTTCTGTTAATTTTTTTTTTATCTATTACTGATGATGATCCTAGAACTGTCAGGGAGGTAGTAGATTCAGAGGATGGAAAACTTTGGAAGGAGGCAATGTTTGATGAAATGACATCTTTGGACAAAAATGAGGCTTGGGATTTGGTGGAGATGTCCACTAGAAAGAAACCCATTGGAATAAAATGGGTCTTTAAAAATAAGATGCATGCAGAAGGCAAGGTGGAGAAATACAAAACTTGGTTAGTAGTAAAAGGTTCTTCCCAAGTGTTGAGAATTTATTTTGGTGATATTTTTTTCTCATGTTGCCAAGGTAGCTTCTATTAGATTACTTTTATCTGTTGTTGTTGCTATTGATTTTGATTTTGAGATAGAATAGATGGATGTGGAGACAACATTTCTTCACGGGAATCTGGAAGAAGAGATCTACATGAGGCAACCTGAAGGCTTTGTGGTGAAGGGAAAGAAAGAACTCATATGCAAGTTAAAAAATTCTCTGTATGTGTTAAAATAGTCACCAAGGATGTGGTATTAAAAATTTGATACATATATATATATATATATATATATATATAGATGGAGACTTGGCTTCACCAAAAGTAAAGCAAATCACTATGTGTATTTTAAATTAAATGGTGACTGTTTTATTTATCTAGTCTTGTATGTGGACGATATGTTGTTGATTGGAAATGAAAAAGAAATTATATAGGATTCGAAGACTCAATTGTCCTCCAAATTCAACATGAAAGATTTTGGTACTGTAAACTATATTTTGGGCATGAAAATTAAATGAGATCGGGAAAACAGGAAGCTCTGGTTAAACCAAAGGAATTATGTCGAGACAATACCACAAAGGTTTAATATGCCAAATAGGACATTGGTGAAGGTTCCTATTCTTGTAGGTGTAAATTTTGTCTGGTGAACAATATACCAAGACACAAGAAGAGGAAGAGGACATGTCCCGTGTTTCATACGTAAGTGCAGTTGGTAGCTTGAGGTATGCAATGGTTTGTACTAGACCATACATTGCACATGCAGTGGGAATATTGAGCAAGTTTATGTCAAAACCAGGGAAGGAGCATTGGACAAAAATGAAGCAATTTTTTTAGGTATTTGTGTGGAACTATTGATTATGGTCAGTGCTACCAAGGAAGACCAATATTGAACGGAATTTTGTACATCCATGGCTTTTTTGATGTGGTCTAGGCTGAAGATCTAGATCGGAGAAGATCTGCAAGTGGGTATGTGTTTAACCTATTTGGAGGTGCAGTCAGTTGGATGAGAAAGAGATAATTTGCAGTGGCACTTTCAACTACAAAGGCGGAATACATGGTAGCCACTCATGCAAGCAAGGGAGCAGTTTGGTTGTAGAGATTGTGTTCAAGTATGGGGGTTAGTACAACGAACTATAAGGATAGACTGTGATAGACAAAGTGCAATTTTCTTGGCAAAGAACCTTGCTTATCATTCAAAGACAAAGCACATTGATGTTTAGTATCACTTTGTGAGGGACATGGTTGAGGACAAAAAGGTGTTTTTGGTAAAGCTAGACACTTTGAAGAATGATGCAGATGCATTGACAAAGTCTATGAGCACTAAGAATTTTTCTTGGTGTAGAGAAATGATGGGCATTTCAGGGTTGGACCAATGACTAAGCTCTCTTGTGACCCCATATGTGGAAAATAAAACAACAAGTGGTAGAATGTTGGGTGTGTGTTATATTCTTTTCACGGCTAGTCGCATGCGTGGGGGGGTCACAAGGGAGGCGAGATATCCCCCTATTCATTGTGCCGGGTGCAACCCCCCCTATTGGGGGGGTTTTAGGGGGGCAGTAGCCCGCCACCCCGGGAAATATTTTTTGGGCCCTGTATTAGGTGGACGGGCCTACCTATGGTTTTGTTCATGGATTTTGCACATGGTTTTGTGCATGATGGTTTTCTTCCCATGGTATTTTGTAGATCCGGTCAAGGGAACTAGGGTTATGTTCTAATTCAGGGTCAATGGATTGGGGCTTATGAATGCTTCAGCATGTATATATATGTATTGTAACATTGAAAGGAAAATAATGAAAAATTAATCTAGTATTCCTGGTTTTGGGATTAAGGGGAAAATATTTGTGTATTTGATCTATATTCTCATCATTTTTTATTTGTTTATTTGATCTATATTCTCATCATTTTTTATTTTTTGTTTTTAGAATTCATCTGTAGGTAATTTCTATACCAAGTTAAAATCTACATTTATTAGGGATTAGAATTAATTCCCAGAAGAGTGACCCCAGGTGTATGTAAAGTTTGATTACTAAAATGATGCGAACTGAGTGGATGAAGTGGCACACTATCGACAAGACATGTGTTAGTTGGAATCAATGACCAAATTTGGGGTGACACATGGCACCACCTAAAGGATGCCACATTGCAAGATGACATTAGATAAAGGTGGAAGTAACATGGAAAGTGACTTGACCAATATTTGAGTCTCATGCCTGGAAATTGGTGTGAATGCTTCTGACAGATAGTGAGGTGTGTGGCAATAATTGGAGCCCAAGTGGAAATTCGGTGAACCCGTCGAGTGTACGTGGAGTTGAGTTGTATAAACACCATTGTTCTTTCATTACCATTTTATCTCACAAGTTGGATGGATCTAATTTTGTGCACTTGGACAAGAAACTAGGGTTTAATTCATGTAAACGAAAAATCTCAGTCCCCATGCAACCCCCCCTCCCCCCACGCCCCCCACATTCATTACTAATCCATTAGGAAAGGGGGCCCTAATGTTTTTTTCAACCATTGATCAAATTTAAACGTGTGGAGTTTTGATGGAATTGTACAATGGTTTAACCAATTAGCACTAAGTGCCTAAAGGTTGAAAACTATGGTTATGGGTTGTGTTCACATGTAATCAAGAGTTTGTTAGCAATGTATAAGACAAAAATGTGGTGATTAGGTGCCAAATTTAGTCAAAGATTAAAGTCTGTAGGAGTGAAGAAGAGGAAGGAATACCTATAAAGAGTAAAAGAATGTGAGAAATGCGGGGTTCCAATGCACAATTGAGTGTGATAACTGCTGATGGACAAACAAAGAGGGTGACCCACTATCCATGTAGAGTTGAACAACTAGTTCAATTAATATGAGTAAAATATGAGGGGAGTTAAGATGTGATTAGAATTCAGTGAGCATATGTATAATTAAACAAAGAGAGGTTGTTGTGATAGAGTGTAGGCATGTGCAAATTTTTTTAGTGAAGGAAGAGAGGATGTTAATAAAGATAGAGAGAATTTTTTTTATCTAAAGATGGATTCAAAAGTATAGTAATTTCCAAATGTATGGGTTTAAAAATGAGATGAAATGATAGATCTGATTGGTTTTTTCATGTTGGTGCCTATAAATATCACGGGTTTGTGCCTCGAGCAAATTAATACTTGCAGATGTGAGGGGGTTGGTGTCTCCTATGAGTTGGTGATCATAAAAGTTGTTGTAAATTGAGGTTGGAGCTTGAACTTACACCATAATAAAATAAGATTTGTGGTTTTCTTCAATATGTGTTTCAACTTTACTTCTTGTGTTCAACATTTCATGTGAATGGTGCTTTTTTGTGTTGTTTATTGTGTTTTTTTATTAATTTAGTAAACAAGTGTAAGAATTTGTATAATATCGATTCACACCCCTCGCACTTATTATTATTCAATTGCCAACATTATCAACTTTATATATGTGTGTGTGTGTTGTTCTTTCGATTACTATGATCCACTCTATGTGGTGGTGCAATAAGTTAGCAATTTTCTAAGCTAAATTAATTATTGTTGACTTTGTAATGGAAGTCATTGAGGCTACAGTAAACTCTCATAAGGTGGAGGCTAAAAGAATGAAAACAAGAACTTCAATTATGCCTCAAATGGAGGAAGAAATGTTGTGGGGCTTTCTTGATGATGCCAGCTAGGGCCATACCCCAATTTGTGGGGCTAGTCTAGTTATTTCTCTAAATAAACACCTGGTAAAGCACATTTAGTTCTGCCTTGGAAGTGCAATTATTACTCCTCATTTGTTTCATATCATTTACGAAATAAATAAGGAGGCTCACAAACTGAAATGGTTTGAAAGAAAAATAAAATTGAGACACTTCAACACTATGGAAGATTGTTTTTCCAAGGAAGTGTTGTAAATTCAACTGGGTACATTGGAGATTTTTGCATTTTTGGATGGTTAGGACTTAGATGTAGTGGTCATACAATTTCAGTCATATTGTTATTCTCGCATTCTGGAATAAGTGGATCATGATGTTACATGAAAATTAGGCTTTCTTGTATGGAAAATATATAGATTCTATGGTGTTTGTTCCTTGGTAAATAGGATCAAGCCTTTTTATGGCCTCTATAGTTGCTTTGAAGGACATAGTGGATTTCTTGACTTTGTTCTTTGAATAATTTTTATGGGGATCACACTTAAATAGTCATCACAATGTACATTTTCATTAAAGAAATATAAATGTATATGAGTGTAGATCTAGGATTACCATGAATTTACACTAATAACTAAATTAGAAATGGTCTAAAAAGTCACTGATCGGGAGCCCGGGTTCCAGATAATATTGTATCAATTCTTGCATTAGGTTCCAGATAATAAGGCTTGCCACTGTAAGGTTCTATCAGGCAGCTGCGCGCCGACCACGGATAGCAGGAGTAGTAACATTAGAGGAGTAGCAACATTAGAGGAGTAGCAAATCCAAAAGGCCTTCTGTCACCTCTGCTGTTAATATCACCTCTTCAAATCAATTAATATCACCTTCTGTTAATATCACCTGTGCTATCACCTTCTGTTAATGATGCTTATCAATCTGCTGATGGCGCCCACGTTTTATAGCCCTCGCGGGAAATGGACCTCACCTCCCACAAAAGTGTGTCATGGTAGTTGTGTCAAAAGTGTGTCATGGTTGTTGTGTGTCCGTGGGCCACGCTTTGTCAGTGACAGTCACTTAAACAAACAAATAAGAAAAGTGTCATTTTGGATTCATTCCTTCACCCACCTAAACGATGATATTCTCAAAATTACCTTCCATTCTCTATTTTAATCTCATCCTTAAAAATCACCTTTACATTTTCTCTTCTAATCTCATCCTTAAGCAATGTCATTTCACTATTATTATCAAATTTCATGACAACTATTTTCTTTAATATCATTCTTACTCCATTCTCTTTTTAATCTCGTCCTTAAAAATCACCTTTACATTCTCTCTTCAAATCTCATCCTTAAGCAACTTTATGGATTCCATTTCACTATTATCATCAAATTTTATGGCAACCATTTTCCTTAATATCATTCTTACGGCATTGTATTAGATTTTAGCATTTTAATATTATTAAATTTTGCTATTACTAAATGTAATATAATCTTAACTTTTATGGATGTGATTTTATTATTATAAAATTTCATCTTTATTATGTTTGGCATACCATTCTCTTTAATATCATTTTTATTGTATTGTATTGGATTTTAACATTTTAGTATTATTAAATGTAATATAATCTTAAACTTTAGGAATATTTTAAAATTTGATTTATAAAAATAACGTTAATTATTAAGATATATTCCAATTATATTATGGAATGGAAGTGTTTTATTTTATTTGGGCAAATAATTTTGGTGAAAAGAATAGCCTCATCCAAAAATAATAGCACCACGTAATTCTTATTGACTTCAAATTTTGAGAGTGACTCTTTCAAACTCATGAGAAGTTGACCACTTGTAAGTGACTATTTCAAATTAATTGAAAATGTTGCGTGTTTCTCATCCATGACCATTTTATAATTAAAAAACTTGTGTGTTTCCCACGCCTTACAAGTTACAATGAGCTATTCAAAATTTAATTCATCCTTTCATGATTTATTACTTATGAGAATTTCACAACTTGTAAGCGACCATTTCAAATTAATTAAAAGGGTTATGTGTTTCTCACACCTCACCATTTTATAATTAAGAAACTTATGTGTTTCCAACACCTTACAACTTACAAGGAGTGATTCATATTTTAATTCATCTTTTCATGATTTATTACTCATTAGAAGTACACCACTTGTAAGTAACCATTTCAAATTAATTAAAAAAATGATGTGTTTCTCACACCTGACCATTTTATAATTAAACAAATTATGTATTTCTCACACCTTACAAGTTACTCCCACACCTTACAAGCTATGAGGAGTGATTCATATTTTAATTCATCTTTTCATGATTTATTACTCACAAGAAGTTCAACACTTGTAAGTGACAATTTTAAATTAATTAAAAATGTTATGTGTTTCTCACAAATAACCATTTTATAATTAAAAAATTAATGTGTTTCCCACACCTTACAAGTTAAGGAGTGATTAGGACATACATGGATGAGTGTAAATTAAATGAGGAAAAGAGAGCTCTGGATTGCGGCCGCGAGGATGAACCATGGTGGAACCCTAGCTAGGGTTTCGGATCAGGGTCCCCGTTTCATGGCGGTTGGCACCTGGAGCTTCACAGAAATGACAGCTCTGACCGCCTGAACACCGACAGCGGTATCGATTTCCACGGGATACCTTTTGTCTTTCTCTGCCGCGGTCCCCTCCCCGTTTACCTTCTGGCACTGACCTCCGTTCTTCCCGCTGGACGGTTCCCGTCTCGTTCACAGACTCAGGCTCTACACTCCGACAGCTACCATGGGCGAAGAGGATATAGTGGATTATGAAGCGGACCCCATGCCCCATCAGGAAATCTGGGCACACACTAGCAGACCGTGCTTAATACCGAGGAGTGTCGCGCTCAGGGTCGAGACAGGTGCTTCTTCGCGGCACCCGCACTTGCCGCTCAAAGGAAAGGAAAAATCCCCTGAGTATACTCTCGCAGACGCTACCCCGCTGGATTGCCCGCCGTTATCTCCTGCTACCCTTCAGATTTTGGGTTCTTGTCTCCAATCCTCGCCATCTCTGGACGCTCCGCTTCAGCTCCACATCAGACCTGACTTCCCTCCGCCCCCGCCTCCTCCGCCCCCTTCTAGCTCCCACTCCCTCTCAGTCTCCTTTATGCCGCAGACCCAACGGCTCCCCCCCCACTCCTCCCTTCCCTTTCCCCCGGGTACTTCTACCTCGGCTCCCCGTTCCCCTATTCGGTCAGGCTGTTTCACTCCGCCGTTGATACCTGCTCGCTCTGCGGGTTCCGCTCAACACAGCTCCTCGGACCCGTGCCGCAGACTTCTGAAGGAGACCCCCTTTGGCAAGCGCTCTGAGAAGGTAAAGAAAGGCAGATGCCTTCGTGCTATTGATGCTTATTTCAGTGTTATCTTTGGGCCTGAAGCTCCGCTGCCAGACGTGATGGACGCCTCTCGCAAAGTCCTGGTGGGTCGGGTTCGTGGGCGCACCTACACGGCCGAACAATTAAAGCTCTGGGTGGAGGAGATTTGGGGTTCACTGCTTAAGGATTTACCAGAAGTCATGGTCCTCACCCGGGGCTGGTTTGCTTTGCACTTCAATCGGCCTAACCTCACCCAGTGGATTCTTTCGCAATACTGGCACATTGAGCTAGCTCCTGTCATGCTCAAGCAATGGGATCCCTTATTTGATCCGGAAAGAGAACAATTGGGGGCCGGCCCCATCTGGGTTCGTCTTCCAGGACTGCCATGGCAATTCTGGAGCCCGTATGCATTCAAGAGGATTGGGAACACACTCGGCACATACTTGGAGCACGACCGTTCATATGAGAAGACGGGCAATAGGTCCATGGCTCGTATTCTTGTTCACATGGATATCAAACCGGGCCTAGTGGAGAAGATCACTCTGCACCACGGCCATGTTTCCCGGAAACAACTACTGGATTATGAGGGCGTCCCCTTCCGCTGTCGTAGATGTCATAAAATTGGTCACCTGTATAAAGATTGCCCATTGGTTACAGGGATGACATCGGAGGATCCCAAAGGCCCTCGACAGCAGTCTACAGGGGACCAAAATGCTGGAGATAACATGCCTACTACTGGTGGTCAGGCACATCAGGAGAATTCAACAAAGAAGCCGGGTGTTAGTGCAAATAAGAGCACTCGAAGAAAGGCATTGTCTTCCACAGAGCCGCCGCGTACCCGATCCAAGACTGCAGAGGCTGCACCAAAATCGACGGAGGCAGCATCTACTCATTCGGGTATTGCTCCAATCCCTATCTGTAATCCTTTATTTTCTGATGAATTGCAATCTTTTATGCACTCTTCCTTTCGGACTCCCTGCACTGATAATGTCTCCCTCCCCTCCATTCTGTGTACTATTGCCCTGCCTCCGCCCACCTTCTCTACTACCCCCCCCTCCTACAATCCTACCTTGGATTGGCCTGCTTCCCCTCCCTCCCCGGTCGCCTCTGGAGCACATCATTACCTCCTGCGGTCTCGGGCTCGCACTAATGTTCTGGGACTGGGTTCATCCCCTGGTCGTCACCGCAAGCAAAAGCGTGGTAGACCATCCCAAATCTCTTCAGCTAAGCTTAATGCGGTCGCGGATGTCGCCATGGGCCGACAGGTTACTATTGAACGGGCACTTAGAGCAAATGAGCCCCTGACCTGTGTTTCCCCATGATTTGGCTCTCCTTCAATTGCAGGGGACTAGCCAACCCCAAAAAGCGCCTGGCTCTGAAGCGGCTCATTCATGAATCTAGATGTGACATTATCCTCCTACAGGAGACCCTCTGCACTGCTGAGATGGCGGTGAAAACTCTTCAAGCTATGCTCCCTGGTTGGGTTCTACATGGGTTGGATGCCTGTGGTAGATCTGGTGGGCTTCTTATCGGCATAAACCCTAGAAAAAGTAGACCTATCTCGGCATGGGGGGGCTGTGGATTTCTTGGAATGGATATTATTCTGGGAGAGCTCGACATCCCGATCAGATTTATTAATATCTATGGGCCAAACCAGAATAGGTTAACTTTCTGGAAACATTTCCTGTCTGGTCACCATATCACACAGAATATTATCATTGGGGGCAATTTCAATTTCTCATTGGGGGCTGGGGAAACCTGGGGTCATCAGGCGCAGTATGATCCTCTTGCGGAGCAGATGAGCATGTTACTTGATGCTCACCACCTTGTGGATATCCCTATGAACAAGAAGCTCCCCACTTGGCACAACCAAAGAACTGGTGAGGCTGCTCTTGGAAGGCGACTTGACAGATATATGATGCATGAAGTATTGATTCAGATGTTCCCCTTATACAGACAGTGGGTCGGAACTGGGGGCCTCTCTGATCACCACCCGATTCTCCTTCAGATAAGTGACAACATCCCTAAGCCATGCTCTCCCTTCAAATTTTTTTCTGGCTACCTCCAAGACCCAGACTATAACAAGCTGGTCACTGACTTCTGGGCATCTCAACCCCCATTGAGAGAGTAGAGGAAAGCGATGGATTTTTGCGCTCGGCTAAAGAAGCTCAAATCTTTGACTGAGATATGGGCAAGAGCAAAACGAGATAGAGATGATCAGTCCCTGAAGTATACGGAAGAACAGATTGCTAATCTGACTGATGAGAGAGGTGCTGGATTTCAATCCGATGCCACAAAAATTCTATTGTGCCAGTTGATGGGGCAAAGATCGAAGATATTGCAAGATAAAGAGGAACTATGGAGACTCAAAAGCAGGGCCATCTGGCTCAAAGCCGGGGACAATAATACAAAGTATTTTCATAATCTTGCAAACGGCAGAAAGGCATCCAATACCATTTGGAAGCTTCCAAAGGAACCAAATGGATGGGCTACAACACACCAACAACTTGCTAGGTTGGGGGTTGAACACTTCAAGAGACTCTTCACGGCCCCAAACGATGTCAATCTGCTTGATATCATCAGACTTGCCGGAAAGTTCCCTTGCTTTGTTGGGCAGGAAGACAGAGAAGATCTTAGCCTACCAGTCTCATCACAAGAGCTAGAAAGTACTCTCAAATGGTTTAAGAAGGATAAGAGTCCAGGGCCTGATGGATGGCCAGTGGAGTTTTACCTGGCCTTCTACGATCAGATGGGAGAGGACTTATTGGCTGTCGTCGAGGAAAGCAGGATCACAGGGCACATTCATCCTCCTATGAACCAGACCTTCATTGCCTTGATACCTAAATCAGATGACCCCACATCCTTTAATGATTTTCGCCCTATTTCCCTCTGTAACTGCCTTTATAAAATTATCGCCAAAATCATAGCTAATCGCATCAAACCTATCCTATCTTCGCATATCTCGGCTGAACAATTTGCCTTCCTCCGTAACCGGCACATCCAAGAGGCCATTGGCACTGCCCAGGAAGCCCTACACTCCATAAAACTGAAGAATCTTAAAGGTATCTCATTAAAGATTGATCTAGCAAAGGCATTTGATAAAGTAAATTGGCTCTATCTCAAGATGATCCTTACACATCTGGGATTCCCTCACCTACTTATAAACTGGATTATGGGATGTGTCTCCTCGGTCTCCTTTGCTATCCTTATCAATGGTGCAGCCTCGAAAAGATTTAATATTAACAGGGGGATCAGGCAAGGATGCCCCCTCTCCCCACTACTCTTTCTCATTATCATGGAGGGTTTGAGTAGGCTCATAGCGGAAGCTAAAAGGAATGGTGATATTAGCGGCCTCAAAATCACTGAGCAGTTTTCTCTTACCCACTTATTGTTCGTTGATGACATATTAATTTTCCTTAATGGAAGTGTCCGAGACATTATTGCTTTAAATGATATACTGCTGCTCTTTTGTAAAGCCACGGGCATGGAAATAAACAGGGACAAATCCACCAGATCTTTGATGCGTTGCACACAACAGGAATCTCTGCTGGCTGCTCAGCACTTTCCCTTCTCGGAAAGCCAGCTGATGGATGGTATCAAATACCTTGGTTTCAGATTAAGACCGGATGGATATAAAGCGGCTCACTGGACTTGGCTCATAACTAAAATTGAAAAGAGGATTATTGGCTGGCAACACCGTCTACTGTCAAAAGCGGGCAGACTTCTATTAATTAAATCTGTGCTCGAGGCAACACCTGTCTATTCGATGTCGCTTACTTGGATCCCAAAAGGAATTCTACAAAAAATACAACAAATTTGTAATAGATTTCTGTGGAATGGAAACAAAAAGGGCAAGATATTTGCTTGGACCAGATGGGCTCTTGTCTCCATGCCGAAGAGATGGGGAGGATGGGGGATTAAATCTCTGTCAGCTTTTGCACAGGCTCTAACTGCAAAGCAGGGTTGGTCACTTATCAAGATGGACAGCTTATGGGCGGAAGTTGTTCACCACAAATACATTTGGCCTTCCAGCATTACGGAATGGCTTCGCAGACCTACTTGGAACCACTCTGGCATATCCGCAATATGGAGGGCTACTCTAAAAGCTATGCCCCTAATCCGCGATAACATGCTATGGAAAATAGGGAATGGTGCACAGGTTCGCATTGGTTTAGATCCATGGCCCGGCTCTGGGAATGCTCATCTACTGCCTGAAGGATTAATCCGACATCTCAACAACAGAGGCATCAAATATTTGGCTCAGATCGGAGACCCTCATCAATCAACTATATTTTCACAAGCTTGGGTTACGGATCGGCATTGGCTTCTGCCAGAGGATTGGTCTGCACTTTGGCAAGGTTACATACGGGCCCTCACCGAAACTCACATCAAGTTACAGGAGGAGGACGATGAAATAATTTGGGCCCCAGCCAAATCTGGTTCATATGCACCAAAGCTCGGTTACTTGAAGATAATCGAAGCAAAGAAACCGGACATTCTTAAAAGCTGGTGGCGGGATGTCTGGCAGCTACAAGCACAGCCCCATACCAGACTTCTTATGTGGAACATCATAGCTGATAAGCTCCCAACAGGTGCCACTCTTAAGAAGCGGGCTTTCTCTGGACCATCTTGGTGCGTCCTCTGCAAAAATGAGGAGGAATCGACGGCCCATCTTTTCCTTCACTGCAAAGTTACAAAGAATATATGGGCTCAAGTCACGCAGGTGCTCAATATAAATACTATCTGGCAGGGTGTTGATATACTCTCTGCCTGGGATCAATGGTGGATTGCGGTGTCCTCCGAAAAGGCCAGGAACCTACCGCTGGTGGTTTCCTGGTACATTTGGAACAGCCGAAATGCCATTATTTTTTAGGACTATAAAGTAAACTCGCATCTTCTTCCGCCATCTATCTGCGCGGCCTACACTGAAATCCCTTTTGAGCATAAAACTAATATCCCACGGAACATACAACCTGAAATCATTAACAAGGAAATGCCCTGGACTTATTTTGACGGGGCTGCCCCCCTACAAGGATGTGGGGGGGGTATTGTTTTCCATCTAACAGATTCACATTTTTATCACTTGAGAATGGGATTAGGGACTGGCTCTAATAAATTTGCTGAGCTGATCACTTTGAGACATCTCCTCTATTTTGCTCTTACCAAGCATTGCAGACAAATTCAAATTTTTGGGGACTCAAAGATTGTAATTGATTGGGCAAACAATATCTCTATTTGCCATGCATATTCTTTGAAACATATCTTGGAAGAAATTGTTTTTCTAAAAACACATTTTGACCAGATCACTGTTTCTCACATCTACAGGGAAAGAAATGCGCTTGCTGACCGGCTCTCGAAAGAAGCGGCGGATCGCCACATAGGAGACTGGCAGATTGAAGAGTACACTCCAGAAGGCATGCACAGTTACTACCACCGCCCATACATCGACGGCCTGCAACAGGGGGATCCCCCCTATACTTAGAAATTTTTTGATCTACATGTTTATATTATTGTATATATCAGCTATGCACCATATCGGCTCTATGTCTATCTTTCACAGCATGAGGATGTTTATGCCTCAGATACCTGTTTTATTTACTGCTACATGAACTCTGTTATTCCGGTACTTTTTGATTTGGATACTGAGCACAGTATCTACTGTTTTTGGACATTACAGGATGTTATTTTGTAAATCCTTTGATCTGTGGATTATACCACATTACAGCATATGCTTCGGCATCAACAACATGTAATCTCTGTTATTATCTTTTTAATAGAAATTACAAACTCTATTTCTTCGGAAAAAAAAAGTTAAGGACTGATTCATATTTTAATTTAAGCTTTCATGATTTATTACTCACGAGAAGTTCACCACTTGTAAGTGACCATTTCAAATTAATTAAAAAAGTTATGTGTTACTCACACTTGACCATTTTATAATTAAAAAACTTTTGTGTTTCCCACACCTTACAAGTTACAAGGAGCGATTCATATTTAATTCATCCTTTGTTGATTTATTAGTCACTAGAATTTCACATGACCATTTTATAATTAAAAAAACTTGTGTTTCCCGTTGAAAATGCAACAAGAAAATCCTAAATTTATTTTTTTCTTTAATTAAATTAGGAATAAAATTGTAATTCCACATCACAAAAACAACTTGTACGAGTTAGCCAGCTTAAATTGACTTAGTTGGCTCAATTAATTCAAGTTGAGGGTCTAATTTAAGTCATGTAGTGTGTCTCCTACATTATAGGAGCCCTGGTTGAGTTTATTTTGAGTTGTAATTAATTAATTCAATTTAACTAAGCTAAAATCAGTTAAACTAGTTCTAACTAATGAAGGAACTAGTATTTCATAGTTTAATTTATTTTTTCATGATTAATTACTCACATGAAGCACACCACTTGTACCATTTTATAATTAAAAATTTCATGTGTTTCTCACACCTTACAAGTTACAAGAAGTGATTCATATTTTAATTCATCCTTTCATGGTTTATTACTCACGTGAAGTTCACCATTTGTAAGTGACAATTTCAAATTAACTAAAAAATCTTCACCACTTGTAAGTGAGAATTTCAAATTAAGTAAAAAATTTGTGTTTCTCACACCTCATCATTGTATAGTTAAAAGACTTATTTACAAGGAGAGATTCATATTTTAATTCATCCTTTCATGATTTATTACTCACCAGAAGCTCACCACTTGTAAGTGACAATTTCAAATTAATTAAAAAAGGTATGTGTTTCTCAAACCTCACCATTTTGTAATTGAAAAACTTATTTGTTTCGCACACCTTACAAGTTTTAAGGAGCTATTCACATTTTAATTCATCCTTTAATAATTTATTACTCACAAGAAGTTCACCACTTGTAAGTGACCATTCCACATTAATTAAAAAAGTCACGTGTTTCTAATGCAGGAGCATCTGGACATAGCCAACAATGTGATGGTTTGTTCACATGTTGTGGCTAAATGAGTTGAATTTCACTGACCTGAGTGGTCAAAATTCAGTTTTGGTAGAAAGGGTTGGATCTCTCGAAAATGAGTTGTACTTCATTATTGTAATAGTTAGGAAATTGTCTTATTTTAGACTAAAGGATAAGCTGTTAGCATAGGTGTGTAATAGCGCTTAAAAATAGAGATTTGATTGTTAGATTGATTAAAATAGCGATCAAGTTGTTAGTACCGTTAGAATAGGATTTGACTCATAAAGAGAAGAAAATATAATGGAAAGGGATTAGCTGAGATGATTGAGGTTTGAGTGAGAGATAGGGTTTGGAGATTGAGACAGAGGTTAGATAAATTGTTGTAATTGAGCGAGAGGGCCAAGACTCTGTAACTACTATTATATTGAAGGAATTGATTCAGTGTGCAACTATGTGTTAATTCTCGTGAAGACTCTCGTTTACCTCTGTGTATCTACGTTCTGAAACTTAACTGGGTATTTTCTCTATTTTCCCACTTTAAATTGTAAATCACAGTGTTTATGTGTTAATCGTGGTCATTTAGTATTAATGGCGGGGGTAGTAGAGCACGGAAATTCTTGATCGTGGTTGGAGACCCGCATTCACTCCTAGCCATCAATCGCAATTTCAAACTCTTAGATCACAGTCAACGATGAGGGTTAGGCCTGTTTTTAACTCGTGTGCTAGTTGAAGAACCACAAGCCATATGATTTTATGGCCTATGTTATCCAACGGATATCGGGTCATCAAGTGCTCAAACTTTAATTTCAAAAACGGACTTGGACAATTATAGATTGAGGATTTATAATCCTTAACGGCTTTGTAAGGGCGGCTAAGCGTCGCGCAAGTTTCTCAATCGATATCATTGTGAACCATTGGATCCAGCACACTTTGATCAACGGTGGAGGATCAACAGATGGTTTTATTGATCGGGGTGAGTGATGACCATTAGATCTAGAGAGAAGAGATCAACGACGTAAAGTGAAGAATTGTTTATAAAGGGAAAGTCAATGTGGGACTAATGTATTTAAGGGAAAAGTAAGACCCTCGGTGTAAGGGAAGTCACGTAAAAAATCCACTATAACACATCTGGTTAGTTATAAAGTAACCAATGGTCTATTTTTAAGACTACCACCTTGATTTCATCAGCCTCCTGCATCATTTTTGGTATCCGAGCACAGAGATTGAGTTGACTGCAGTAAACATGTCGCCAAAGAGAGGAGTTGGCATACGTCGAGGAAGACCTGAAGCAAATGTAGTTCTACTGGAGGAGATCCAGAGTCTACGTAAAAGGATGGAAACAATGGAGACTTCTTAGAGGAGAACACCTGATGAAGGAGTTGCTAGTACTGCAGAAGAATCTTCTGAGGAAGAAGAAGAAGAGGAAAATGAAACTACCAAAGTTATCAAGATGTTGGATAAAGTAGGTGGAAAACCAAAGGTGGAAATTCTTGTGTATGAAGGGAGTCTCAATGCAGAAGAGCTAATGGATTGGATCAGTTCACTAGACAAATATTTTGACTATGAAGAGATTGATGACAAAATGAAGGTGAAATTTTTAGTTACCAGATTGAAGGGTCATGCAGCTATTTGGTGGGCTGAACTATAAACATCCAGAACAAGAAAAGGAAAGTCCAAGATCAAGCAATGGGACAAAATGGTGAGTAAAATGAAAGCTAAATTTATGCCAAAGGATTATCAGCTAAATGTTTTCAAACAATTACAGAATTTAAGGTAAAAAGGAATCTTTGTTAAAGAATATACAAAAGAGTTTTATAGATTGAGTATTAGAGAAAGACATGCAGAGGATGACATGGAGAAGGTAGCCAGATATATCAATGGCTTAGGATATGACATACAGGATGAGATCAGCTTGCTGATTCTGAAGACCATTGAAGATGCTTATCAAGCAGGTTTGAAGGCAAAAGAGAAGATGTTGAGAAAATAAAATCAAAGGAATAGAGGGAAAATTTCAGTAAGAGGTAGAGGAAATACCATACCAAGGTTTCAGAAACATCAGAATGAAGCAGGAAGTTCAAGTAGCAGACCACCACAGAGGGGAGATTTTAATAGATGAATATTTGCACCCAGAGGAAGAGGTCGAGGAAGAGATATTCGGTGTTACACATGTGGAGAATAGGGACATAGATCATGGGACTATCCTCATAATAGAACAACAAGTCAGAGGAATGTGAATGTGGTTGAGGTAAAGCAAGAAACACCTCAAATTATAGAAAAGGAAGAATCCCCTGAAGTAAGAGAATCCTTGTTGTTGAAAATGGCATTGCTTAAGGCAGAGAAAGAGACTGGAGAACCAACTCAGAGAAAGAGTTTATTCAAAACTACATGCAAATCCAAAGGTAAATGTTGTAAAGTGATAATTGATAGTGGAAGCATTGATAACCTTGTTTCTACAGAGATGGTGGACAAGCTAGGATTGGTGAAGACAATACACCCTACTCCTTACAAAGTGTCATGGTTGCAGAAAGGACATCAGATTATTGTGACAGAACAATGCAACATAGAGATACAGATTGGTACTTATAAAGATGTGATATTATGTGATGTAATGCCAATGGATGTATGCCATGTATTACTGGGAAGACCTTGGCAGTTTGACCGGAAAGTTATTCATGATGGGAGGAAAAATACTTATACTTTGGAGAAGGATGGAAATAAACATACAATGCTTCCATTGAAGGATGAAGCTAACAAAGGAGCACCTGGAAACAGTGTTATGCTGATGAGTGGAAAGGAGCTATTGCAAGAGGTTAGAAAAGGTGAAGAAATGCATTTTGTTGTCATAGGAAGACCTAAGGTAATTTTGACTTCCACAAACTTAGATAATTTACCTGAAGAAATCAAAATTCTGTTGAATGATTTTGCTGATATTATTGTGGATGAGTTGCCAAATGCATTGCCACCAATCAGGAGTATTAGTCATCATATTGATCTAATACCAAGAGCAAGTTTTCCAAACAAAGCATCATACAGATTAACTCCTCAAGGGAATGCAGAATTTGGAAAACAAGTGCAAGAGCTGATGGATAAGGGATTAATCAGAGAGAGCCTTAATCCATGTGTTATACCAATAGTACTCAGTCCAAAGAAAGGAGGTGAATGGCGTATGTGTATAGATTCCAGAGCCATAAACAAGATCACTATCATGTATAGATTTCCTTTACCACGCATGGATGATTTGATGGATTTTTTGAGTGGGTCAAAGTATTTTACTAAAATAGATCTGAAGAGTGGATATCATCAAATAAGAATTAGAGAAGGAGATGAATGGAAGAGTGCATTTAAAACAAACTGTGGGTTGTATGAGTGGTTAGTGATTCCTTTTGGACTCACTAATGCACCTAGCACATTCATGATATTGATGAATGAATTCTTGAAGGAATATGCAGGCATTTTTTTATTGTTTATCTTGATGATATTCTCGTTTTTAGTAGAAGTAAAACATTTAGAGCATCTTAAATTGGTTTCAAGAACTCTGCAGAAAGAGAAACTACTGATAAATATGAAGAAATGTAGTTTCATGAAAGAAGAATTAATTTACTTGGGATTTGTAGTTTCTAAAGAAGGGTTGAAAATGGATCCAGAGAAAGTCCAAGCAATTTGGAACTAGCCTATTCCAAGGAATATATTTGAGGTAAGAAGTTTTCATGGTCTTGCAAGTTTTTATAGGAAATTTATCAGAGGTTTTAGTCAGATTTGTGCACCAATTCTTGAAACAATCAAGGAGACTAATCAGCCATTCAAGTGGACAAAAGCAGTAGACATGAATTTTAAGTTACTGGAAAAGAAAATTATAGAGAAATCGGTTTTAGCTTTACCTGATTTTGAAAAAGTATTTCGAGTTGAAACAGATGCTAGTGGAGTTGCAATTGGAGAAATTTTGAGTTAGGAATAGAGACCAATAGCATATTTCAGTGAGAAATTAAATGAAGCTAAGAAGAAATATTCTTCTTATGATAAATAATTTTATGCTATTGTACAAGCCTTAAGAAAATGGAGACATTATTTGCTACCAAAGGAGTTTATATTGTATTCTGACAATCATGCATTACAGTTCATAAACGACCAACCAAAATTGAACCAGAAACATGCCAAGTGGGTAGATTTTTGCAGAGCTTTACTTTTGTGATAAATCGCAAAAGTGGTAAGTTGAACAAATTTGTTGATGTTTTAAGCAGGGTAAATTTCATTTTGCAAGAAATAAAAGTTGGTGTTGTAGGATTTGAAGAGATGGTTGAAATGTATAAGGATGATGCAGATTTCAAAGATATTTATACAGTGGTTCAAAATCCAATAGTTCATAATAGAAGTCAGTGGTTAGATCATCTTATCCAAGGAGGTTTATTATTTAAAGGAAACAAGTTTTGCATTCCCAAACGTTTTATGAGGGAAAACATAATAAAGGAGAAACATAGTGGAGGATTATCTGGTCACTTTTGACAAGACAAAACCTTTGCTCAAGTAAATACCTTTTATTATTGGCCAAAGATGCAGACTGATGTTACGAGATTTGTTGAGAAGTGTTGGATATTTCAGCGTGCTAAAGGGAGAAGCCAGAATACATGATTGTACCAGCCATTGCCAATACCAGACCGACCATGGGATGCAGTTAGCATGGATTTTGTTTTGGGGTTACCAAAAACTCAAAGGGGGAATGATTCCATTTATGTTGTGGTATATAGATTCTCCAAGATGGCACATTTCATTGCATGTAAGAAGACTAGTGATGCAACACATATTTCTAAACTATTTTTTCAAAAATTGTAAGATTGCATGGATTGCCTGTAATTATTGTGTCTGATAGAGATATAAGGTTTGTAGGGCATCTCTGGAGAACTCTTTGGAAGAAACTAGGTGCAAATCTTAGTTTCAGTTCAGCATACCATCCTCAAACAGATGGACAGAACAAAGTGGTAAACAGAAGCTTGGGAAACATATTGAGAAGTTTAGTGTATCAAAATCCTAAGCAGTGGGATTTAGCACTAGCTCAGGTTGAGTTTGCTTATAATGACACTCCAAATCAAAGTACTAGAATGAGTCCATTTCATATTGTTTTTGGGATGAATCCAAGGGGTGTGTATGAGCTCAGAAATTTGGGTAAATAGGAGATAATAAGTGCAAAAGATGAAGAGCTTGCAGAGCAGATGCAGAGACTACAAGAAGATGTCAAAGGCATATTCCAGGAAAGCAGTGGAAAATACAAACAGAGAGTAGATATGAAAAGAAGAAAGAAAGAATTCCAAGTGGGAGATTTATTGATGGTGTATTTGAGAAAAGAAAGGTTTGCTACTAAGACTTACAATAAACTAAAAATCAAAAAGATAGGACCATGTAGAATTGTAAGAAAGTTTTCAAATAATGCTTATGAAGTTGAAATGCTGGAGGGGATTGGAATATCACCTATCTTTAATGTTGCAGATTTGTATCGATACAAAGAGACAGAGACAGAGCTACAGGAGGAAGCAACAGAAGATGAAGTTCAAACTTTGAATTGGGAAGAACAAATGCCGAAGACAATTAAGAAAGAGGTGGAAGCTGTTTTGGAGAAAAGAGTATCCAAAAGAACCAGAGGATAGGTTTATTTTCAATATCTAGTCAAATGGAAAGGACATCCAGTGGAGGATGCTAGTTGGTTGACAATAATAGAGTTGCAGAGGTATGGAGTAAACCCTAAAAGTCTGAGGGATGATTCTTTTCTTCCCCAGGAGTCTGATGTAGGATCATCTGGACTTAGCCAGCAATGTGATGGTTTGTTCACATGTTGTGGCTAAATGAGTTGAATTTCACTGACCTAAGTGGTCAAAAGTTAGTTTTAGTAGAGAGGGTTGGATCTCTCGAAAATGAGCTTTACTTCATTATTCTAATAGTTAGGAAATTGTCTTATTTTAGACTAAGGGATAAGTTGTTAGCATAGGTGTGTAATAGCACTTAAAATAGAGATTTGATTGTTAGATTGATTAAAATAGAGTCAAGTTGTTACTACAGTTAGAATAGGATTTGACTCATAAAGAGAAGGAAATGTAATGGAAAGTGATTAGCTGAGATGATTGAGATTTGAGTGAGATGCGAAAGTTGAGTGATAGATAGGGTTTGGAGATTGAGACAGAGGTCAGATAAATTGTTGTAATTGAGCGAGAGGGCTAAGACTCTGTAACTACTATTATATTGAAGGAATTGATTTAGTGTGCAACTGTGTGTTAATTCTGGTGAAGACTCTCGTTTACCTCTGTGTATCTGCATTTTGAAACTTAACCAGGTATTTACTCTATTTCCCCACTTTAAATTGTAAATCGCACTGTTTATGTGTTAATCGTGGTCATTTAGTATTGATAGTGAGGGTAGGAGAGCACGAAAATTGTTGATTGTGGTTAGAGACACACATTCACTCGTAGTCGTCGATCGCAATTTCAAACTCTTAGATCATAGTCAACGGCGGGGTTTAGGCATGTTTTTAACACGTGTGCTAGTTGAAGAACCACAAGCCATAAAATTGATGGCCTCTGTTATCCAATAGATATTGGGTCATCAAGTGCTTAGACTTTAATTCCAAAAATGGACCCGAACAATTATATATCGAGGATTTATAATCCTTATCACTCTGTAAGGGCGTTTAAGCGTCACACAAGTTTCCTGGCCGATATCATTGTGAACCATTGGATCCATCGTGCTTTGATCAATAGTGGAGGATCAACGGATTGTTTTGTTGATCAGAGTGAGTGATGACTATTAGATCTGGAGAGAGGAGATCAACGACGTAGAGTGAAGCACTATTTATAAAGGGAAAGTCAATGTGGGACAGACGTATTTAAGGGAAAATTTGGACCCTCAGTGTAAGGTAAGCCACGTACAGAATCTGCTATAACACATCTAATTGGTTATAAAGTAACCAATAGTCTATTTTCAAGACTACCACCTTGATTTCATCAGCCTCCTACGTCAGTTTCTCACACCTAACCATTTTATAATTAAAACACTTAAGTGTTTCCCACACCTTACAAGTTAGAAGAAGCGATTCATATTTTAATTCATTGTTTCATGATTCATTACTCAAGACAAGTTCACCACGTGTAAGGGACCATTTCAAATTAAAAAAGAAAATTATGTGTTTCTTACACTTCACCATTTTATAATTAAAAAACTTTTGTGTTTCCATCACTTTACAAGTTACAAGGAACAATTCATATTTTAATTCATCCTTTCATGATTTATTACTCACAAAAGGTTCACTACTTGTAAGTGAAAATTTCAAATTAATTAAAATATTTGTATCTTTCTCACACCTTACCATTTGATCATTAAAAAACTTATGTGTTTCCCACACCTTACAAGTTACATGGAGCTATTCATATTTTAATTCATCCTTTCATGATTTATTACCCATAAGAAGTTCACCACTTTTAAGTTGAAATTTCAAATTAATTAAAAAAGTTATGTGTTTCTCACATCTAACCATTTTATAATTAAAAAACTTATGTGTTTCACACACCTTACAAGTTACAAGGAGTGATCCATATTTTAATTTATACTTTCACAATTTATTACTTAAGAGAAGTTCACCACTTGTAAGTGACCATTTGAAATTAATTAAAAAAGTTGTGTTTCTCACACCTAACCATTTTATAGTTAAAAAACTTATGTGTTTCCTATAGCTTGCAAGTTACAAGGAGCCATCCATATTTTAATTCACCCTTTCATGATTTATTACTCACAAGAATTTCACCACTTGTAAGTGAAAATATCAAATTAATTAAAAATGGAATGTGTTTCTCACACCTCATCATTTTGTAATTAAAAAACTTGTGTTTCTTTCACCTTACAATTTACAAGGAGAGATTCATATTTTAATTAATCCTTTCATGATTTATTACTCACCAGAAGTTCACCACTTGTAAGTGACAATTTCAAAATAACTAAAAGAGGTAAGTGTTTCTCACAACTGACCATTTTATAATTCAAAAACTTATTTGTTAACACACCTTATAAGTTACAAGGATCTATTCATATTTTAATTCATTCTTTCATGATTTACTACTTACCAGAAGTTCATCACTCGTAAATGACTATTTCAAATTAATTTAAAAAATTGTGTTTATCACACCTAACCATTTTATAATTAAAAAACTTACATGTTTCCCACACCTTACAAGTTACAAGGAGCTATCCATATTTTAATACATCCTTTCATGATTTGTTACTAAGTGAAGTTCACCACTTGTAAGGGACCATTTCAAATTAATGAAAAAGTCATGTGTTTCTCACATCTCACCCTTTTATAATTAAAAAATTCTGTGTTTTCTCAAGCTTTCAACCACAGAGCACACACAGACTAAATAAATCACTCAATTGGAGGTAGAGAAATAAAATTTGTTCAAGTTGATAGTTCAACAAAACATTCAGATTTAGAAAATGGAGGCAAACATGGAAACACCTTTGAAAGAAAAGGAACTGTTGGTAACTATAGGTACATCAAAAAAACAAACAATACAACAAATAGTAGCAACAACCTCAACAAGAAAGGTAGAAACATCCACCACAGATTCTTTTGAAAATTTAGTGAAAGCTCTGGGATATTTATCATTGACCAACCAAGAAAATGAAATATTGTTAGCATTATTGAAAATAATGGAGGAAAATAAGATTAAAGCCGGCAATGCATACTTAGCGGAAGTGCATAAAAATTTCAATCTTACTCAACAAATTGGAGAGTATCAAAATTAATAATTAACAACACAAATGTTGGCAGGGGCTAAGAAAAGCATACAACATAATATAAATGCAAATATCATAGAATTGTGGTCATCATTATAGATTATATTTGGTCAGGAAGAACTAGTACAAAATGTCAAAGAAATGATTGAACAAACAAAGGTTGAAATTGAACACAGGCTCACAACAGCACACAAAATTATAAATATGCTGAACTCCAAGACTAAGGATGAGCTCAAATAACTTCAAATTCAAGATAGAATAGGCACAGCGATGGAAGTGAAAAGAGTTATAACAAAGAAAATCCTAATGATACATCTTGAAAACACGTGCAATGAGTTAGAACTATAGGTAAAGAGATTTAACATAAAATTTAATTTGTTGGAGGAGAAAGGGCTTCCACCTTTGAGAGCTTCTAATGGAAAATTGATTCCATTAGAGAACTACCAGGACCAGTTGTGTAATATAGCTGAAAAAACATCCAAATTTTCGAAAGTGAGAGGAATAATAAGTGCATAAGATTTCATGGAAGCCCTACAATATGACCTCTTCATTCAGCATGAAATTCATCATCTATTTCTCTTTTAACCAACTTTTCAAACATACATAGAAGTGGAAATATGATTTCGAACTATGGTAAATTCATTTATTCCTAGTGAAGAGAGATGGGATAAGCTGTTGGATCTCGTTGAGTAAAATCAAACAAAAATCCTATAGATTAGAAGCAGTGAAATAGAAGAAGCAAAAATATAGATATATTCATCAACAACACTCCTCAAAGTGTGAAGAGGACATCCGAATAACATCACTAAAATCTCAACAAAAGGAATTATTAGGTGATCTAGTAAGTGTTTTTAAAGAGTACGAAGAAAAATAAGAGAAAAATGGAGGATAAGAAGAATAAAATACCCCTTAGAAGTACAAAATTCCCCCTAGGTATGTACAAAAGCAACATCCTGAAAGTCAAATAATTAGACATAAAAAATTAGGACTTTAGACTAGAAGGGAATTCATCAGCACCTTCATACATGTAAATTTGGAACTACTATCTCAAGTAGAACCTAAAAAAATTAATCAAGCTAGTGAAGATAAACATTGGATTAAGGAAATGGATGAAGAGCTAGATTATATAGAGAAGAAATAATAATTGGGAACTGGCCCCTAGATCAAAATAAAATAATGTCATTGGTACCAAGTGGGTCTTTAAGAAAAAATTGAATGAAGATGGATAGGTAATAAGAAATAATTCGAGGTTGGTACGCAAAGGATATGCATTGCTATAAGGTATTTATTTTGAAGAAAGTTCTTCCCATGTAGTTAGATTCGAAGCTATTAGGATGTTTTTAACAGTTTCAATTCATTGAAAATTTAAAGTATATCAAATGGATGTCAAGTCTTCTTTTCTTAATGGTGAATTAGAGGAATAATTTTACATTAAACAGACAAAGAAATTTTAGTTATCTGAAATGTAGATCAAGTTTATAGACTAAAGAAAGAATTGTATGGATTAAAACAAGCCATAAGAGCTTGTTACATGAGGTTGGACAAATAACTACTATATCAAGGATTCAAAAGTGGAACAAGAAATATTATTATTTGCATTAAATTTGATAATGAGAATCTGATAATCATTGTTGTATATGTAGATGATATCATTTTTTGGAGTGATTTGGAAGAAAGAGGTAAACAAATTGTAGAAGAAATGTAGACGGAGTTTGAGATGTCCATGCTAGGAGAACTATCATTCTTACTTGGCTTACAAGTCTCTCAGTTATATAAAGGTATCTTCATTTCTCAGTATAAATTTTAAAAAGAATTTTTGAAGAAATTTGGTATTGAAAATTGCAAGCATGTTAGCACACCCATGATCAATGGATGAAAATTGAGCAAGGATTATTATGAATCCTCTGATATAAATCAAACTACTCACATGTTGATCATTGGAATTATTTATATTTAATAACATCAAGGCTTCATATGATGCAAGTTGTATGATTGTTTGCTATATTTTAGTATAAACCTAAGGAGAGTTGTCATAATGTAGTCGAGAGAATCTTTAAATATCTACTGGGCACAATTGATTTTTGCCTATGATATGCGAGAAGCAAATATTTCAATATAATAGTATAAATTGATGTAGATTGGGCACATAACATTGATGATAAAAGGATAACAAGTGGTGCATCACTTTTTTCTGGGAAATTGTCTAGTATCTTGGAAAAGAAAAAAGAAAAAACTCTATTTCTCTATCTACATCAGAAGCATATTATATAGTAGGAGTTGTGTATTCTACTTAGATCCCATGGATGAAGCAAACAGTCAAGGATACAAAGGTTGAATATTTTAATCCTATTCCCATCATGTGCAATAATATTGGTGCAATTAGAATTTCCATGGATCCTATTATGCATTCCAAAAAAAAACATATTATAATTAAAATATATTTTTTGGGAGATCAAGTTGTTGATCAGATTGTTAATATTTAATATGCTACTACTAATGAGAAAATTGTAGATATATTCACCAAACCGCTTCCTAGAGAACTGTTTGAGTACCTCATTAAATGATTTGGAGTGGTATCTCTTTAAACACATTGATTCATTTAGTATTGGTCTTGATAGATCTTAAACACATGTCAAATTTCCAAGAATATGTTATATGAGAAGAATGATGAAATGGAAAGTCTCTCAATTCCTGGTATCATGTCAGAGGGAGTTGCATGTTTCAACAATGTGTAGTGTTTGAGGGGAGAATTTGGGTATTCATTTAAATGGTACATTATCATAAGACTTAGATCAATGGCAGAAGCCCAATTTTAGGGGGAGAAACATGTATTACAATGCACTATGAAAAAAAAGCTTGTTTCCTTCCTAAGCCTGTCTCTTTTTGTTTTCAATTGGTGTAACTTGATTTTAGTGGTAGCGCCAAGAATGTTGAGCAGTACTTCATATCAACATCTTGTTATATCCAATCTTATGCCTACATCCCTTTAAGGGAGGGGAAATTAAAGGGGGATATTAATCATGCATTGTTATCTCAAAGCTCATAGGCAATATGGCTAGTAGTTGCCAACACCATTGACCATTGTTGTCAAATGGAGAGGAGTGAGAAAGCATAGATGTTCGGTAGTGTTGTCATCAATGCAAACGGGGGGATTGTTGATAAAAGTGTTGTCATTGATGTCAAGAAATGTCAATTTCAGAGGAACCTTGTTGAAGTGAGACTATGGAGCATGTTGGCAGTTACAGTTGGTTGTGTCAAGATCATAAGGGACCTTGGTAGGTCTGTTATGATTATTATGTCAATGATTGTTGTTGCCTAGCTTGAAGTTAAAGATGAACATAGTATATTTTAAGGGATTTATTCTTAAGTTCCTTAGATTCGATGAGAAAACTATGTTTTTAGTTAAATACTTTTGTTAGAGAAATTTATAATAGTATATGGAACATAATTTAACTCCAAAGGAGCGAAGAGAAGAATAAGTTTGAAGTTTGACAGTTTAAGTAGAATTCCAACTCCTCCATGTTCTAGCACGCTATTGAATTATCAAATGATTTTTTACTTAAGGATTAATCTAAACTAATCAAGGATTAGCCTTAATTCCTAGTCCCACAACCTTGGATGGTTTGCAAGGTTGGTTAAATTAACTCTCCTAGGGACCCGGGGACCAAGATGGAAAGCTAGTAGCAGTGATAGGTGGAAGAATGATTGCTTGGTGATATGGCGACAATGACAAGTGGTAGGATTGGATAGGTTAATACAGATGAGTTAACAACTAAGCTAGCCTATTGACATGGAAACATATTTGGTCATGAAAGGTGTATCTAGGTTGCTTAATTAAGGTTTAAGATAACTTTTTTAGGGATTAGACTTAATTCCTAGAAGAGTGGCCCCAGGTGCATGTAAAGTTTTATTACCAGAATGGCCCAGGTTGAGCAGATGAAGTGGCACACTATCAGAAAGACATGTGTTAGGTGGAATCAATGGCCAAATTTTGGGTTACATGTGGCATCACCTAAAGGATGCCACATTGCAAGATGACATTAGATAAAGGTGGAAGTAACATGGAAAGTTACTTGACCAAGATTTGAGTCTCGTGCCTAGAAATTGGTGTTAATGTTTTTGATGGATAGTCAGGTGCGTGGCAACAAGTGGAGCACAAGTCGAAATCAAGTGGACCCATCGAATGTAAGTGGAGCTAAGTTGCATTAGCACCAATTTGATTTCATTACCATCTGATCTCACAAGTTGGATGGATATCATTTTGTGCACTTGGAGAAGCAACTAGGGTTTAAATCATGCAAACAAAAAATATGAGCTCCCTCCATTCATTACAAATCAATTAGGAAAGGGAGCCCTAAATTTATTTTTCAACTATTGATCAAATTTAATCATGGAGTGTCGATGGAATTATACAACGGTTTAATAAATTAGAACTAAGAACCTAAAGGTTGAAGACTATGGTTATCGGTTGTGTTCACATGTAATTGAGAGTTAGCTAGCAAGGTCTAAGACAAAAAATTGGTGATCAGGTGCCAAATTTGGTCAAAGATTAAAACCTGCAAGAGTGAAGAAGAGGAGGGAAGATCTACAAAGAGTAAAACAATGTGAGAAATGTGAGGTTGCAATGCACAATTGAGTGTGACCACTGCTAATGGACAAACAGAGACAATGGATGACTATCCATCTAGAGTTGAACAACTAGTTCGATTAATATGAGTAAAATATGAGGGGAGCCAATATGCGCATTAGAATTTAATGAGCATATGTATAATTAAAGGAAGAGAGTTTGTTGTGACAGAGTGTAGGTTTGTGAATTTTTTTTAGTGAAAGAAGAGAGGATGTTATTAAAGATAGAGAGAAGATTCGTTTTTATCTAAAGATGGATTCATAAGTATATTAATTGCCAAATGAATGCATTTAAAAATGAGATGAAATGATAGATCTGATTGGTTGTTTCATGTTGGTACCTATAAATATCATGGGTTTGTGTGTCAAGAAAATTAAGGCTTGCAGATATGAGGGTGTTGGTGCCTCGTATGAGTTGGTGGTCATAAAAGTTGTTGTAAATTGAGGTTGGAGCTTGAACTTACACCATAATAAAAGAAGATTTGTGGTTTTCTCCAATACGTGTTTCCACTTTACTTCCTATGTTCAACATTTCATGTGAATGCTTCTTTGTTGTGTTGTTTATTGTATTTTTTTAATCAATTTAGGAAACAAGTGTAAGAATTTGTATAATATCGATTCACATCCCCCACACTTAGTATTCTTTGATTCCCAACAATATGTTATTTTGATTACTATGATCCACTTTATGTGGTGGTGTAAGAAGTTATAAATCTTCTAAGACAAATTAATTCTTATTGACTTTGTAATGGAAATCATTGAGGCTATAGTAAACTCTCATAATGTGGAGGCTAAAGGAAATAAAACTAGAACTTCAATTATGCCTCAAATGGAGGAAGAAATGCCATGGGGCTTTCTTGACAATGCCATCTAGGGCAATCCCCCAATTTGTGGGGCTAGTGTAGTTCTTTCTCTAAATAAACACTTGGTAAAGCACATGCAGTCTTGCCTTGGAAGTGGAATTATTGCTCCTCATTTGTTTCATATCATTTAGGAAATAAATAAGGAGGCTCACAAACTGAAATGGTTTGAAAAAAGATATTTGAGACACTTGAACACTTAGGCATATTGTTTTTCCAAGGAAGTGTTGCAAATTCAACTGGGTACATTGGAGATTTTTGAATTTTTGGATGGTTAGGACTTAGATGTAGTGGTCATACAATTTTAGTCATAATGTTATTCTTGTGTTCTGGAATAAGTGGATCATGATGTTACATAAAATTTAGGCTTTTCTTGTATGGAAAATATATAGATTCTATGGTTTTTGTTCCTTGGTAAATAGGATCAAGCCTTTTTAAGGCCTCTAGAGTTGCTTTGAAGGACATAATGGATTTCTTGTCTTTTTTCTTTGAATATTTTTTATGGGGATCAAACTTAAATAGTCATCACAATGTATATTTTCATTAAGGAAATATAAGTGTATATGAGTGTAGATCTAGGATTATGATGAATCTACAATAATAACTAAATTAGAAATGGTCTAAAAAGTCACTTTGCATAAAGGAATGCCTTTGCAACACACCAAATGCAATGGATGTTCAAATACATTCATTATTCATTTTAAATTAACTATCAAGCATGATATGGAATTTGCATATAAACATAAAATGAAATATATGCCTACCCAATAGTTTGTCTATTTATGAAGAGATAGCACAAATTGAAAAACAGACAAAAATAATTTATTAGATAGAGTTGTGTTTGAAATACCCAAATAATATGTATGTAATAATTTACATGATAGTCACAATAACTATAATAATGACCCCTATCCCTATATAACTCATTGGAACACCACATATTATAAACTCTAATAACTCTTACTCAATTATAATTGACACTTACATTGAAAAGCCACACATTCTTCTAACATGTATAATTGACATTTACATTGAAGCCTCACACATTCTACAACATTTATAATTGAAGCCTCACACATTCTACAACGTTCATAACTAAAGCCTCACACATACGCCGTAAAGGAGAATTGTTCATAGTGTATGTAATAGTCCACTAACATAACCTGACCACCAATGGAAAAGTTGCAAAGGGGTAACATGTAGAGGTTGAGCAGGATAGAAAGCTAATTAATGAAATTTTCATTACTGATCGGGGCATGGAAAATTGCAAATCCATAAGCATTGGGTGAGCCTGGCATCATGTAGTATACTGTATTAGTGTTTGCATTAGGTTCCACATAGTACTAATGAAAGGATCGTTAATTGACCATTTCTCACATTTGACCATTTTATAATTAAAAAACTTATGTGTTTCCCACACCTTACAAGTTACATTGAGAGATTCATATTTTAATTCATCCTTTCATGATTTATTACTCACTAGAATTTCACCACTTATAAGTGACAATTTCAAATTAATTAAAAAAATTATGCGTTTCTCACCCCTGACCATTTTACAATTAAAAAAACTTATGTGTTTCCTGTTGAAAATACAACAAGAAAATCCTAATTTTATTTTGTTCTTGAATTAAATTAGGAATAAAATTGTAATCCCACATCAAAAAACAACTTGTACAAATTAACTAAGTTAAATTGACTTAGTTGGCTCAGTTAATTCAATTTGAGGGTCTAACTTGAGCCATGTAGAGTGTCTCCTACATTATAGGATCCCTGGTTGAGTTAATTTTGAGTTGTAATTAATTACTTAAGTTTAACTGAGTTAAATTTAGTTAAACTAGTTTCAATTGATGGAGGAACTAGTAGGAGGTCAAATAGTTGGGTGCCTTCATCATGTGTTCAACCATTTAATTGATGATTTTCTCATAAATAACTCATGCATGTCAGATTTGAGAGTTACTTGGTTGAGACTGGAGTTCAGGGACAGTGTACTATCAATTGTATAATCATCCGAATTGTAGAGTTGGTGCCTGCAATCAGATGAAGGCCTATGAGGATTGCACAATTCCAATTGAGGAATTTCCCTAATTAATAGGGGCTAATTTCCAAGAAAGCAATGCAAGGAAATAGAGAGTTGGGAAAGCCAAAATTTTGTTAAGTATTGGCCTAGGCTTGTCTAGGAAGCTATGAGACAGATAGAGATAGTGCAGAGGCTGCTCGAGCTTGAGCAAAGCATTGTAATATTCTCATATATTCTAACTAATGTAATATAAAAATAACATGGATTTTTAGTTGTGGATTTCCCCATGAAATGATTGTGTAATGTGTTGATTGAATGTGCTTCATGATTTCATGATCGTTTAATTGTTTCCGCTGATGAGTAGAGTATATTCAATTGTATTGTTTTAGTAAATTACAGTTAGTAGTTTGAATTTACAAGGAATTTCTACATGGTATTAGAGTGGATATCACTCTAGAAGAGGAGAAAATGAGTTTGTCTTTTGCAGGTGAAATGGAATTTGCGATATCATTCTATAGAGCCAGTAAGATGTCACTCTATGGATTGAGACTCAAATATGTCCTTGAGGGTAGTTCAAACTATATTGCTTGGAAGGATAGGATGGAGGCAGTGTTGGAAGAAAATGGGCTAAAGGGATTCATAAACAAAGATATTCCACATAGCGTCGATGAAAGGATCACTAACTGAGACTTGCACCAGATTACAATAAAACCACTGTAAAGTTGTATCAAGCATCTATGTGCCCACCACAGATAGCAAGAGTAGTAAGATTAGAGGAGTAGCAAATCCAAAGAACCTCATCGTCATAGATATCACCTCTGCTAATAATATCACCTCTGTTAATAATCGCTCCAAACATTATTGTGACGCCCACGTTTTATAATCCTCATGGGACATGGAAACCTCACCTCCGTGTGTCAAACAAAACATGAAAACATGAAAACATCACCTTCGTGTCTCATTTTGGATTCATTCCTTCACAAGCATGAACCACATCATTCATAGAATTACCCTCACATTCTCCCCTTTAATCTCATCCTTACCAAGAGGATGGATGAGATTTTATTATTATAAAATTCATCTTTGTTTTTTGTTTTGCTTTGTTTTGGCCACCATTTTCTCTAATACTACTTTTATTGGATTGTATTGAATTTTAGAATTTTAATATTATTACATGTATATAATTTTGAATTTTAGGAATATTTCAAAATTTGATTTATAGAAATAAATTCAATTATTAAGATATATTCCAATTATATTATGGAATGGATGTATTTCATTTTATTTGGGCAAACATTTTTGGTAAAAATAAGAGTCTCATCCACAAATAATTATATGAGGTAACCATTTCAGCATTTGTAAGTGAACATTTCAAATTAATTAAAAAGGTTGTGTGTTTCTCATGCCTCACCATTTTATAATTAGAAAACTTATGTTTTCCCCACACCTTACAAGTTGAAATGAGAAATTCATATTTTAATTCATCCTCTCATGATTTATTACTTATGAGAAATTTACCATTCATAAGTGATCACTTCATATTAATTAAAAAATTATGTGTTTCCCACACCTTACAAGATACAATGACCGATTCACGTTTTGATTTATCCTTTCATTCTTTATTACTCACCTGAAGCACATCACTTGTACCATTTTATAATTAAAACATTTATGTGTTTCTCGCACCTTATAAGTTACTCCCACACCATACAAGTTACAAGGAGTGATTCATATTTTAATTCATCCTTTCATGGTTTATTACTCACGTGAAGTTCACCACTTATAAGTGACAATTTCAAATTAATTAAAAAAAATTCACCAATTGTAAGTTAGAATTTCAAATTAATTAAAAAGTTATGTGTTTCTCACACCTCATCATTCTATAATTAAAAAAACGTATGTGTTTCTTTCACCGTACAATTTGCAAGTATAGATTCATATTTTAATTCATCCTTTCATGATTTATTAATCAATAGAAGTTCACCACTTGTAAGCGACAATTTCAAATTAATTAAAAAAGGTATGTGTTTCTCATACCTCACCATTTTATAGTTAAAAAACTTATTTTTTTTCAAACCTTACAAGTTACAAGGAGATATTCATATTTTAATTCATCCTTTCATGATTTATTACTCACAAGATGTTCACCACTTGTAAGTGACCATTTCACATTATTTAAAAAGTTATGTTTTTCTCACACCTAATAATTTTATAATTAAACAACTTAAGTGTTTCCCACACCTTACAAGTTACAAGAAGCGATTCATATTTTAATTCATCATTTCATGATTTATTACTAAAGAGTTCACCACTTGTAAGGGACCATTTCAAATTAATTTAAAAAGTTATGTGTTTCTCACACTTCACCATTTTATAATTAAAAAACTTATGTGTTTCTATCACTTTACAAGTTACAAGAAACAATTCATATTTTAATTCATCCTTTCATGATTTATTACTCACCAAGATACAAGGAAAAATTCATATTTTGATTCATCCTTTCATGATTTATTACTCTCCAAAAGTTCACTACTTGTAAGTGAAAATTTCAAATTAATTAAAAAATTTGTATCTTTCTCACACCTGATCATTTGATAATTAAAAAACTTATGTGTTTCCCACACCTTACAAGTTACATGGAGCTATTGATATTTTAATTCATCATTTCATGATTTATTACTCACAAGAAGTTCACCACTTGTAAGTGGAAATTTCAAATTAATTAAAAAAAATTATGTGTTTCTCACATCTAACCATTTTATAATTAAAAAAATTATGTGTTTCACACACCTTATAAGTTACAAGGAGTGATTCACATTTTAATTCATCCTTTCATGATTTATTACTCAAAAGAAGTTCACCACTTGTAAGTGACCATTTTAAATTAATAAAAAAGGTTGTGTTTCTCACACTTGACCATTTTATAGTTAAAAAAACTTAATATGTTTCCCACAACTTACAAGTTACAAGGAGTCATTCATATTTTAATTCACCCTTTCATGATTCATTACTCATGAGAAGTTCACGACTTGTAAGTGACAGTATAAAATTAATTAAAAATGTTATGTGTTTCTCACACCTCATCATTTGAGAATTAAAAAACTTATGTGTTTCTTTCACCTTACAATTTACCATGAGAGATTCATATTTTAATTCATTCTTTCATGATTTATTATTCACTAGAAGTTCACCACTTGTAAGTGACAATTTCAAATTAATAAAAAAAAAAATTAAGTGTTTCTCACAACTTACCATTTTATAATTGAAAAAGTTATTTGTTTCCCACACTCTATAATTCATAAGGAGCTATTCATATTTTAATTCATCTTTCCATGATTTATTACTTACCAGAAGTTCATCACTTGTAAGTGACCATTTCAAATTAATTAAAAAAGTTATGTTTATCACACCTAACCATTTTATAATTAAAATACTTACGTGTTTCCGACACCTTACAAGTTACAAGGAGCAATTCATATTTTAATTCATCCTATCATGATTTATTACTAAGAGAAATTCACCACTTGTAAGGGACCATTTCAAATTAATAATAAACGTTATGTGTTTCTCATACCTCACCATTTTATAATTAAAAAAACTTTTGTGTTTCCCTCACTTTACAAGGAACAATTCATATTTTAATTCATCATTTCATGATTTATTCCTGAGGAGAACTTCACTACTTGTAAGTGAAATTTTCAAATTAATTAAAAAATTTGTTTGTTTCTCGCACGTGACAATTTGATAATCAAAAGCTTATGTGTTTCCCACACCTTAACAGTTACAAAGAGCTATTAATATTTTAATTCATCCTTTCATGAATTATTAGTCAACAATTCACCAATTGTAAGTGACCACTACATCATGTGCCCCACATGTTAAAACTACAAAAAAACAATAATAATAAAAAAAATCATGAAAACTAATTAGATTATAACTTTATTTTAAATTACTATTGTTTTGTAATTAACTATAAGAAGAATTATTATATAGCTCAAACATTTACAGATTTGATATTTACCTCCACTTTACCATAGAGATTCTTAATAGATAAATAGGGTTGTTATAATACCACGGGTCAATACAATGGTTTATCACCACCACATCCCAAAAAACCATAAACCACTTCATATTACAGTTGTTCATATACCATATTTTTTAGTTAATCAATTTAATTAAAAGAGTAAAAAGAGCATAACTACTTTCAAAATAAATCCCAACCTTTGATTTGTGTATACTACTAAGAAAAAATTAATTAAATTATAATTTTATTTTAAATTATTATTATTAATTTAAATGATAAAAAGAATTAATATGAGTTAAACATATGCACTTTAAAAATGCATGTAACACTATTCTTAATCATGAAAATCCTTAACATGTAAATCGACATTGTTACAATAACACGACTTACTAATACTACATGCTATAAAAAACCATCACATTTCTTTCATTAATGAATTTAAATAAAATTTCATAACTACTTTTAAATAAATCTCAACCTTTGATTTGTTACTACTACTACCAACATACATCCACCTTAACTTCGGATTTGTCAAGAAAAGGGAAAAAAGATAGAGATTGAACTAGCAGGGCATTGTTAAGGTCTAAGGAGCAAGAATATCAAATACTCATTGGGATTTCTTACATAAGGGTATCCGGAGGTTCAGGAAACTGTTGTAATAGTGGTGTTGGGCAGAACTTGCATTTTATTATTTCCAAATACTCAGGTAAGTAAACTTATTCATTTGTTGAAATCTTTTATTTTCAGATAAAATATGAATGTATGCATAGGTTTTAAGAATAAATAGTTAGACATGTACTAGGTAAATTAATTAAATGGTTTTTGATAAGTAATTGGACTCTTTACATGAGTTGTTTCTTTACTCAAATGTTTTGAAAAGTAAGGAAAACAATTATCTCTATATGTTTGTAGTAGTAGGTATTATGTGTAAGTTTAGTTTAGTCTTAGACCTGTGCAGAAGAATATCCTTTGTACTAAACATTGAAAAATACAATTCTCACTTATAGAGGAAACCCTTGAAGAATAGTGACAAAATCCCTTGGATTAGAAATTGTATAGCTAATGTTTATGCACCTATAATACTCACGTCTCATTAGAATGAGGGTTCTAAAAAGAACTCAACAATGATCGGTTGAGTATAAATTCTTGAGGATATACCTCCTTGAACAAGAAGAGATGAGGGTTTATCCCTAGGTAAGTATACAATGATAGAAGAAAAACCACATACATAAAAACATGATAAGTAACTTGGTTGAAGAAAGAATGGAGAAGATATACGAATAAAGACATATATAAGAATGGACATAATCCTCAAACATGAGGGAGGTCGAATACATATAGTCAATAAGTTACATTCAATATAAAAAAAGACATATTTTTCATAGGAATTAAAAATAAATAAATATTCATATTATGGGTTGATCAAGATATTACTTCACTTATAAAACTCATGAGATTTAAAAACTTGAAAAATAAATTATTAATAATGCTAAAATAAATTATTAATAATGCTAACATTCTTAAGTTATGAAGCTATAACAAACTCCTTGAGCAACGTTGAAGAGTACATCAATCACTCAGATAGTCCACTATACTGGGTAAATCGGACACCGTGTAAACACAATATCTTTTATATCAACCAAGGTTTAATCAAAGTATTAAAAACTCATTACAACTACAATTGTATATATTAACAATGTCGAGCGATGACATGTTTAGCATTAAAAACATATTAAAGCACCCAAAGATAAAAAGTGATGCCATGCATGAACTTTAATGTTAGCAGGAAATTAAAGAAGATCTCAGTTGCCCAATAAGGATGGGTTTTTGTTTTTAAAAAATATATGACATCATCCTAGTGGGCCAATGGTTGAGAATAATTAAAATGGGGGCGAGTCGCTTTAGAAGCTTTATATAGCCTATATTTTTACGCAATTATTTACAATATACATCATATGTACAGAAGCTAGATAGAAGCCATCGGAGCGAAATGTGATACAACCGCTGTACAGAAGCTAGATGGAAGCCATCGGAGCGAAATGTGACACAACCGCTGCGGAGCAGCGAAAGCGTGCAACGGGAATCAAACCCAAGCGGGGAGGCTATTAGCCGCTATCCTAACCACGCGGGATAAAGACTCCGTGGAAACCAATGGTTGAAAATAATTTACCATAACAATGTAAAATTGACAGAAAACAAAGATGTCGAAGAATAGAACCCTAGTTATGACAAATTACTTGTAATGTAGTGTAAACTCTTATCGTAAGACCCATATGTGGAAAGGCAGCGCCTAAAGAGTCATATATCAAGTATTAAATGCACCCGGAGATGTATGCGACATAGCTCGTTAACATGCAAAATGCTTTTTTTATTTAGTGACGAATTTTGCATTTTGCGTGTTAACGAGTTATGTCGGGTGCATCTCCGGGTGCATTTAATACTTGATATATGACTAGTTAGGCGCTGCCTATGTGGAAATATGGATAAAGTTACAAATTCACCACATATGCTTCTTTAAGATGAATTAAGGGTAGTTAAAAGAACGATAAATTTAAACGAGGAAACCCTCGAAGTATCGAAGAGGAAAACTTAGAGGAAAATAAGGAATATCAAATAGAACCCCTTTGAAAATAACCTGAATAAAACTCTCATTTGACGAATAATGGAGCTAAAACTCAGACTTGGAACTGGAACATATCCCGTGGATGGAAATTTAGTAGTGAATGAGGATATTCTCATTTTTAAAGATGGATAAACCTTGATTCAATGGGAAAACATGTTAAAGTTCCTCGAATCCCCTCGCACCTGCACCTGCACCTGCACAAGAACTTAATTAGTCGGGAAATCCTTCCAATCTTGAATACTTCAGGAAAATAGTCATTATTTTATTATTCAAGAAAATAGTTTTTATTTTATTATTTTTGTGTAAACATAGTTATCAATCAAACCAGAGAATTTATTTTGAAATTTGATTCTTTGAAATACACCTTAAATTTTTTTTGGAGCATATTTTTGACACTTCAAATTTTTTAATCTAACATATTTTTTTTAAATGTTAGTGATTTTCATGCGAATTTTGAAAAGCATTAATGCAACATCAACCCATTTTTTTTAGAGGGCCTAGTTTTGACAGTTCAAATTTTTTTATGTATAAGTGTGAACAATTTTTTTAAAATTTTAGTGATTTTAATGTTGATTTTGAAAAGTGTTAATATAACATCAACTCTTTTTGTTTAGAGGGCTTATTTTTCACACTTTAAATTTTTTAATGAATTAAGTGTGGATAATTTCTTTTAAATATTGGTGATTTTCATGTTGATAATAAAACATAAAAATATATATATATAAAAACATGACAAAAAAAAATCCATTAAAATGTAAAAACAAAACAAAATTAACTTTGTAAAAATAAAAAATTTAAACAAAAAATAAAAAATAAATAAATATAAAAAAATAAATAAATAAATGGGGAAAACATTTAAAAAAACAGATAATTTAAGAAAAAAATTAACAAAAACAACGACATGATAGAAAAAAATTAAAAAATAGTTAAAGAGTTTCAAAAAATTAAAAGTAAAAAAAATTTAAAATTACAATTTTAAAATATGAAAAAAAAAATCCTTGTGCAGCGTTGCCTTGCTCAGGCCCTGGGAGGCCAAAGACGAGAAAGACCATGGTCGCCCAAGGCCTCAAGTCTAGGCGAGGCGGGGTTGCACAACCTTGTCCTGCCTAGGCTTGAGGCCCCGCAACCTTAGATGGCCAAGTCGATTCCGGGAATCGACCTAGGTCGCCCAAGGCAATATATATATATATATATATATACTCGTTATTATTTTTTTAATTTTAATTTATTTATTTTTAATTTTTGGTATTTTTTTTCAATGTTTGAAATTTTGTTTCCTTATTTTTTATTTTTTTTTAGGTTTTATTCCGTTCTATTATTTTTAATTTTTTGTGTTTTTTTTTTCAATGTTTGAATTCTTGTTTCCTTTTGTATATATATATATATATAGCAGGGTTCGTTTCAATGCTTGACTAGCAAACTAATCCCATTATGTGCAATTTTATAGTTGTTTTTATAAATTTTGTTATATTGAATCGAGTGTGCCCCCACAATGTGTCAATTTCATAGTTGGCCTTTAAGTTTTCATTACAATGGGTCGAGTTCACCTACACTGCGTATCAATTTGATAGTTTACTTTTAAATTTTTATTGCGATATATTAAACAGTCTTAGGCTAATAATTTATAATCGCTATACATTTAGTATTTAAAAAATAAATTATTCTTGGTATAATAACTCTTTCATCCATGTGTTCCTTTTTAAAGTTTTTTGTCATAAAATTTTTCCATAATGTTATGCTTGAAATATTTTGAAAATTTATGACTTTTTTATAGTCATAATCATTGGTTTTAATTCCATGGTTAAAAAATTGTCAAGATTTTGATATTTTCTCAGTCATCATATTTTATCTTTAATGCCATGGTTGAAAACAATATAAGTATTTTTTCTTTAGCATCATGACTAAAAATTATTGGAATTTAAAGGTTTTTTGAAGATGTGATATTTTATATTTAATGTCATGCCTAAAAATCGTTGGAATTTCAAGGCTTTTCAAAGATGTGATATTTTATCTTTAATGTCATGTTTGAAAACCATTAGAACTTTAAATTTTTTTAGAGTCATGATATTTAATATTTAATGTCATCTTTAAAAAATGTTAAAAATTTACCCTGAAAAAAATGAAGTTATTCCAACATCAACACTTTTCATTTTCGGGGTCTCTTTTGCACAAAAAAAATGGTTTTCACTGCCATTTAAAAAAAAATGAAAGATTACCCCAAAAAAAATATTATTCTAACATCAACAATTTTCGTTTTCAGCCTATTTTTTCATCTTTTTTTGGGATTTTTTTGTTAGAGTTTTCGTTTTGAGGTAATAGTTCTCGATTGATCGATAACATTCTTTGCAATTTAAAGTGTGATCATTACATGTAAAGGCTCTCCATGTTCATATCAAACTGCTAAGTAGATAAGCCACTACAATAAAACCACCATAATGTATAACAAAATCAAGTCTCTAATGAGGGGAATGGATACAAGCTTATAAAGTAGCAGTAGCATAGGGACATGAAGACTAAAGAAAAAAGAAAAACTAAGAGCAACAAAAAAATCCCTCATGGAACTTGTAGATCCCATGGCGCCAAACTCAAACATTGCAAATGATAAAGGATTTTTGGCGGGGGGTGGGGTGGGGGAGTAGCCCTAATCACTTATGAGAAAACTTATATGAACATATATTTTCAAGTGTATGAATGTCCTACCAATTTACAAGCTAGACTAGCCACTTATTAGCTGCAAGGTAAGGCATCATTATGGTGGGAGGAGATCATTAAGGAAATGCATCATTTACCAAGATAACAATGCAGTAAATGTAGTTTTCGTTACTGATCGGGGCCCTGCAATTTTCATATTCATAGGCATTGGGTGAGTCCGCCATATCTGAGGGAATCATCTAATAGCCACAATAATATTGTGTCAGTACTTGCATTAGGTTCCACGTAGTGCCAACGAATGGATCGCTAACTGAGACTTGCACTAGATTACATTAAAACCATTGTAAGGTTGTAGCGGGCATCTACGTGCACCATTGATAACAGGAGTAGTAACATTAGAGGAGAAAAAATCCAAAATACCTCTGCTAATAATATCACTTTTGTTAATGATGCTTATCAATCTACTGAGGACACCCATGTTTTATGGCCCTCGTGGGACATGTACATGTATGATAAACTCACCTCTGTGTGCCACACTTACAAAGTGTGTCATGGTGGTTGTATGTCAAAAGTGTGTCATGGTTGTTGTGTGTCAATGTCCCTGTGCCATACTTTTCTAGTCACAGTCACTGTTGGTGGAATTATATGTATTATAATTCCAACATTTAATTATCGAATCTAGGATTGTAAGACTTAGAGATGTAAGCACGGGAAATGCGAGATTAGAGCCTATTCCAGCCTATGCTAACAACTAACACTAGAGAGAACTAATAACTAAGGATTATCACTTGTCACTGGATTGTGGAACTCTAATGATTATCAAGTTTTGAACCACAATATTTCATTAACAATGTTCATGCGATTTCATATATGTAACTTATCAGGTCTTGAGACTTCAGTGGTTTTAATCCTATAGTGATGAAAACCCATTAAACATACTTCAGAAAAGTAAATGCCAACAACTATAAGAAAAAGTGTGCGAGGAAAGTATAGAAAACAAGGCAATAAACTACAAAAAATGCATTATCAAACTATAAAAAATAAATGCTAAGTAAGCTTAGAGATATATTGTAGGTTCTTATTCGTTGTAGGAATCTTTTATCAAGTAACTAAAAAGCTCCAATCAACTAAAGAATCCTAAACTGCAAATTATATACTTTTTAATACCTTGTTCTAGTACAGAGCATAGTACCGAATTAAGTACAAAAAGGCTAGAAATTGAAATTATGAATAAGTACCGAATTAAGTACAGAAATTATGTAAATTTAAATTTTGAATATTAAAATGTGTTAAGAAAACAATTTTATTTTTTTTTACACTTAAGTCTAAGACAAATCAATTTGAATTTGATCATAATTCATTTTACTCAACAGATCTGAAAATAGAGAAATAAATCTAATACTATGTGAAATACAAATTTAATGAAAAATTGAAAAGAAACATCAAATAAAATATGCAATCAAATGTTGACAATAAGATATTAATACTTCACAAAGAATAATCAATGGAATTGAATTCACTTCTTAAACCTAAAGAGAAGTACTACAAACTAAATTAAAAGCATGAAAGTGAATAGATATGAGTTTTATCTAACATAAATTCATTGCAAAATAAAACTAAATTGCTAGATGTAAGACTAATCTACAAAACACATGAGGCATAACAACACTTACCCACACTAAGGGGCCCTTCCCAGGAGGTTAGTGCTGCTAAGAAAATCTCAGATCAAGCTAAGAAGATGTACCACAATTCAATAACCATCAATTCTTTATTCACATCAAAAACTTTATTACAAATCAACTCTCTAAATCTCTCCAAAAACTAATCATTGATATCTTCTATTACAATAATGAACAATCTCATTTCCTATGACTTTGGAGGCTTTATTTATACATAAAATCCATTAAGGAAGGATAAGATCCAATCCCCTAAACTCAGAAAATGAATTTACAACTTTAGAGGAAAATCTCAGAACTTTATTTTTTGTGTAATTTTATACAAATTGATGTTAAAGAACCAACCACATTCTCGACCATGATGTGTTTTGGGGATATGTTTCTATGGAGCCTAACTTGTTATATTTTCAACAAAAACCTCTCTTGGAATTTCCTAATTCAATCCCATGGCTTTGGAAATCGTGCATGACCTTTACTGTTTAGATATTTTTGTCAATCTCGGTTTTGTAGAAATTTTGTACCAAACTGCTTGAAAAAAATAGTTGTAACTTTCAAACTGTATCAAATTTTTGGAAATTGTTTTAGATCCAAGTAAATTGTTATGTTGTGCAATTTTTTTTTTCTATATTCTTGATATTCGCCATCATATGCACAAAAATTGAGGTAGAAAATGGCAGTTTCAAAATTGTTACATATTTTTGGTTGTAGCTTAAATGATGTGATAGCATCCCACACGTGTGATCTAGGTATATTCCAAGGCTTGTAACAACATATTAGGCCCATTTGGCACCTAATTTACCATGGTAGAGAAAAGAAAAATATATTTTTGAATTTTGAATTTTTTCCCTCCATTCGCGCAAGTGCAAAATTAAGTATCAAACTGTTGAACTGATACATGCATATAAATTTTCATAGTGAAACATCCTCCTTGGATACATACAAATTAGTAAATATTCATTGATAAAACCATATTAAAAAACTCATTTAACCATTAAAAATAGAAGAAATCATTAATAATTAACCACATGGTAAAATGAATGCATTTAGTGAAAATTGGTAATATAATAGCTATGAAATATGTTGTAAGGGTATGAATATGAATTGTAAATGAAAATTTTGGATAGCAAATACAATAACATATATAGGACCCAACATCCCCCCATGCCTAAGACTTTTCATGCCCTCATGCAAACAAAATATGGACTAGGAAGGAATGATGGATGATATAAGGTGACAATGAAGATAATGACTAAATAAATATGGATTTGGAAACTAGAATATGCATTAATGGATTTGGAAATGGTGGTTTAATAAAGGTGAAGAAATAGGAAGTGGTTAATAATCAAGACTCCTTAAATTTTAATGAGCTAAAGAGCCTTCAAAACGTGTTTTATCTCAAGTATACCTTTCAGACTTTGATTTGTATGGCAAGATGTAATGGAAGTTGTATGAAGCTGAAGATGAAACAGAGTAAGGCTGAGAGCCTGGAATGATCTGAAAGAGCCAGAATTCATGAGTGAAAATATTATATGTTGAAGGAAGTTGAAGAGAATGAAATGAAGATGTTGAAAATATCCCACACAACCGCTCCCCCATCCCTGAGGTTTTGCATGTCCTCATTCAAACAAGGTGAGGTATTGAAGAAGTAAGGAGGGATGCTGAGATGACTTTAGTACAAACAGGGACTTGAAAAACAAAATAGTGAAACTAATGAGATGAATACTTAACAAAAATAATTCATCTCAGATTTATTAAAATGATGTTGAACTAACACCAAGCATAAAATAAATTTCAAATCACTCATTGCATATGATTTCATCAATCTTTAACAGTTTTATGCTCAAGAAAAAGAAACATTTTATAAATTTAAGGGGCTCTCCTTCTTTGCAGGTAGGAGGTTTTTTATGATCACAAAAAATGGTGAACCAGTGAAAAAAAATTATTACTAAGAAAATCTCAAAGTCTTATAGTTATCCAAGTATTACAGGTAAACTTTGCAGTTGAGTTTTATTAATTCTTGTTGATTATAGGTCCCACTTCTAAGACAATTAAATCTTATGAAAAATCTATGATAGAGCACTCAAGGTTACCTTAAGGCCATTCTTTAACAACAAATTTACGGAGTTTGTTTTTACCCTTGAATTCATCCACACATGCTTCCATTTTATTGTAGCACTATAAAGTAATCATCATATGTGTAGACAAAAGCCTTGGTTTGGTTGACACTTCTTTAGGCAGAATGCCCCATTGCCCGCGAGCATCCATAGCCCTGATGGGTTTTCCTAGTGATACCACTGGTCAATACCTTCTACCATCAAACGTCCATAGCCTCTACCGGTTAACCTCTTACACTTATTTTACACTAAAGGCTCTAGTCCCATGTTTCCTACCATTTTAGTTTTATATTATGGATATTGCTTTTGTAATTAGTAGTTTTACATGAGTATTTCCAATGTAACCATGTGCGTAACAAGTATAAAAATGCATTCATACTCAAGTATAAAATATAATATTCAATGATACCTAAGTATGAAGATCCAATTGTTTTAATGATTATGTCAAGAAGTAAGGAAGAATGAAAGAGTGGTATAGCCTTATAATTACTTTTAACCAACTTTCAACAAAGTTAAAATGCTCTTGGTTTACCTCTTTATTTTGCTCATTTATCATATCCTCCTTTACTGTGCCAAACATATCTTCTAACATTAGATTATTATCCTTTGTGTGCTCAAATTATCCACAAATACGCATGTCAAACATTCTTCAATCTCAAGTTATAATGGTTGCTCTCCATTGGATGTGGTCCATGATTCTTTAGTTTCTTCGACAAAATTACAAGGGTGAATATATTCCCATCGATATGGTTCATGGATTTGTTTTTCTTCTACCACTTCTGGAGAGGAAGATAAGTTATTCACTTATGTCAAGATTTTTTCTTCCTAAGAAGAAAAGATCCTAACTACTGCTAGGATTTGAGAGAGTTTTCCCAAAATCTTGATTATCCTTAAGTACTTCTTTGTTGGTTTCTAATCCCTGTCATGCACACGGATTAGTGTATGGAGTTCTTATTCAAAATCCTGAATAAATAAGAAAACACACTTACGAAAATGCAAACAAACTAATCATGTACTCGAAGCATGTTGCCATTATGGTACAGGTGTTGTCCTTGATGGAAACCCACTAATAGGTCAGTTCATATTTGATAAAGGGAAACTCACTTTGTAACAGGTCAATTTAGAGGTAATAGGGTAATGGTACAGAAGAACAGGATGATGGGAAAAAGGACTACAAATTAGAATCAAACTATTGAGGAAAAATAATGTTTTATCACCCTTCTCACTTAATCAATCAATCAATCAGACTCAATCTCCTTATACATTGAATTCTAATTTCATATCTAATGAAGACATCATTGACAAAAAACAATAAAACAACAACATTGATAAGATAGATCAGTCATCTCTGAACAAAAGGCTTTTCTTTTGTATACACTATTTATAAGAGTAAAAAAACGTGTATACATGCCTTCACCAAGATGAACCAACGTACATATATACAAATAATAACTTATAACTTCATAGCTATTCTAGACTTCAGTCATACCCAGATCATAACATTTACAAGATAAAACATGTGTTAGCATTCAGATCTAGCCCAACAATTATTAGATCATATAATGATAAGTCATTTCAGGTTTCATGACCCTGATCCAACATTGTATCCAAAGGTGCATAAGATATTTTAGATCATATCATAACCATAGCCCTTACAACATAAAATATACTTCAGATAGAAGTATTCATGAAAAACCCTTTTTCTTGCACACATAGCCCTTTGATCTTCTCCTCCTTATATAGTTTTAGCCTTTCTCAATACCTCGAACCAAAACAACACTTAAAACCTGTGGTATTCTTAGACACGATCAAGTTACCGTTATTCCGCTCAATATTGTGGGCTAATACCATAGTATGGACCCTTGGTATTATTTCACCTTAATTTTCCATCCCATACGCACTTTTCCTAATGTGAAAGTGTGTGCATATGTATACACTCCTTTTGTACAATGAACCCGCTTGTATACGCTACTTGGACTAGGTGAACCCGCGTATACGAGTTTCATTAGAATTTTTATAAGAGAAAAAATTATCCATTTTGCTTCCTTGCATAAATATATATTTTCTTGTTTGGCCACGATTTTGAAATTTCACTTGTCTTCTTAGATTGTTGGTAACATATTCTAGCCATCTGAATGGTTTCATTCATGATTTTTGAGCTATCATACTTAATTTTTTCTTTAAAAGAAAGGGGAAGACAACTAATCAATCATTGTACTTTAGCTTTTTCCTCCTGAATGTAAGGAACTTATCATGGGAAGTGGGTAAATTTTTCCATAATTTCATCCATGGTCATTTGATCAAGCTTTAACACATGAATTCCTTTTCCTTATCATTGTAGTATCTCTCTATCAAATATTTATCCTTAAAAATATTCTGAAACTCTTCCCAATTCACAGTCGTTTCCTCTATATTATGCACACTTCTAATCTCCTCCCACCATAATGATGCCTTGCCTTGCAGCTGATAAGTGACTAGTTTGGCTTCTAATTTCTAGTATATTCATACACCTGAAAATGTATGTTCATGTAATTTTTCTCGCAAGTGATTACACCCCCCGCGCCAACCCCCCCCCCCCCCACCCCGCTTGCCTAAACTTTTCCTTCATTTGCATAGTTTGATTTTTGTGCCATTGGATTTGCAAGTTCCATGAGGGTTTTTTTTCCTACTCTTGGTTTTTCTTTTTTATTTACTCTTCAGCTCCCTACACCGCTCCTACCCTAAAACCTTGTATCCATTCCCATCATCGCGTAATTGATTTTGTTATACATTGTGGTGGTTTACTTGTAGTGACTTATCTACTTAGCAGATTGATATGAACATGGAGAGCCTTTACATGTAACAACCACTCTTTAAATTTCACAAGAATGGAAAAATAATGACTCTCTTCTTCAAGTATTCAGGGTTTGAAGCATTTCCTAAGTATATAAGTTCATGTGTAGGTCTAAGGGGATTTAAGGAACTTCAACCCTTTTTCCCATTGAATCAAGGCTTACGCATCTCTAACAATGGGAATCTCCTCATTTATTGCTAAATTTCCATCAAGGGGATATGTTCCAGTTCCAAGTCTGAGTTTTAGTTCCATTATTCATCACATGAGGTATTTATTAAGGTAATTTTCAAAGGTGTTCTATGTGATATTCCTTATTTTCCTCTTAGATACTCTGAGGGTTTTCTCAATTAAATTTATTTTTCTTTTAAGCACCCTTAATTCATCTTAGGCGAGTCTATGTGGTGAAAGTGGAACTTTATCCATATGGTTATCACCAAAAAATTGATCGTCTAGCCTAATTTACTAGATGGATCAAAGTACACTATGTAAAGCCAATTTTACTCTAGTAAAATTACTTTCACTATGAGAAATTACCTAATAAACCACCTTTATTAAGTAATTTATAGTTAAACCCATGAAGAATAATTAAATAAATCACTATTTATTTGATTTTTTCTAGGAATAATTATTTAAACCATTGTTTTATTATTATTCCTTGTCAAATTTGACCCAATCATGAAAAATAAATAGATAAATCATTATTTTTCTTATTTTCTCTAATAATAACCAATTAATTATTAATTAATTAGTATTCTTTGTTAAATTTGATTAAATCCCTTAGGAATAATTAAATAAATCATTATTTGTATATTATTCCTTAACTAATTCCTTGAGATGATAAATAAATAATTTATTTATTTATTATTTCTAAATAAAGGTTTAAATACTTTTTCCCTTCTAAACAAATATAATAAAATATTCCAAGTGGTTATTCCAAGAATGGGATCAATAATATTTTATTATTGCTCATTATTCGAGGACAACTTAATATTTTTTTATAAATAGGAGGGTTTTCCATTCATTATTCACTTTTGATTATTTTCATTGTTGCACTCAATGTTGTAACTATGATTATTTTCTTTGTCACACCATATTTTTTTTGGGTTTATGCATTATAGAGGAAAGAGACTCTACAAAATTTGAAGACATTTGAGGATAGCTAAGAACCCATCCCATAGAGTGGGATTGGTAACATTTATCTGTTCTCTTCACAGGTGTTATTATTAAATTATTCTTTACATATCTGGTTTCCATTAGATGTTTTGGGGTTATTACTCTTTCTTTCAATGTTTAACTATGATCGTAGCATAGATTATAATTTTGGCAGGTTTTGTTTCTATCAATAGATGCAGATCTACAATGTTTAGCAGTCATTTCTATTCTTGAGATTGTTTGTCATCCACAATCTTAAGTGGGTTCTCTTCGTACATCATTGAGAAGAAAATACTACAACACATATTTCCTCATACTGGTCTTGAAGGTGAGAGTTTACACTACATTATAGGTAATTTTTCATCACTAGGGTTCTATTGTTATATGGAATTTTCATCTATGGATAAACACATTTTCCCTAGGTGAGTGACTACACCTAGAACAACAGAAAGAAAGTAGTTTAAACTTTTCCTATAGTAGATGGATGAGATGAAGGAACATACTTGTAGCCTTTTTCTTCCTTAATCCCCTTTGAATCTCTCTCGTTGCTCCCACTTGAACTAAACTCGCTCAATTGGTACCTGTATCAAGAGAAACAAAAACAAAAAATGATCAAAGCATACATGATCTATCTACTATAATCCAATGGAATCGAAGACATTGAAAGACATAATCATCATATATATGAACAATAATATGAGAAAATGAGTAAACTCTTTATTAATGTAGAAGGAAGAGTATCACCCAATATAGTTCGATCTTGTGCCACTCCTCCAGCTTCAGTCCAACCCTCGCCACATCAAAAGCACACCAATCCAGTAGTATAACATTGCTTGACATGAACTCAATTCTCAAACAAACAGAATTTCCTTATAAACTTTAGATTCTAGCCCCCTTGATCGCTATGATGAGTGCTCAATTTATAGGGAAATGGAGGTGGTTTTATGATAAATGAGGGTATTGAATGGCCTTCCAAACTTGGAGTTAGTTTCCATGGAGCAAGGGATGAGAGGATAGGAGGTTAATTGATCCTTAGCCTATCCAAATTTGAGCTAATAGGAGGAGATAAGAGATGGGATCCTTCTAGAACCATATAGAATGAAGGAATATTCCTAGAACCCTATGCAAATTTCTCTCAATCTCGCCCAGTGCAAGTCAAAGAGGGACTAAGTGTGCTACATTGTAGGACAGAATGGGCCTGCCTGCTCTGTAGCGCATTTACCCCTGACCAAGGCTTTGTTGGTGTCCCAAGGAGGCATTTCTGCAAGGCTTCAGGCCAGGAAACTTTCAGGGAAGGAAGCATTCAATGTGATGACTTGTCTAGGGCATATAACAACTAAATTAGGGTTTGATGAGCCCTAATGGTACCTGATCTGAATGTCGGGATTGATGTGCCCAAATAGACCTATAACATCTATGCATCGACACATTTGTTTTATTTCTCTTTAAAATTGTTATGGTGAATTATTTTTTACCTTTGACCCACTAGCATGATACCATATCCTTTTTAAAAGACAGGAACCCATCCTTAATTTGGAACTCAAATGTTGTTTGATTTCCTACAACTTACCTCCTTGAAAACTTGCAGACTACCATTCCTTGGATCCCCCTGAGCCATAGGTAACATGAAATTTCATACATAGTTTAATAATGTATGAAGTAGGGTAAATGTTTATAGTCTTATTTTACCATTGTACTTATAATATTTATTAAAACCCTTTTCCAATAGGTGCTCGAAGTTGCGATGGGTGAGGAAATCCTTATCGCGTAAAGTTTAGAGTAGATTTTTTTTGTTTACTTCCAAGGTTTTGTAGAGATTATGTACAACTGACTTGTTTTGCTCCAGGTTTCATTAATTTTTTCATGAGTTATTATGGAATGATATTAACACTTAAGAGTATTCAAGGTACTTTATTGTTAGTTGAACTTATTTTCCCTTCTATTGTAGGTTATGGTGTGGCTTGAAGGTTTTCACTGGTCTTTAGTGGTCATAACCTTAGATGGCATCACTTTTTATCTTTGGGTGTTTTAATAGGTTTTTAATCCTAAGCATGTCATTGATCGGCCTTGTTAATATATACAATTGTAGTTGTAATGAGTTATTAATATTTAGATTAAATCTTTATTTATATAAAACATATTCATGTGTTTACATGGTTTTCTATTTACCAAGTATAGTGGACTACCTAAGTGTTAATGTACTCTTCAACGCTACTCAAGCAGTTTGTTGTAGCTTCATAACTTAAGAATTTTAGAATTTAGTAATAATTTGTTTTTTGAGTTTTTAAATCTCATGAGTTAAGTGAAGTGATTTCTTTATGAGCCAATAATATGAATATTTATGTATTTTTAGTTCCTATCAAAATTAGGTCATTCTTTATATTGAATGTAACTTATTGATTGTATGTATTCGACCTCGTGTTCGAGGATTATGTCCATTCTTATATATGTCTTTATTAGTGTATCACTTCTAAACCCTTTCTTCAATCAAGTTACTTATCATGGTTTTTATGCATGTGATTTTTCTTATTTCATTGTATAGTTACCTAAGGATAAAACCCCGACCCTTCATGTTCAATGAGGTATATCCTCAAGCATTTATACTCAACATGTGTGTTAAGTTTACTTATTAATTTCTTTTTAGAACCCTTAGTCAAACTTGCAATTTTTCGAGTGTTATAGGTGCAAAAAGGTCAGCTCTAAGATTTCTCATCCCAAGGGTTTCTTCCATTTTTCTTCAAGGGTTTATTCTATAAGTGAGAACTATATTTTTGAGTGTTTCGTACAAAGTATATTCTTCTGCATAGGTCTAGGACTAAGCTAAACTTACGCATAGTACCTACTAGTGCAAACCTATAGAGATAAAAAATTTCCTTATTTTTCAAAATATTCGAGTAAAGAAACCACTGATGTAAAAAGTCTAATTAGTTATCAAAGCCCATTTAATTAATTTAACTACTACATGTGTAGCTATTTATTCTTCTATCCTTTACATATATTCATATTATATCTAAAAACAATTCTTAAAATAATTTAACAAATGAATAGGTTCACTTACCTGAGTATTTGGAAATAAAATAGGGACAAGCACGTTTCACCCAACCAGATGAACTGCTATTACAACAATTTCTCTGTTGGCCTTCTCTTAAAAATCTCAATCAATATTTGGTATTCTTGCTCCTTAGACCCAAGCAATATCTTATCTATATTTTTTCATTTATCTTGATAAATATGAAGTTAAGGTGGATATATGCTAGTAGTAGTAGTAAAAAATCAAAAGTTTAGATTTATTTAAAAGTAGTTATGTAATTTTATATAAATTCATTAATTAAAAAATTTCATACTTATTTTAACAAGTAATATATATTTCATGTTATTGTAACATTGCCTATTTACATGTCAAGGTTTTTCATGATTAAGAATATTGTTACTTGCATTTTTAAAGTGTATAAGTTTAATTCATATTTATTATTTTTATCATTAAAATTAATAATTAAAATAAAATTATAATTTAATTACTTTTTCTTAGTAGTATACACTAATCAAAGGTTGGGATTAATTTTTAAAGTAGTTATGCTCCTTCTACTCTTTTAATTAGATTTATTAATTAAAAAGATGGTATATGAACAATTGTAATATAAAATGGTTTGTGGTTTTTTGGGATGTCGTATTCATAAACCATTGTATTGGCCCATGGTATTATAACAAGCCTATTTACATATTAAAAACCTCTATGGTAAGGTGGAGGTAAATATCTGATCTATATGTTTGAGCTATATAATAATTCTTCTTATTGTTAATAATAAAATAGTGGTAAATTATAATAAAATTATAATTTAGTTAATTTTTGTGATTTTTTGTAATTTTAACACATGGGATGTATGATGTAGTGGTCACTTACAACTAGTGAACCTAGCGTGAGTAATAAATCATGAAAAGATAAATTAAAATATGAATCACTCCTTGTAAGGTGTGGGAAACACATGTTCTTTAACTATAAAATGCTTAGGTGTGAGAAACACATAATTTTTTTAATTAATTTGAAATGGTCACTTAAAAGTGGTGAAATTACTATATGTAATAAACCATCAAAAGATTAATTAAAATATGAATCGCTCCTTTTAATCTCTAAGGTGTGGGAAACACATAAGTTTTTTAATTATAAAATGGTGAGGTGTGAGAAACAGATAACTTCTTTAATTAATTTGAAATTTCCACTTACAAGTGGTGAACTTCTAATGAGAAATAAATCATGAAAGGATGAATTAAAATATGAATCGCTCCTTGTAACTTGTAAGATGTGGGAAACATATAAACTTTTTAATTATAAAATGGTCAAGTGTGAGAAACACACAACCTTTGTAATTTATTTGAAATGGCCACTTGCAAGTGGTGAACTTCTCCTGAGTAATAAATCGTGAAAGGATGAATTAAAATATGAATGGCTCCTGGTAACTTATAAAATGTGGGAAATACATAAGTTTTTTAACTATAAAATGCTTAGGAGTGAGAAACACATAATGTTTTTAATTAATTTGAAATGATCACTTACAAGTGGCGAACTTATCGGGAGTAATAAATCATGAAATGATGAATTAAAATATGAATATCTCCTTGTAACTTGTAAGACGTGGGAAACACATAGGTTTTTTAATTATAAAATGGTCGGTGTGAGACAAAAATAACTTTTTAAATTAATTTGAAATTGTCACTTACAAGTGGTGAACTTCTCATGAGTAATAAATCATGAAAGGATGAATTAAAATATGAGTGGCTCCTTGTAAATTATAAGGTGTAGGAAGCACAAGTTTTTAAATTATAAAATGGTCAGGAGTGAGAAACACATAACATTTTTAATTAATTTGAAATTGTCACTTACATGTGGTGAACTTCTCTTGAGTGGTAAATCATGAAAGGATGAATTAAAATATGAGTCGCTCCTTAAAACTTCTAAGGTGTAGGAAATGTATAAATTCCTTATAGATTCAAACTACTAATTGCAGTTAACTAAAACAATAGACTTGAATTTTGTATATTTCAATAATCAGTAAATATGAGAAGATTACAATGCTTTGCTCAAGCCCAAGCAACCTCAGCACTATCTCTATCTGTCTCACATCTTCCTAGACAAGCCCAGATCAATACTTAACCAAAATTTGGCTTACCCAAATCCTTATTTCCTTGTGTTGGTTCCTTGGGAATCATCCCCTATTAATTAGGGAAATTTCTCAATTGGAATTGCACAATATTCATAGGCCTTCCTCTAATTGCATGCACCACCTATACAATTTGGATCATTATACAACTCATAGTACATTATCCCTGAACTCTAATCTCAACTGGGTAACTCTCAGATCTAACATGCATGAGTTATTTATGAGAGAATCATCAATTAACTGGTTGAAAACATGAAGCAACACCCCACTAACTGACCTTCTACTAGTTCTTCCATGAGTTGGAACTAGTTTAACTGACTTTAAGTCAGTTAAACTGAATCAATTAATTACAACTCAAAAGAAAGTCAACCAGGGGTCTTATAATGTAGGAGACACTCTAGATGACTCAAGTTAGACCCTCAACTTGAATTAACTGAGCAACCAATTCAATTTAAGTTAGTTAACTCATACAATTTCTCTTGTGATGTGGAATTACAATTGTATTCCTAATTTAATTCAATTACAAAATTAAATTAGGATTTTATTGTTGCATTTTCAACGCTCCCTCTCAATAAGAGAGGGATTATCTTCTACCTCGATCCTGCCTCTATGGAACTCGAATTTATCTCTTGACAATGCCTTAGTCAAGGTGTCTACATCCTGCTCCTCTCTAGGAATGTACTCTAGAAACATGATTCCCCTCAGCACACAATCTTGTAGATGGTGATACTAGATGTCGATATTCTTGGACCGATCATGAAAACTAGATTCTCAAAGAGTTTGATACAACTTTGATTTTCATAGTAAATCATTATAGGATCCATCTGTTGACTAAATAACCCAACAAGGATCTTCCTCATCCAGATAGCCTCACAAGATGCTTGAGTATAAGCCGTGTACTTTGCTTCTGCTAAACTGAGTGCAACTGATCTCTACTTCATACTATACAAAGAAATTATTATTAACCCAATACTGAAGATTGCCCCTGATGTGCTCTTGACTCCCTGCCCAATCTACATCTATGAAGCCTTGCATCTTCATTCCCTTTGTCTTTCTATACCAAAGACCAAACTGAGTGGTGCCTTTGAGTTATCTCAACATATGTTTAGCTACCTTCTAATAGAGTTTGGTTAGCTTAACCATTACTTGACTAAGTTGGTTAACTACAAAACATATGTTTGGTTGTGTGTTCACCAAATACATAAGTGAACCCACAAGCTGCCTGTAAATAGTAGCCTCCACTACTTCACCTGAAGTAACTTCTTCCTTCCTCCAATTTCCTGCTAGAGGAGTCTCCATGGGTTTGTGATGCAGGAGCATCTGGCTAACAGGGCAAAGACGGAAGGAAGGTTGACATGGTTTCTGAAAAGGACAGAGAACACAGCTCACTGGATGGACAGTATATCTATCCTTATTTTTATTTTTTGTTTTTATTTTACTTTTCTGTTTAAAATGCCTAAGAATAATGTAATGACTTCTAATTAGGAATAGTAGTAATTAGTTAGAATCTTTTGTTTCCAAACAATTATATTACTGTTGTAAATGCATGTAAAGGAAAATGTGCTAGCTAGTTATGAAGAAGTTTCATATATGAAATAACTACTATAACCGACAACACAAACTAACAGCAGTTATCCAACTGTTTGAGAACAGTGCTACAAAAGGAGGAAAACAAGCCCAATACGGGTCGACTGTGAAAAAGAAATTAACTATAAGAGAATATATTCATTATTCAGTGCACATACAATCCTACAAGCGTCCTCAAATGTTGTATAACTTAATGTTGTGTAATTCTTTTATGGTGTGAACATTTTTAATATACCACTACAGGTTCTGAACCAGAGCTAAAAGATATTTAAATCGGACGAAGAGTAACAACAACCAGTACAAGCCACACAACCAAAACATTCACGCATATACAATCATAGCAGGTATGTAAAAAAAACTACGAGAGCGATTCAAAATTTATTTCCGCACAAATTCATAGGGTTATAAATACAGTCATCCAAAGTCCATATATATATTCACATTCTCTGTTCAAAAAAATTACAAGACCAACCCAGTTCGCAGACGTGGGAACTGACACAACTACAAAAAGAATCCAACCGCTTAGAATCCAAACTCATTTCTTAAATCTACCACCAAGCCTAATAGCTAAGGAACCAGGAACAGACAGCGGAACAAGGCCAACGAAAAAAAAACAGACCCTACAAGTCGGAAAACCCAGACAAGAAAACTACAACAACAGAACGATTCTACCCGCATACTGTTCGGGGCAGCCGAAAGTCCAGGCATCAAGACCAACGAACGACTCCACCTGCACAAAGGCAAACAGAACAAGGGTCAGGTTCCCACCAAAAAAAAAACAGAGAACTGGAACGAAGAGATTGAACAAAAAGGAACGAGTATCGTTACCTGACAGGCAAGCCATAGCCATATTTCTCACCCGGACGAACCTCCTACTCACAAAGGAGCCAGGCCATTAGACTCAGGAAGAACAGCGAAGGAAAAGTCTAGCATGAAACAGGAACTTACCAGGCGAAGCTGATGGAGGAATGAACAGAGAATGCCACCATAACCTGTCGAATTTGGGAGCCAACGAACCAGAGCCGAAGCGAATGTCACCATGAACCTTGCAGCTCTCGACTAGCTGTAAACCCTTGTGAGTTACAGGAATAAATTGACCAAAACGCTCAGAGGCAAACATTAAGGAAAAATATATACACATAGTGACAGAGAATGTACAATGCAAACAAATTCCATAACGCAAACCTTACCAGGGTTATGCTGAGCGAACAATAGCATACATGCCGAGTCTTAGAACGACCGAGACCATGAACACAACCAGGAGCACATCACCCCGTCGACCAGGCAGACAAAACTCATAAACTCACAACGGAAAACACATAAGTCGCAAGGAATCGCCAGGAGCTCGCAGAGCCAAAGACCGGAGGTAACAATGAAAACCAAATGAGCGCGAATGGTGTAAAACCCCAAGCCAAGGCGGGTTTTGCAAAATCCCGAGGAGGGACAGTTGTCCAATAGACAGACAATCAAGGTACACACACCGTAACCCAAATAAATATCGCGCAGATTAAAAATCAAACGACACTTATATCCAAAATCAATTTCATTATTATATATATTGTGAGTACATAACACATCAGCATTTAGACGGCGGGACCACGTGGGCTGGCCCCATCAAGTGGTATCAGAGCAGCATTTTGAGGAAGTAGAGGAAGATGGAAGTACAAAGACGAGGACGTGGGAGAGGTGCACGCAGAGTAGCAGACGAGGGTTTGAGAGAACAGTTGAGAATCCTTACAGCTCGCTTGGAAGCAGTAGAGGCAGGTAGGCGAAGAGACCCGGAACTTGGGGATGATAGTGAAGATGAGGCAGCAACTGTTACAGATGGGTCAGAGGAAGAAGCCCCAGAGTTAAGACTGTTGCGATCGGTACTGTTAGCCAGCAGCAAACCCAAACCTGAGATCCCTAACTATGATGGCAGTCTGTCCGCAGATGTCTTGCTGGATTGGGTAAGTGAATTAGACAAGTATTTTGAAAATGAGGAAATCAGTGAGGACAAAAGAGTTAGATTTGCTGCGACTAAATTAAAAGGACACGCCGCCTTATGGTGGGATAGTGTCCAAGCGGACAGGAGACGAATGAACAAGTTGCCAATAAGAAAGTGGCCAAGGATGGTGGCAAAACTGAAGGGCAGATTTTTGCCTAAAGACTACCAGGTTGAGCTTTATCGACGAGTGCAAAATTTAAGGCAGAAAGGTATGACTGTAAAGGAGTACACAGAAGAGTTTTACCGTGTAAATTTACGTGCTGGTTATACGGATGATACTCCAGAAAAAACAGCGAGGTACGTAAATGGCTTGAGGTTGGAAATATTGGACGAGATCAGTATTCTCTCTCCCCGAAATATTGAAGAAGCCTTTCAGAGTGCTGTAAAGGCTGAAGAGAAAATTAACAGGAAACAGAAAAACAGGAGAGGGAGAGGAAATGGCAAAGGACGAGGACAGTCCTACGGCAGAGGGAGAACTGCCACTAAGAGCGAAGGCAGTAGTTCCAGAGCTTCAGGGACAGCAAAGAAGGGAGATAGCACTAGAGGAGGTCGACCATATCAGCGGGGAAGAGGAAATGGTCGCGGAAGGGGGACTAATGTCCAGTGCTACAGGTGCCATAAGTGGGGGCACAGATCCTTCGAATGCCCAGAAGCTGAGCACGCTAGCCAGAGGGGAGTATTTGTTGCACAGCCTGAGGAAGCTGAAGTACAGCCCCAGGAGATAGAAAACGTGGCAGAAACAGGGGAGGCCCTAATTTTGAACAAAGTGTTGTTGAAGCCAGCCAAAGAGATGGCTGAACAGACCCAGCGAAAGGCGTTGTTTCGAACAGTTTGCAAATCACATGGGAAGTGCTGTAAATTGATTATAGACAGTGGGAGTACAGACAATTTGGTTGCTACCGAAATGGTGGAAAAGCTGGGATTGAAGCGGCTTAAACACCCCACGCCTTACAAGGTGTCGTGGCTATAGAAAGGCCACCAGCTACTAGTTGATGAACAGTGCGAGGTTGAATTTCACATTGGCAAATATCAAGACACAGTGGTCTACGATATTATGCCAATGGACGTGTGCCATATACTGCTAGGGAGACCGTCGCAGTATGATCAGAAGGTGATGCACGATGGGAAGACAAGTTGTTATAAATTTTTGAAAGATGGGATCAAACATACGCTTGTACCCATCAAAGAGGAGGATGCAGCAGAACCGAGTGGAACAAAAACATTGTTAATTGGAGGAAAACAGTTTGTGAAGCAGATTGAGGAAAATGAGGTCAATTATGCGATAGTAAGGAGGACAAAACCGATGTTGCTAAACACAGGAAAATCAGAACTGCCTGTAGAAATTCAGGAGTTGTTAAAAGAATTCCAAGACATTATAGTTGACGATCTGCCAGATAAGTTGCCTCCCAAGAGGAGTATTAGCCAGATGTCATATTGATTTTATACCTAGAGCAAGCTTGCCGAACAAGGCAGCGTATAGGATGAGTCTGAAAGACAATGAAGAAATTCGTAAACAAGTGCAGGAGTTGCTGGATAAGGGACTGATCAGAGAAAGTTTGAGCCCTTGTGCGGTACCAACAGTACTAGCACCTAAGAAGGGTGGAGAATGGCGAATGTGTACAGATTCACGTGCTATTAATAAAATTATATTTGATATAGATTTCCCTTACCCAGGATGGACGACATGATGGATTGTCTTAGCGGAGCAGCTTATTTTACAAAGATTGATTTGAAGAGTGGTTATCATCAAATCAGAATTAGGGAAGGAGATGAGTGGAAAACAGCTTTCAAGACTAATGAAGGGCTGTACGAATGGCTGGTCATGCCATTTGGATTAAGCAATGCTCCTAGTACCTTTATGAGATTGATGAATGAGATGTTAAAGGAATTTATTGGCAAGTTCGTGATATTTTATCTTGATGATAGCCTAATTTTCAGCAGAACGAAAGGAGAACATCTTCAACATGTTCGAAGGGTGTTAGAGAAGTTACAGCAGAACAAACTGCTGATAAACTTAAAGAAATGCACTTTCTTGCAGAAGGAGCTGGTCTATGTGGGGTTTGTAGTTGCAGAAAATGAATTGAAAATGGACCCCGAGAAGATTGCAGCAATTATAAGTTGGCCGTCACCGAAGAGCTTATTTGAGGTACGCAGTTTCCACAGATTGGCAAGTTTTTATCGAAAATTTATTAGAAATTTCAGTGAAATCTGCGCACCAATGTTAGAGACCATCAAAAAGGCCAGTCAGCCTTTTTGTTGGACCAAGATGGCAGAAGACAGTTTTCAGCTTTTGAAGCGGAAGATCAGGGAGAGGCCAATCTTGAGGCTGCCCGATTTCAATAAACTTTTTCAAGTTCGGTGTGACGCAAGTGGAACAGCTATTGGCGCTGTGCTCAGTCAAGAAGACAGACCCGTGGCATTTTTTAGTGAAAAACTAAATGAGAGCCGGCAGAAATATTCCTCGTATGACAAGGAATTTTATGCAGTGGTCCAAGCTTTAAAATATTGGAGGCACTACCTGCTGGGCAATGAGTTCGTCTTGTTTTCTGATAATTCGGCATTACAATATGTAATGTAGCAGCACAAGTTAAACCATAAGCACACCAAGTGGGTAGAATACTTGCAGAGTTTCACTTTCGTGTTAAAACACATAAGTGGGCAAGCCAACAAAGTGGCGGATGCCTTGAGCAAAAGAGCCTTCCTCTTACAGGAGAGTAGCATACAGGTACTGGGATTCGAACATTTGAGAGATTTGTACCAAACCGATACAGATTTCAAGGAATCTTTTGAAGCCTGCCAAAATCCTGTATTGAGGAATGCAAGCCCATGGTTGGGCTATAATTTACAGGAAGGATTATTGTTCAGAGGTGGGTAGTTATGTATCCCGGACTGTTCAATGAGGGAGAATATTGTACGGGAGAAGCATAGTGGTGGATTAGCGGGACATTTTGGCATCAACAAAACTTTGGAGCAACTCGGACATTTTTATTATTGGCCTAAAATGAGCAGGGATGTACAGAGATATGTAAACAGGTGTAAATTCTGCCAACTGTCGAAAGGACACAGTCAGAATACTGGACTTTACACACCACTACCTGTTCCAAGCAGGCCATGGGACTCGGTCAGCATTGACTTTGTTTTCGGACTGCCTAGAACACAACGGGGGTATGATTCAGTAATGGTGGTGGTAGATAGATTTTCGAAAATGGCTCATTTTATTCCTTGCCGGAAAACTAGTGACGCCACGTACGTGGCACACCTGTTTCACGGAGGTTGTTAGATTACATGGCCTACACAGAACTATCATTTCAGACAGGGATGTAAAATTCACGGGACACTTTTGGCGCACCCTGTGGAAAAAGTTGGGCACGCAACTGAATTTCAGCTCTGCGTATCATCCGCAGACTGATGGACAAACGGAAGTGGTGAACAGGAGCTTGGGGAATTTATTACGTAGTTTAAATGGAGAAAATTTGCGGTTATGGGATCGAGCTCTCGCCCAGGCAAAATTCGCTTATAACGATTCGCCCAATCGTAGCACCGAACATAGCCCATTTCAGATCTTGTATGGCATGCATCCTCAGGGAATACATGAACTGCGAGATTTGGGAAAGTTGGAATGGAGAAGCGCGGATGGGGAAGACTTTGCTGAAGCAATGAGCAAACTTCATGAAAAAGTCAAAGTAAGGTTGCAGGACAGCGTACAGAAATACAAGCAGCAAGCAGATTCAAAGCGACGAGAGGTGCATTTTAATGTTGGGGATGAGGTCCTTGCGCACCTGCGCTGGGAACGGTTTCCTAAGGGCACGTATAATAAACAAAAAATAAGAAAATTGGTCCATGCAAGATCCTACGTAAATTTTCAGCCAACGCTTACGAGATTCAGCTGCCACCTGACATAGGCATATCACCTATTTTCAATGTGGCGGATCTGTTCCCATATAATGCCCAAGCAGAGGATGATAGTGTGGTACAGCCGGAACGGGACACCCAACTTGGAGACAGTTCTTGGAAGAAACAATTGCCTTCGGCCCAGTCCCATGAGATTGAAGGGATCCTCAGCACCCAGGTAGCCAAGAAGACACGTAGGAAAGAATATCTACGTTACCTCGTCAAGTGGAGAGACCATCCAAAGGAGGACAGCTCATGGCTCGACGCGGCGCAGATATAGAAGGCTGGCTATTCGGTGGAGGAACTCATGGAACGGAGCCATGAATTTCTTTTACCCCGGGAGCCTGATGCAGGATCATCTGGCTAACAGGGCAAAGACAGAAGGAAGGTTGACATGGTTTCTGAAAAGGACAGAGAACATAGCTCACTGGATGGATAGTATATCTGTCCTTATTTTTATTTTTTGTTTTTATTTTACTTTTCTGTTTAAAATGCCTAAGAATAATGTAATGATTTCTAATTAGGAACAGTAGTAATTAGTTAGAATCGTTTGTTTCCAAACAGTTATATTACTGTTGTAAATGCATGTAAAGGAAAATGTGCTAGCTAGTTATGAAGAAGTTTCATATATGAAATAACTACTATAACCGACAACACAAACTAACAGCAGTTATCCAACTGTTTGAGAACAGTGCTACAAAAGGAGGAAAACAAGCCCAATACGGGTTCGACTGTGAAAAAGAAATTAACAGTAAAAGAATATATTCATTATTCAGTGCACATACAATCCTACAAGCGTCCTCAAATGTTGTATAACTTAATGCTGTGTAATTCTTTTATGGTGTGAACATTGTTAATATACCACTACAGGTTCTGAACCAGAGCGAAAAGATATTTAAATCGGACGAAGAGTAACAACGACCAGTACAAGCCACACAACCAAAACGTTCAGGCATATACAATCATAGCAGGTATGTAAAAAAAACTACGAGAGCGATTCAAAATTTATTTCCGCACAAATTCATAGGGTTATAAATATAGTCATCCAAAGTCCATATATATATTCACATTCTCTGTTCAAAAAAATTACAAGACCAACCCAGTTCGCAGACGTGGGAACTGACACAACTAAAAATAGAAGCTAACCGCTTAGAGTCCAAACTCATTTCTTAAATCTACCACCAAGCCTAATAGCTAAGGAACCAGGAACAGACAGTGGCACAAGGCCAACGAAAAACAAACAGACCCTGCAAGTCGGAAAACCCAGACAAGCAAACTACAACAATAGAATGATTCTACCCGTATACTGTTCCGGGCAGCCGAAAGTCCAGGCATCAAGACCAACGAACGGCTCCACCTGCACAAAGGCAAACAGAACAAGGGTTAGGTTCCCACCACAAAAAAATAGAGAACTGGAACGAAGAGATTGAACAAAAAGGAACGAGTGTTGTTACCTTACAGGCAAGCCATAGCCGTATTTCTCACCCGGACGAACCTCCTGCTCACAAAGGAGCCAGGCCATTAGACTCAGGAAGAACAGCGAAGGAAAAGTCTAGCATGAAACAGGAACTTACCAAGCGAAGCTGACAGAGGAACAAACAGAGAATGCCACCATAACCTGTCGAATTTGGGAGCCAACGAAACAGAGCCGAAGCGAATGTCACCATGAACCTTGCAGCTCTCGATTAGTTGTAAACCCTTGTGAGTTACAGGCAGAAATTGACCAAAACGCTCAAAGGCAGACATTAAGGCAAAATATATACACATAGTGACAGAGAATGTACAATGCAAACAAATTCCATAACGCAAACCTTACCAGGGTTTCACTGAGTGAACAATAGCATACAGGCCGAGTCTTAGAACGACCGAGACCACGAACACAACTAGGAGCACATCACCCCGTCGACCAGGCAAACAAAACTCATAAACTCACAACGGAAAACACAAAAGTCGCAAGGAATCGCCAGGAGCTCGCAGAGCCAAAGACCGGAGGTAACAATGAAAACCAAATGAGTGCGAATGGTGTAAAACCCCAAGCTAAGGTTGGTTTTGCAAAATCCCGAGGAGGGACAGTTGTTCAATAGACAGACAATCAAGGTACACACACCGTAACCCAAATAAATATCGCGCAGATTAAAAATCAAACGACACTTATATCCAAAATCAATTTCATTATTATATATAATGTGAGTACATAACACATCAGCATTTAGACGGCGGGACCACGTGGGTTGGCCCCATCAGTTTACTACTCTCAATGTGGAACTTGTTCAATATCTCGTTGGCATACTTACCCTGAGAGACAAATAGTTCCTCATATCCTTTCCATACTTCCATACCAAGGAAATAATGCATGAGCCCCAGGTCCTTCATCTTGAATTCTCTTACAAGATCCTCTTTGTAAGATTTTACCAACTTCTCATCACCTGTTAGAATTAAATCATCGACATATAATACTATAATAAAAAAATTATCTTCAACCACAATATGGTAAAGGTTTGCATATCCTTCGCTTTTGGTGAAGCCCAACCTAGTGAAATAGTTGTCAATCCTCGTGTACCAAGCATACGGTGCTTGTTTCAATCCATACAATGCTCGCTTGAGTATGCACACATGAAACTCTCTATTGAACGTATCAAATCCTTTCAGTTTCTCAATGTACACATCTTCCTCAATCAATCCATTGAGGAATGTTGCCTTTATATCCATTTGATGTATCTTCCATCCCATTTGTGTTGAAAGTGCTAGTATAGATATGATTAAAGAGTACCTTTCTACTGGAGAAAAGGTCTCCTCATAATCAATTCCCTCCACCTGAGAGAATATTATGGCCATATATATGGCCTTGTGTTTCTCCACACTCCCACCTATTACTTTACCTTGTAAACCCATATGGAACTCACCCCTGACTTGTCATCTAGTCTTGGGACCACTTCCCAAACATTGTTTCTGATAATGGAGTCATTCTCCTCTACCATGACATCAACCCATATTGATTGTTGCACTACTTCCTCAAATGAGGATGGCTCAATCACTACACTCTCGCTCATCAAATCCATGTAGCCAATGTACCAATTTGGTGACCTCCTTTGCATGTGCTGTGATGTGAGTGCTCACACATTTTCTTTAGCATCATGCATCAATCTGTTAGCCTGTCTAGTGTGCTTCCTTCCATCCCTAGAAATCTCTACATGAGTGGGTTCTTCCACTCTCTTCTCCTCTGCATGTGGTTTCTCCACATCATCGTGAGGTTCTTCCTTTAGAGCTAAAATCCCCTAATCTTCATGTAACTGAAGCTCCCTCTCAAGGGAACATCTCATGGCCTTCTATTCATCAAAATTCACATATCTACGAACCACTATCATCCTGTGAGATGGCAGGTACACCCGATAGTTGTGAGGCGTATCAGTGTACCCCACAAATATGCCCAACTCATCTGTTGGTTCTAGATTTTTCCTCACATCCTTGGTAACATGACAGTAAAATGATGAACCAAAGATCTTTAAGTTTTCCACATCTGGTTTCTTACTTGAAAAATATTCTTCTCGTGTACTCATCGTGAGAATCTGATGAGGACCCTTATTTTTTGCATGCTTCAGCCCATAAGTGCAATGGTAGGCCCTGATCATGTAGCATTACCTGTGCAGCTCCCACAACAATTTTTTTCTTCCTTTCATCCACCCCATTCTGTTGTGGGTTATGGGGTGCTATTAATTCTCGTCGAATGCCTTCTTATGCAAAAAATTTCTTGAGTTCATTCAACACATATTCTCCACCATTATCTCCCTTGAGAATATTCACTTTCTTGTCAGTGTCTTTCTCAGCAAGTTCTTTAAATTCACAAAATTTAGAGAACATCTGATCTTTCTTTTGCATGAAGAAAATCCATCACTTACATGAGAAATTATCTACAAATATTACATAATATGTGTGCTTGGCCGTGGAGGTTGTCGAGAATGATCCACACACATTTGAGTGAACTCTTTAAAGGATCGCTTGTGCTCAAAAACCCTTATCATGAAAGGTGGATTTGGTGTAATTCAACAACGTAAACCCTTTACATGTATGTCTCTACTCTAGGTCACCGTTGTGAAGTGTTGTAGAAATCTATTGCATGATCTTCAAAGCTCCATGTTGCAAGTGGCCCAATCATCTATGCCACATTTCACTAATGTCTCAGCTCTACACCTTCTCTGCTTTTATGCTCAAAGCAACACAATATTCTACATCCAATTTGTAGAGGTTCTTCACATGAACCCTGATCCACTTTACTTCTCACGAGGCTATGTGACGAAGGAAATCCTTTCCTTTGCTAAATATCACATCATAGCCACGGCCCTACAACATAGCAACTAAAACTAAATTCTTCTTCAGACCCAGAACATACATGACATATTTTAATGTGAGAGGAAACTAGATGCCCTATGAAAATTAATAGTACTAATGTCGGTTGTGTTATACCTTCCATCATCTCCCATTTTCATGCGCATCTGGAGATCCTACTCCTCCAAGTCACTGGAGAATTATTTGTTTATGGTCATATGGAATGGAGCTCCACTATCGATATACCACACACTACCCATAATTGATGTCACCATGCAAGTGATGAGGGTGAAATCCAACTCGAATTTTGAAGCAAGAACTTCAATCGTCGCTCCTCCTGAGGGCTTCTTTTTGGGCTTCTTTTCAGCCTTCTTGAGCGGAACCTTCATGGCATAGTGTCCTAGGTCCTGATAGTGAAAACATTTAATATTCGACAAGTCATTCTTCTTTCCTCCCTAACTGGAATCTAATTTGGAATGGGATGACTTCCCTTTCCATTTCTTTTCCTTTCTAGTGAAGGCATAGTTCTCCTCATCATCATGATTGGATGAGGATCCATCTTTGGTGTTCTGTTGAATCTCTTCTTGCACCAGGTCAGACCACAAACACTCCCACACTAGTATCTTCTCACTCCAATTTATTGAAGCCTGGCAGTTGTGCCAACTCTTGGGAAGGCTTAAAGTGATAGGCTAAGGAGATCACCTTTAGCAATTGTAACACAAACACTTCCAAACTCATCCTGACATTGGGTGAACATGGTCAAGTACTTTGGTATTGTGTCACCCCTCTCCATCTTCATTTTACTGAGCTTGTCCTTCAGTGCCAGCTTCTTGTGATCACTGTTGTTTAAAATAGGTTTTTCATGGCCTTCCACATTGCATATGGAGTCTCCTTCCTGTGGAGGTTCGAACCAATATGATCTTGAACTCCTTCTAGTATGATCCTTCTTTCCTTTGCAACACATTTCCTCCACTCTACCATATCTTGAGCATCAATTGCTGGAGGCTTAGGAATATATTTGTCTATGAATTCCTTTATCTCGTTGTCCTCCAACACTACCTCCATCCTATCCTTCCAAGGAATATAGTCTGAACTACCCTCAAGGGAATATTCAAGTCGCAATCTGTACAAGGACATCTTGATAGATATGTAGAATGATATTGCAAATTTGATTTCACCTACAAAAGACAAACTCATGTTCTCCTCTTCTAGAGTAATGCTCGCTCTGATACCATGTAGAAATTCCTTGTAGATTGAAACTACTAATTGTAATTTACTAAAATGATAGACTTGAATCTAAATTACTCATCAGCGGAAACAACTAAATGATTGTAAAATCACGAAGCATACAAGAGAAAGAATTCAATCAACACATTACACAATGATTTCCTAGGGAACACCACAACTAAAAACCCATGTTATCTGTATATTGCAATAGTCAAAAAAGATGAGAAGATTACAATGACTTTCTCAAGCCCGAGAAACCTTTACACTACCTTTATCTATGTCATAGCTTCTTAGACAAGCCCGGGCCAATAATTAACCAAATTTTGGCTTGCCCAAGTCCCTATTTCCTTGTGTTGTTTCCTTGGGAAATAACCCCTATTAACTAGGGAAATTCCTCAATTGGAATTGAGCAATCCTCAATAGGCATTCCTCTGACTGCATGCACCACTTATACAATTCAGATGATTATACAGATGATAGTACACTGTCCCTAAACTCCAATCTCAACTGGGTAACTCTCATATCTGACATGCATCAATTATTTATGAGAGAAACATTAGTTAATTGGTTGAGCATATGAAACAACACCCCACTGTCTGACCTCCTACTAGTTCCTCCATCAAGTGGAACTAGTTTAACTCACTTTAACTCAATTAAACTGAATTAATTACAACTCAAAATAAACTCAACCAGGGCTCCTATAATGGAGGAGACACTCTAGATGTCTCAAGTTAGACCCTCAAATTGAATTAACTGAGCCAACTAAGCTAATCTAACTTAGTTAACTTGTACAAGTTTCCTTGTGATGTGGAATTACAATTTTATTCCTAATTTAATTCAAGGAAAATTTAAATTGGGATTTTCTTGTTGCATTTTAAATAGGAAACACATAACTTTTTTAAATTATAAAATGGTAAGGTGTTAGAAACAAATAAATTTTTTAATTAATTTGAAATTGTCACTTACAAGTGGTGAAATTCTAGTGACTAATAAATCATGAAAGGATGAATTAATATATGAATCACTCCTTGTAACTTGTAAGGTGTGGGAAATCAATAAGTTTTTTAATTATAAAATGGTCAAGTGTAAGAAACACATAAATTTTTCAATTAATTTGGAATGGTCACTTACAAGTGGTGAACTTCTGTGAGTAATAAATCATGAAAGGATAAATTAAAATATGTATCACTCCTTGTAACTTGTAAAGTGTGGGAAACACATTAGTTTTTTAATTATAAAATGGTTAGTTGTGAGAAACACGTAGCTTTTTTAATTAATTTGAAATTGTCACTTACAAGTGTTGAAATTCTTGTGAGTAATAAATCATGAAAGGATAAATTAAAATATGAATCACTCCTTGTAACTTGTAAGGTATTGGATTAACTTGTAAGGTGTAAGAAATACATAAGCTTTTTAATTATAAAATGGTCAGGTATGAGAAACACATTAATTTTTTAATTAATTTGAAATGGTTACTTACAAGTGGTGTACTTATAGTGAGTAATAAATCATGAAAGGATGAATTAAAATATGAATCACTCCTTGTAAGTGGTAAGGTGTGGGAAACCCATAAGATTTTTAATTATAAAATGGTTAGGTGTGAGAAACGCATAACCCTTTTAATTAATTTGAAATTATCACTTGCAAGTGGTGAACTTCTCATAAGTAATAAATCATGAAAGGATGAATTAAAATTTGAATGGTTCATTGTAACTTGTAAGGCATGGGATACACGTAAGTTTTTTAATTATGAAATGGTCAAGGATGAGAAACATACAACATTTTCAATTAATTTTAGATGGTCACTTACAAGTGGTGAACTTATCATGAGTTTGAAGGAGTCACTCTCAAAATTTGAAGTCAATAAGAGTTACGTGGTATTATTATTTTTGGATGAGGCTCTTATTTTCACTAAAAATGTTGCCCAAAAAAAATTAAATACATCCATTCCATAATATAATTGGAATATATATTAATAGTTGAATTTATTTTTATAAATAAAAATTGGAATATTCCTAAAATTTAATATTATATTACATTTAACAATATTAAAATGTTAAAATCCAATACAATCTAGTAAAAATGATATTAAAGAAAATGGTAGGCCAAAGATGAAATTTTATAATAACAAAATCACATCTTTGGGAGGTAGGAGCGGGAAGGGTGCTTTATAACCTCGATGGAATAATAAAACAAGGTTCACGTGGGGACTGGGGAAAACAACGAATAATCAAGCTGAAGCCTTATCACTCTAGCAAGGTTTGAAGATAGCTATCTCTAAAGGTATAAGGCATTTGAATATAGTTGGTGATTAAATGGTTTTCATCCAAAGGTGTTCAAGGTCCTTTAGGAACATGCATCTCATAGACTCTGAAATTTCTCCTATGTTTATAAGGATTATGATCCTTCTAAGAAAATTAGATGATTTCAAATTATTCCATGTAAAACATGATAATAATCGTGAGAAAAATAGTCAAACCAATATTGGTGTTGCATTTGAACAAGGAGTCTTGATCATCGGTTAATATAATCATCAAATATGTCATGTACTGTAAATGAACAAATAAATAAAATGTAGTTGGGAGATATTTGGAATAATACAAGCATTAAAGAGAATAGATCAAACATGCTCAAGTTATGTATCAGGGTTAGGCAGGAATGTCATGGGAGGCAAAGTTGACAGTTGAGTGGTATTAACTATAGTTATTGGCTCTTGAATCTATGTACCATGTTGAAGGCCAAGTGGAAAATATCTCGAATGATACTAAATGTGAAGGTAGGGGAAGGGAACTTCATTACATTCCTTTATTTGCTTCGAGCGGATGCATATCAATTTGAATGCAATATGGTAGTGGCGAGGATGGTAGATCATGTTGGGTTTGATCTACAGATGGAGAATGATATTAGATGTGTTAGGATGTGCGCGTCAATCAACAAGAAAGGGGCAATTATATCAAGGAACTAGATGATGCAATTAAACCACATAATAATTCGTGTGCAGGGAAGGATAACTCTCAAAATGGCCTTTGCAAGTCTTAATGAAAGTGGTGATAGTGCAAAGGAGCACAAAAACACAAACAATGAATATATGGTGGTCATGGTAGAAAAGATAGGAAAGCAAGTAATTCACGAGGTGCGGGATCAAATCACGGTGGTTTTGACTCATCTTATAGGGATTGACAAGGATCTGAAGCTGCTTCAGAAATATGTGGAGCATCTGAACACTAGAATGATTAACTTGAATTTTAAGGTGGCTGGTATGGTCTATATGTTTTGTTGTTTTGTCAAATTTTGTGGGTTCTTTTGGAGAAACTATGGTAAAAATGCTATAGGTAGAATAGTTATAAATAATAGGGGTAATACTAGATACTCTCAGGATTTATCTCTCCAAATCTTTGAATCAGAGAAAATTTTGAATGTAAGTGAGCTAGCCCATTTCCAACTTTGATATATAAAATTGCAACTGTTTCCTTGGAAGATAAAAAAAGAAAAAGAAAAAAAAAGACACATCCATTCGGTTGGTAAGAATAAGATTAAAGGAGATAATGTAAGGGTAATTTTGAGAATGTGAAAGAAGGAATCCAAACTGACACAAGGTATGTGAAACACATAACTTTTTTAATTATTTTTGAAATCGTGACTTACAAGTGGTGAATGTTTTGTGAGTAATAAATCATGAAAGGATTAGTAAAAATATGAATCACTCCTTGTAACATTTGATGTGTGGGAAACAAATAATTTTTTTAATTGCAAAATGGTCAAATATGAGAAACTAATTCCATAATATGATTGGAATATATCTATAAATTATGAAAAGATGAATAAAAATATGAATAACTCCTTGTAACTTGTCAGTGTGGAAAACACATAATTTTTTTAATTATAAAATCGTGAGGTATGCATTTCATAACATAATTGGAATATATTTTGATAATCTATTTTGTTTTTGTATATCAAATTTTGGCATATTCCTAAAATTTAAGATTATATTACATTTAGTAGTATTAAAATTTAATAATATTAAAATGCTAAAATCTAATACAACGCAGTAATAATGATATTAAAGAAAATGGTTGCTAGGAAATTTGATAATAATAGTGAAATCTCATCCATAAGGTTGGGTAAGGATGAGATTAAATGAGAGAATGTAAAAGTTATTTTTAAGGATGATATTAAATGAGAGAATGTAAGGGTAATTTTGAGAATGTCGTGATTCATGCGGGTGAAGGAACGAATCCAAAATGACACTTTTCTTATTTGTTTATTTATGTGATTGTTGGGTCCTAGATATGTTATTGTATTGGCTATCCAAACCTTTCATTTACAAGTCATATTCATGCCCTTACAACATTTCTGTAACTATTATATTACCAATTTTCACTAAATGCATTCATTTTACCTTGTGGTTAATTATTAATGATTTCTTGTGTTTTTAATGGTTAAATAAGTTTTTTAATGGTTTTATCAATGAAGTTTTATTAATGTGATTATGTGGCCAAGGAGCATGTTTTACTACAAAAATTTATATGTTTGTATTAGTTCAACAATTCAGTACTTGATTCTGCACTTGCACGAATGGAGGGAAAAAATTCAAAATTATAAAATATATTTTCTTTTCTCTAGCATGGTAAATTAGGTGCCACATGGGCCTAATATGATGTTACAAACCTTGGAATATACCCATATCACACATGTGGTATTCTAGCACATGATTTAAGCTACAACAAAAAATATGTAACAGTTTTGAAACTGCAATTTTCTACCACAATTTCTGTGCATATGATGAGGAATATAAAGAATTCGGAAAATGGGTTTTTGTAAAACATAAAAATTTATTTATATCCCAAAGCGTTTTCAAAAATTTGTTACAGTTTGAAAGTTACAGCTAGTTTTTTGAATCAGTTTTGTACAAAATTTCTGCAAAACCTAGATTGGCAAAAGTATCTAAACAGTCAACTTCATGCACGATTTTCGAGGGTATGGAATTGAATAAAGAATTACAAGAGAGTTTTCTGTTTAAAATATAATAATTTAGGCTCTATAGAAATAAATCCCAAAAATAAATCATGCTAGAGAATATATGGTTGGTTCTTTAACACCATTTTGTATAAAAATATACAAATAACAAAGTTTTGAGATTTTCTTCTAAAGTTGTAAATGCATTTTTTGAGTTTATAGGATTGGATATTATCCTTACTCAAAGGAGTTTATGTATAAATAAATCCTTAAATGGCATAGGAAATGAGGTTTTTCATTATTGTAATAGAAGATATCAATGATTAGTTTTTGGAGAGATTTAAAGCGCTGATTTGTAACAAAAATTTTGATGTGAATAAAGAATTGATGGTTACTGAAATGTGGTACATCTTCTTAGCTTGATCTGAGATTTTCCTAGCAACACTAACCTCTTGGGAAGGGCCCCTCCGTGTGGGTAAGTGTTGCTATGTCTCATGTTTTGTAGATTAGTCTTACATCTAGTAATTTAGTTTTATTTTGCAATGAATTTATGTTAGATAAAACTCAGGTCTATTCACTTTCACACTTTCAATTTAGTTTGTAGTACTTCTCTTTAGGTTTAAGAAGTGAATTCCATTCCATTGATTCTTCTTTGTGTAGGATTAAGATCATATTTTCAAAATTTGATTCCATATTTTATTTGATGTTTCTTTTTAATTTTTCATTATATTTGTATTTCACATAGTATTAGATTTATTGTTTTATTTTCAAATCCGTTAAGTAAAATGCATTATGATCAAATTCAAATTGATTTTTCTCAGACTTAAGAGTCAAACAAATTTAAATTTGTTTCTTAACACATTTTAATATTCAAAATTGTAATTTACATAATTTCCATATTTAATTCGGTACTTATTCATAATTTCAATTTCAAACATTTCTGCGCTTAATTCGGTACTAGGTTCTATACTAGAACAAGGTATTAAAAAATATGTAATTTGCAGTTTATGATTCTTTAATTGATTGGAGCTTTGGAGTTACTTCATAAAATATTTCTACAGTGAATAAGAACCTACAATATATCTCTAATCTTGTTGAGCATTTATTTTTATAGTTTTTTAATGCATTTCTTGTAGTTTATTGCCTTGTTTTCTTTACTTGCCTCGCACACTTTTTCTTATAGTTGTCGACATTTAATTTTTTGCAATTTATTTTTCTACAGCATGTCTAATGGGTTTTCATCACTATAGGATTAAAACCACTGAAGCCTCAAGACCTAATAAGCTACATATATGAAATATCATGAACATTGTTAATGAAATATTGTAGTTAAAAATCTGATAAGCAGTAGAGTCTCACAGTATAGTTTAGTGATTAGTTCTTTCTAGTGTTAGTTGTTAGCATAGGCTATAATAGGCTCTAATCCTTCATTTCCCGTTCTTTCATCTTTAAGTCTTACGACCTTGGATTTGATAATTAAATGTTGGAATTCAAATACATATAATTTTACCAACATTTTTGGTGTCGTTGTCGGGGAGGTGCTAAAGGGATTAGAACATAGTTCCTTTCACAAGTTTCTTGCATGATCTTATTTGTAGGGAAATTAGAGGGTGGACAAAGGCGGTAAGACGTGAGTGAAGAGCCACACATACACTTTGCTTTGGGGTCACTCCAAAGTTTGGTTATCTCTAATTGATTTTCTAGTTTCTTTTTCATATGCATAGAATTAAAAGTAATATCTAAAGGCTCATTTTTCATTCTTTTCCTTTTCAAGTGTGTTTTCCTTTAGATTGATTCATGAAAAGAAGAGAAGCCTAAATTATGTGAACAAAAAAACTTGATGACAGCAGGATCCTAGTAGCACATGGTGCTTTGTTGGGAAAAATGCTAGTGGGGGGGGGGGGGGGAGATCAATATTTTAACTTTCACAATTATGATTTTCCTTTTCAAACAGTATACGCTACTTTACCGAAACCAACTAGCGTATGTACACGATTATAAAGAATGAAACCAACGTATATGTAATAAACAGCTAATACATAATCTTTAAATAAAGTGTGATGAATTCAACAGTAAACATATGCAATAAGAATAGAATAAATCAACACACATAAGAAACACACATGAACACCAGGATTTTTCAAGTGGAAACCCAATGTAGGAAAAAACCACCATTGATATCATCTGAGTCTTCAATCTTTTTATCAGAAAAAAGTGTTTACAAATTTTGTACTGGTGCAAACTTTTCCAGTACGCAGGTATATACCTGCTAAAGGCTACAACCTTCTCTAATTTTCTAGCTTCTACTGGAAGGGAGCTCCAACCCCCTAGCTCTTGTACTGGCTGATATGTTTACCAGTATGTAGATGCCAGCCTACAGAAGGCTACTACCTTCACTCTTCCTTCAGGGACCACGTTTCATTAATTTTCAGACTGGATACTCCTGGTACACAACAACACAATATGAAGGCCACATTTCATCAAATTTTCATACTTGACCCATCAGTAACATTGAAGCTAAAAATCAATCACCACTGCAATAATTGCATCTACCAACAATTAGTCAATCTGAATAGTTAGATTACTATTACCAGAACATTGTGCTGAACCCAGGAACCTACATCATTAACCAAAATCAATTGCAACCTCAAAAATCATATGTCATAGTGTATATGCTATTTTAGTGAAGCCAATCTACATGTATACGCTACTTCCTTTAACCAAACCTGCATATACCTCCAAAAATACTGAATCATAAATACCTTTGAATCTAAATTGTACCAACCAGTAACATTCTAAAGATCTACTATCAAATTATAGAGTTATAAACAGACAATAGCAAAGATCACCCTTCTCACTTAATCAATCAATAAATCAGACTCAATCTCCTTATACATTCAGTTCTATTTTTAGATCTAATGAAGACATCATTGACAGACAGTAGTAAAAATACAACATTGATCAGATAGATTAGTCAACTCTGAACAATAGGCTTTTCTTTTGCATACGCTACTTGGAAGAGTCAAATCAGCGTGTATACGCGCCTTCACCAAGAGGAACCAGAGTATAGATCTAAAAATAATAACTTATAACTTCACATCTATTCCAGACTTCAGTCATACCCGGATCATAACATTTATAGGATAAAACATGCATTAGCACTCAGATCTAGCCTAAGAATTATCAGATCATACAATGATAATTCATTTCAGGTTTCATGACCCTAATCCAACATTGTATCGAAAGGTGCAAAAGATATTTAACATTATATCATAACCATAGCCCTTACAACATAAAATATACTTCAGATAGAAGTATTCATAAAAAACCATTTTTATTGCACACCTAGCCCTTTCATATTCTCCTCCTTATATATTTTTAGCCTTTCTCAATACCTCGGACCAAAACAACAGTTAGAACCTGTGATATTCTTAGATGGGATCCACTCAATAGGGTGGGCTAATACCATGGTATGGACGCTAGGTATTATTTCACCTTAATTTTCCTTAATTTTCCATCCCATACATGCTTTTCTTCTTGTGAAAGTGTGTGCATACGTATACGCTCCTTTTGTATAGTGAACACATTTGTATATGCTACTTGGACTAGGTGAACCCGTGTATACAACTTAATATACCTGAAAACATTATTTTTCCTTTATAGCTTGATTATGATCTGTAGTCCTTTATCCCATCATTATGTTCTTCTGTACCATTACCCTGTTACCTCTTAATTGACCTGTTATAAAGTGAGTTTCCCTTTATCAAATCTGTACTGACCTGTGAGTGGCTTGCCATCAAGGAAAACATACGTACCATAATGCCAACAATCTCCCCCTTTGGACTTGATGGCAACCATATTGGTGTTTATTACTTCAAGTTGTAAAACCTATTAGATATATCAAGAAAAACCAAGATATTGTCCCCCTTTGAAATCAAGGGCAAAGGGCGGACCAAGATATTCTCCCCCTTTGAGATGCATTGTGTTGTCCATGCTCCCCCTAAGTACAAGCAGAGTCTGCAGAGATAGTTTTTGAAAGAATATCATGACTCTATAACTCAATTAAGTGAGTATGACCTCCCTATCACCAATGGCTCATACATACATCAATCACCCAACCAAGTGGGGATATACGAAATGTTCATACATGACTAAAACATTGCAATAATTGCATCGTCCTTCCCATGCATAGTGGGGGTATAAATTACATCATATGTCCAAAAGGACTCATTAATAGACTATGACAAAAAGAGACATATTATTACACCATAGGTCTTTAAATGACCTTTACAACAAATGATATGAATATCTAAAATCATAGCTGAATTCAACAACCATGATGCCAACAATGCATAATGTTTTTGAAGGCTAATGCTCCCCTGAACCTGTGCTACGTATGCATTGTCAATAAATCATTCTTCAAGGCATCTTCATCAGTCAAATGAACAACAATGAAAAAATCATATCAGCAGACTGTAACCATCAATATCAGACTAAACACCCATGTCAGAAACTGATTTTGAATCTGACCCACTGTTTTTCTATCATAAAAACACATACACTCCTGCAGCCACAGAAACTCGTATATATATGTGACACTGCTTCATGGAACCATGGAAAATTTTAGGGGCTAATGTTCGCCCAGTGGGCTAATTTTCCATGATTTTTCCACAAAAAAGATTCGCCAATTTCCAATTTTATAAAAGACGATTCGCCCAAATTTTAGAATATAAAATTATTTTACCTTAAAAATCGCCAACATTATATAGAGACTATATATAAAATAATTATAAATTTGATTAATTTTACAAATATATCAATAAACATTTATAATTTGCATATTAGGGATTAGTGAGATTCGCCAATGTTTTAAACTTCAATAAAATTTTCCATCCTTAAAATTTTCCTTGCATGGAACCTACTTACAGAAAAAATTCCTCAGAAAACTAGATTCAACAGTAGGATGATGTAGAAACTACTCCCAACTTTTGTCTCATATATTCAAATGTTTATCTAGGAAGGGGTTTTGTAAATATATCGGCAATCTGTTCTTTGGAGGGAACATACTCTAATTTAACCTTTTGTTCAAGCACTTGTTCTCGTAGAAAATGGTACTTAATGGGTATGTGCTTGGTATTGGAGTGCATGAATGGACTCTTCGAAATAATAATGGAACTTTTATTATCACATAGAATGGAGATGGGTGGAGAACATGTGATTTGAATACCTTGCAATGTTTGCATCATCAAAAGTAGTTGCGTGCAGCAAGATGCAATAACCACATATTTTGCTTCAGCTATAGATAAGGCAATTGAACTTTGTTTTTTTCTGAACCAAGGTACTAATTGTGATCCCATATAAAATACACCTCCATTATTGCTTTTTTGATCATCAACATTTCTTGCCCAATCCGCATATGTATATGTATGAAGAGTGCGATCTGTATCTTTAGGATACGATAGACCAAAGTCTTAATTTCCTTGGAGATATTTGAATATTATTTTTACAGCCTAAAGATGTGATTCCTTTGGATTGGCTTGGAACCTTCCAACAGTTCGTACTGCATGCATGATATATGGTCTCGTACATGTTAGATAAAGTATAGTTCCAATCATATATTTGTATGTTGGTTGATTCATTGTAGGTGATTCATCGTTAGAAGTGAGACCACATCTTGTTACCATTGGAGTACATACTAGTTTAGAATCTTCCATTCCGTACTTCTTCAGAATTTGCTTGAGATATTTAGTTTGTGAAAGAAAAATGCCATCTTTTGTTTTTTGTACTTGTAGACCAAGAAAGTAAGTTAGTTCACCAAGTAAAGACATTTCAAATTTTTGTTGCATAAGAGAAGCAAAGTTCTGACTCATAGATTATTCATTGTTGCCAAAGATGATATCATCAACACAAACAACAATAATTAGCAGTTTATCATTCTCAATCTTTGTGTGTAAGTTGTTTTTTGCAGATCATTTTGTGAAACCTTGTTTTTAAAGATATTTGTCAAGACGATAATAGCAAGCCCTTGGAGATTGTTTAAGTCCATATAGATCCTTTTTTATCTTGCATACAAGCTTTGCATCATTTCCTAAAATGAATCCTTTTGGTTGTTCAATAGAAACTTCTTCTAAATCTCCATTAAGAAATTCAAATTTTACATCCATTTGGTACACTTTTAATTTTCGAAAACTTGAAAAAGCAAGAAACATTCTTATGGCTTCAAGTAGGCAACAAGTGTATAATTTTATTCAAAGTCTATACCTACTTGTTGAGCATACCCTTTACAGACAAGTCTTGCTTTGTTTCTTATAACCTCTCCATTTTCATTTGACTTATTCTTGAATATCCATTTTGTTCCTATAACATTTTTATCATGAGGTCTAGGAACTAATTCCAAAGTATCATTATTTTCAATTTGGTCAAGTTCTTCATCCATGGCCTTAACCCAAAATTCATCTTTTCTAGCTTCATTAACATTCTGTGGTTCCATGGAGGATAGTAATGCTAGATAACTGGAAGTTCCTGCAAGAGTTATTATTATCTATACTCCAAAACCTTTTTCTCCTAGAATTTGAGGTTCTGGATGGTTTGTTTGAACATACCTAGATGGAGCCTTTCCACTGTCAGTTGTATCTTCTTCTGATGCTTCATTGGCTTCTTCCTATATATCATTTCGATTTGATACGGGAAATCATTCACTGTCTTCCTCATTGTCATCTTCCTTTGTTGATTTCACCTATTCCAGATTTCTACATGCTTCGTTGATTACTACATCAATGCATTCAACAACTTTTCAAAGTCTCTTATTATAACATTTGTATCCTTTACTTCTAGATGAATAACCAATAATTATTCCTTTTTCTACTCCGGGTTCAAAATTACCAAGTTTTTCATCAGTCTTTTTGATGAAACATTTGCTTCCAAAAACTCTAAAGCGTTTTATAGTAGGAGGCTCACCATACTAAAGTTCATATGGAGTTTGATCACTATTTACCCGAACATTAGGTTTGTTGAGAATATTTACAACAATATGTGAAGCTTCACCCCAGAAGGTGGTAGGAGTTGTAGATTCATAAATAATAGCTCGATCCATTTGTTGAAATGTTCTATTCATTCTTTCCACCACACCATTTTGTTGAGGAGTTCTGCCAACATGGAACTGTCTTTTTATTCCATGTTGTTCACAAAATTCAAAAAAATCATTTGATATGAATTCTCCTCCTTGATCATATCTGAGACATTTTATTTTTAGATCTAATTCATTTTCAACTAAGGCTTTGAAGGCTTTAAACTTTTAAAATGCTTCATCTTTATGCTTTAATAAACCAATCCAACACATTCTAGAAAAATCATCAACGAATAAAATGAAGTATTCGTATCCACGAGGTGAAATTTTCCTTGTTGGCCCACACAAGTCAGTATGAATGAGTTCAAGAGGCTTACTTGATGATCCTTCTTTTTCATTGGAACGAAATCTAGTTTTCTTACCGAATTGACATGGTTTGCATATGGTATTTTCTGGGATGTTGATATCTAGAAGATCACGAACCACCATGAGCCTGCATGCTTTTATTATTTGATAAAAGCTCAGATGCCCCAATATTCTGTGCCATAACCAATTCTCTTCTGTTTTTCTTAGATAGAATTTTTCTTTACCTCCTTTTAGTATATATAGATTGCTTGGAGTTCTAGTACCCTTGATTATGGTCTTTCCTGTGTCAAGCTCATGAACCACACATTCCTTTGATTGAAACACAACTTAATTTCCTTGATCACACATATGACTAACACTCAACAAGTTATTCTTTAAACCATCAACATACATAACACTTCCATCTTTAACCTTTTCTTTTAAATAAATAAAACCCTTACCCTTAATGACAGTAGGTGTGTCATTTCCAAAAGAGACATTCTTTTCCTTTTCTAAATCTTTGTAAAAATGAGTTTATCTTTATCACTTGTCATGTGTTTAGAGCATCCACTGTCAATGTACCACTGACTTTCCTGTCCTTCTACAAATAGAGCTATGCCAAATCTTTCTGACCGAATTTCCTTCCTTTTCCATACCTTGGAATTTGATGATGTTTGTTCCTTTTGAATTGTTGGCTGAAATTTGCTCCTGCAGTCAGATTCTTCATGACCAAAGTTATTGCAAAATGAACATTCCATTTCATTTTCAAGAGGAGAAAAGTTATTATAAGAGCTTTTCTTGATCCCTGTCATGCTCCTTTGTTTTTTGGCTTCTATAGTCATGATAGTCTTGTAAGCAACACATTGAGCAGCTTTATGACAATAGTTATGGCATAAAAAACATTGTCCATTAAGGAATAAGTTTTGGTGATCATAAAATCTTTTGGTGTTGTTCACCTTTTGATTGATGCTTCTATTGATGTTCACCCTTGGAGTCAAATGAGCGTGATTTACCTGGGTAGTACCTTTAGGCTTTTGGAGAGGATTGATGCATTGTTCACTGGTTTTTGTTGCATCAAGATAGCTTCTGGTGCTAAGTGAAGGATTTTCTGGTTGGGACTTTTCTCCAGTGTATCCAAGACTAGTCTTTCTAAGTGGAGAATGTTGAAACTTGATGATTTGATCTAAGGTTTCTGATCCTTTAGAAAATCTAAGATTAAGAGATTTTGTCTTCTCAAGTTCTTTTCTTAGACCCACTACTTCACATTATAATTTTTCATTATGCTTTTCTCTTTCAGTGAGTTGTTGTGTCAAAGTGTCTATGACCATATTATTTTCTTCCAAATAGATTTTAAGTTGAGTGATTTCTTCAATAAAATATTCCTCTTCTAAGGAATCCATAAAATCATCATTTTCATAAGTCATGATTAGTCTAAAATCTTGTTCAGATTCATCTTCATCACTATTAGACATGATCACTATTAGACATGCCATCACTATATTCATAAGTATAATAACTTCTTTTATTGACAAATTTTTTTCTATTACCCTTTGCAGACTCCTTTCCTTTTTCATGATTATCTTTATGAGGACATTTAGTAACATAATGGCCAACTCTACCATAAGCAAAGCATTTGAAAGGAAGCTTACATCTGAATCTTTCAAAACCCTGTTGAAGCTTCTTTACAAATTTTACCTCATCTTCTTCTTAAATATATCATGATTCCTTGATATATTCCTTTTCTTTTCCCTTTATTGAAGCTTTTAAAGCAGCTTCTCTAATATATGATGGACCTCCTTTCCTCAATTCAAAGGAAGTTAAAATTCCATGAAGTTGAACAACAGTAATAGATTGAAGATCCTGCTTTTCTTCTATGACAGATACTTTTGGCTCAAATTTAGAAGACAAAGATCCCAAAATTTTCTCTACTAAAGTAGCCTCCTTTATTTCTTCACCCAGATTCTTCATACAATTTACAATCTCATTTACTCTTAAAAAGTAACTAGCAATACTTTCATAACTATGCTTCTTAAGAGTTTCATACTGAATTCTGAGAGTTTGGAGCTTAGCACGTTTTACCTAGGAGTCTCCTTCATAGCTCTGAATGATTTCGTCCCATATTGCTTTGGCTGTGTTGAGCTACATGACTTTGAAAAATTTTGATTCTGATAGACTTCCCAATAACGCATCGATGGATTTGGCATTGTTTTCATATGCCTTATTTTCTACTAGATCTATGGGGACTACTATTGGATATTGATATCCTCCTCCCACAATTGCCCAAACATCAGCTCCAAGTGACTAAAGGTAGGCTCTAGTTCTTTTCTTCCAATATGCTAAGTTATTTCCATTGAAGATTGTTGGTTTGGTAGATCCCATGCCTACATGATTGTTCATCTTGAGAGATCTCCCTTCAGTGATCAAGATTCTTTTGAAGGACCTGCTTTGATACCAATTGTTGGGGAAAATGTTGAGAGAGGGGGTGAATCAGTATTTTAACTTTCACAATTATGATTTTCCTTTTCAAACAATATATGACAGTTCACTAAAACCAACCAGCATATGTCTGCAATTATAAAGAATGAAACCATCGTATATGTAATAAATAGTTAATTCATATTCTTTAATCTCAGTGTGATCCATTTAACAGTAAACAGAGGTAGTAAGAACAACATAAATCAACACACATGAGCACCAGGATTTTTCAGGTGGAAACCCAATGTGGGAAAAAACCACCGTTGTTGTCATATCAATCTTCAATCTTTTTATAATAAAAAGTGTTTACAAATTTTGTATTGGTGCAGACATTTTTAGTACGTAGGTATCTACCTGGTGAATGCTACAACCTTCTCTCATTTTCCAGCAGTGTGATCCATTTAATAGTAAACAGAGGTAGTAAGAACAACATAAATCAACACACATGAGCACTAGGATTTTTCAGGTGGAAACCCAACGTGGGAAAAAACCACCATTGTTGTCATATCAATCTTCAATCTTTTTATAATAAAAAGTGTTTACAAATTTTGTATTGGTGCAGACATTTTTAGTACGTAGGTATCTACCTGGTGAATGCTACAACCTTCTCTCATTTTCCAGCTTCTACTGGAAGGGAGCTCCAACCCCCTAGCTCTTGTACTGGCTAATATGTTTACTAGTACGTAGTTTCTAGCCTATAGAAGGCTACTACCTTCACTCTTCCTTCAGGGGCCACAATTCATTAATTTTCAGACTAGATACTCCTGTTATGTGCAACAACACAATATGAAGGCCTAGGGGGGATAATATGGGGTGCCAAGGGAGGTACCCAAGGTAATAATGTAATAATGGGATGGGCCATAGTAATAAATAAGGTGGTTAACCCATGTCATGTAAGGGACCACAAGTAGTTAATAATAATGTAATGGGCCCATGGTATTAGTTGATGGTATGAGGGAACCATGGTAATGACCCATGGTATTGTATGTATGAGGCCTATATAGAGGCTAGAGACTCCATGTCAAGGAATATATAGTGAAGGATTATTGTATGAATAGGCATATGGCTTGTGGAGTGTTCTCCTTCCTTAAGGAGTGAATGTATGGTGTTGCCCTACCTTAAGGGTTTGATCAATAAAGAAGCTTTTCTATCTATTTATCTTTTATTGTTTCTGGGTATATTTGAATTATCTTATATGTTTGGATCAAATTTATAACAAGTGGTGTCAGAGCTATAACAAGTGGTATCAGAGCACTTTCTTGGGCAAACCGTGGATAATTTTTATTTTTTTTTGCAGGATTTCGGGGGCGGCGAGTTTGCAAATCAGATCTGTAAGTTTTGGTGCAAGATCTGCAAAATGTAATTGTAGATCTGTATTCTTTGTGAAAAAATAGCCGATTTCAAAAAAAAAATCGGTTGAATCGGAGTCCAGATGAAGGAGATATCGCTGATCTAAAAATCAGTGGGGTTGCAGACAATTTTTCAGGGCAGCGAGTTTGCGGCGCAGATCTAGATGTCTTGAATAATAAAAGCGTTAATGGAAAATAAAGGGAACCATTGAAGTGTTGGTGTTGTGGAGAGCCTCACCTAGTTTAAAATTTTCCATATAATATTAAATCATTTCAGGCCTTGTGGAATATACAAGAAGCCTCCGTGGTGAATGATATGGCTAGAAACATAACTAGATTCAATGAATCCTTGGAAGAGCGTCAATATACCATGATTGAAATAGAAGGTAATATCCTAAAAAAATGCATGTTCGTTTTAATAGACGTAAGGGAAAGATTAATTTATATTAGTCCTCAAATATTGGACAAATGTAAGTTGAACATAGAAAAATATAAAAATTTTTGGTTGGTTCAATTAGCCATCGGTATTAATAGGAAAACTATCAGTTGAGTGAAAGACTATTCCATTAATTTAAATGGATGTGAAACAATATTGAACCTGAATGTTATACCTTTATGCTCTTATGGTGTATTGGTGGGAGTGGAGTAGTTAGAACAACATGGATCAATTATTAATTGCTTAGAAAATACTATCACTTGAACATCAGATGAGTGAGAGGTACAAATCATTAAGGGTATATCAAGACCAATTTATACTAGAAAAATACCAACCTTACAACTTAAAAGAAGTGCTAGAAAAGGTTATTAATTATATGTTGTATAGGTAGAATACTTTTCACAAGAATCTAAAGCAAAACCTTTAGATGATCTGAAGGTAGTATGATATTTCAAGGACGTGTTTCTTGACGAAATTTGTGGGTTACCACATAATAGAGATATTGACTTCACTATTGAGTTGATACCTAGGGCCACACTAGTGTCTAAGGAACTTTAAAGGAATAAGTGTACTAGAGTTAATGGAACTGAAATGGAACTTCAATAAGTATTGGGTAAGGGATGTATTAGACAAAGTGTTTCAGTATAGGGAGTTCCAATACTATTTGTGAAGAAGAAATATGATATGTTGAAATTGTGTACTGATTATAGGCAACGAAATAAGCTGACAATTAAAACAAATATTTGTTCCTAGAATTAGTGACCTATTGGATCAAGTGAGAGGAGCCACTGTATTTTCCAAAATAGATTTAAGGTTTTCTTATCATAAATTGAGAATTAAGGATGAGGACATACATAAAATTTCCATTATAACTAGATATGGGCATTATGACTTTATTATTCTTTCATTCAGTCTAAAAACTGCTCCAACTACATTCATGTATCTAATGAATAGTGTTTTTAGACAATATTTGGATAAATTTGTGTTGATTTTTATTGATGGCATTTTGATTTATTCTAAGACGCTAGAAGAATATTAACGACACCTAGGAATAGTGTTGGAAACAGTCAAAGAGAATTAGATTTATGCCAAATTCAATAATTGGGAGTTCTACCAGGATCATATTCAATACTTGGGACATGCAATTTCCAAAGAAGGAATTGCAATAGACCCTAAAATGGTCAAAACATTCCTTAATTGGCCTGTTTCTAAAGATGTAGTGGATATAAGATATTTTATGGGTATTACAAGATATTACCATAGATTTATTGAAGGGCTTTCTAAGTTGGCCTACCTCATAACCTCTTTACCAAAAAAGGATTCAAATTTGAATGGACTCAAAAGTGGCAAGAAATATTTGAATAGTTAAAACATCTATTAGATATAAAACCAATACTTAAAATTATTGATCCTAATAAAGAATATACAGTATGTAAAAACGCTTTCTTAAATGGATTAGGTGGGGTATTAACACAGGATAATCATGTTGTAATAACCCCCACCATTTTTGACAATGTAAAGGTATGTAATTTTGATATGAGGTTGTTGAGCTGAATACCCTCAACTCTTAGGCTAGTGAACTAGATGTTTTATTATGTGACCTATGTGCCCATGTAATTAATGTTATACACATGCTTCGAGGTCATCATGCCCGATATTGCCAATTTGTACATATTATGATATTAATAAAACAAGGCTAGTTTTGGAGCCCACTTCATGAAAAGAATATGGGGGGAACAACTCCATGGAAAAAGGCAAGGGTTGGATATTTTTGGTCAAAAGTGCACCTAGGGCCCACGTGGGTTCTAGACAGTGTCACATGGCAAGTTAGAGCAATACATATATAAAAAAGTGTAGCTTATTTTTGAGGAGGATTATTCATTCAGTTAATCATTCAATTGGTTACTGATTATCTAATGGGTCTTAGGGTTGACTTTGAGACTGGCTAAGGTATCGTTATTTAATTAACCATACCACTGTGATGCATCCTATTTATGATGTGTGCATTTATGTTGGCTCCAGGGAGCTTGTTTCTCTGAGGGTTTGTTGGTATTTTTTATGGCTTGGTATCCATAGAGTTCTTGTTGGAGAACTCAATTTTGTGGAATTCGATGATTCTTGGTGGGGTTTTGGTACCCATTGTGGGGTAATTTCAGATTGAATTTTTGTACTAGATACTTGGCCAATAATAGATCTCCTGGAGCTATGAACAAAGATTGTCTTGGATTTACTAAGTCGTGTTAGAAGGAGGGAACCATTGATAGACTAATCCTATGCCACTTTGTTATAGACATTTTTGGGCCCTACAACCCCAAGCATGAAATGTCCATAAACCAAGGGCTCCTAAGTCCCTAAAAGTGTTGTTCTAACCCCTAAAGGAACAACGTCAACAGATTACAGCTTCTCCCAGAAGTTCTCCATGAGAAACTGCTTAGAATTGGTCAAAACAGGATCATTGCAGCTGCTCCACTGGTTAAGTGCGTTGCATCTCACCTAAATACACTGTGAGGGTGCGTTTCATTTCAAAATTCCCTTCTGTGGGGTGCGATGGGCGAGAAATTACAAATGGCAGTGTCATTCCGCGAGGTGGAGAGGCAATGGAAGCTTCCAGAATCTTCTCCTGTGACACTTGCCTCACTGAATTCGACCAAGGATGAGTAAGAGACCATCAGTCTCCAAGTGGAAGCAAGAACTATCAGAGAGAAGACACTAATCAAATCACAAGCTGACTCATCCCCCTTACAGATATCTATATATGGATCCCTCATCCCAGAGATCCAGAGGCTGGAATTTTGCATATTGTAAGGAATTGTTGTTGGTTTCTTGAGACAAACATCAGATTGTTGGGTGATCTAAGGTTTGTTTGAGGTGAAGAGGGGCTTCTTTGTTGGGAGGTTGATGCTGGGTCAGAACAACTGGTTGTAACTCCTCTTGGCTCTTTTCTTGTTTATCAATAAAAGCTATTTGAGTTTTCCTCCATGCTTTTGTGTCATTGATGCTTGCTACATTTGTATGGTCAATTTACATCTGATCCTAGATTGTTTATGATTATAGATCCATGTCTTTGTATAGTGCTATGCTTCTGTGATCTTACAGGTACTTTGTGAAGCTGGGCGTGCAAGGGAGCAGGTAGCTGAGGACTATCAAAGAAGAGAGGGATCAAATCAGGAGATTAGCGCAAGACAGAGGTTGGTCTTTCTGTTCCTCTCTATCTATAATTCATAAAGGAAAAACGAAAGTAGCTTTTCTCTATTTGTTTCTAAGGCAGCTGTCACACCTTAGTGGGATAGAGAAGTTCTATATAGACACTTTTCCCTGTAACACACTTGGGTGTCGGTTAGGGGGTCATGAGCCTGTGGTTGGAGACTGAGGCTATTGCGGTTGGTGCCTCAGCCAGGGTTTCATCTTTGTTTTACGATTGTTGCCTTTAGAGATGTTGTCCTATCTTGGGAGTGACTAGTGGTCGAGCTTATGAACCACAAAGTCTATGGCTAGAAGGAATGCAAAGATAATGCAATTAGCCGACTTTTCATTAGAAAATAAGTTCTTAATATATTATACGTAATTGTATATTTATATGCCATCTTTAATTACTGAATTCTTAAATTAAAATACAAGTTTATGGGTTTAGACTTAATGGTTGTTAGTATATATTTATTTTCCGCCATGTTCTCTAAATTACATTATATGTGATGCATAATGTTTGCATGACATTTAGAACTAAATTTCATTCTATTTTCATTTTTTAAACACAAGGTATAAATGAAGTCAAAAGTATGTGTTTGCATGCTTCTACAATTAAATTAACTATAATTATGCAGTGCTAGTTTACTAGTGTTTCTCGGCTGGGGGTGAGGGACTATACATATTAGTATCAAAGCTAGGTTTCAACATTAGGTTTTCATTGGGCTAATTTGGGGTGAACTAGAAAAATTATAGGTTTACGACCAACCATTTGAAAAAATTCTTAGTGTAAATAATTATGAAAACTCATGTTGGAATTATATTTTTAGGTGCCATGAAAGGCCGAAGTTGATTAAATGATTCTAATTATAGTATTTAAGTAGAATGAAATTCATTAAATTTTGGCCACCCAAGGCTAAAATTCCTGCGTAGGGCATCAATGTCACTAAATGAGGATTAATACTTGTTTTAAATGTTTATATATATATATATATATATATAAGTTGGATTTCTTAATTGTACTGATTTTTGAATATTAATATTTTATTTCTATGATCAAAGAGAACATAAAGAAGCTTTTTGAGATCACTATAGTTTTGTTGGTTGAACAAGTCAAGAAGGTTGGTAGTGTAGCAGATTTTTGGAAATGAGAATGAATGTGATTAAGGGTTGAGCAATACAAGAGAAAGTGAATTTAATATTCAATCCTCTTAGTATCGAACAAATGATGATTTCTTTCATCCAAAGTTGTTTTGGGAATAAACTAATGGAAGCTTTCAATTCAAAGCTCATGGGAGTTAGTTCTTATCTTTGAAATGTTCATTCTCTTCTTAGTATTGGTCAAGGTAGAAAGATAATTTTGGTTAGTGAGAGTGGGGTTTATCACCTCCTTAAGTACCTTAGATTCATTTCCCCTGTAGATCCTTATCATCCCACAATTTATCCTTAAATTTTGAAGTAACAATATTTTTAATATTATATTTATTCTCCACAATTATCTCCTCCTTTACCCCCATTAGTCAAGCAAAAAATCAGGCAGGGAAAATTTGCAAGGAGAACTAAGTAAAATGAAATCTCCCACATTTAATGGAGAGAACAAGAAATGAGAGGAGGATTACGTATGGTTACTGGAGATGAGAAACTATTTTCAATTATATAACTACTTTTCAAACTTGGAAGCCAGAGTTGCCATATAAGCACTTGGACAAAAGGCAGATCACTTGGAGAAAATTTAAAGAATATTTCCAAAGGAAGTACTTATCATAATGTCACTATGGGCAAAAAATTCAAGAATTATTTGATCTTCGATTGGGACACATGACCACGGAAGAATATGGCCAGAAATTTGTCGATCTATTGAGGTATGTACACTTTACTAAAGATGAAAAGGTTAAAATACAAAGATACATCAGTGGTATTCCATCCTTTTATGTCAATAAGTTGAAACATGATGAACCTAAAACCTTGGAGGTAACCATGAGAAAAGTAGAAAAATTGTACTAGCAGAACAAAAATAGATCTATTTTGCACAAACCTTTGGGCAATAAAAAGAAGAATTTTATGGAACAAAGAAAGAAGGGTTTCAGATCATTGTTATTTAAGAATTATTTTTAGGAAGGATAGAAGAAAACCCAAGCTTCTAACAAACCAAAAGGAGATGATACTTCAATCAAGAAGCTCTCGCTTCCAAGTGTTAAATGTTGGGTTTATAAAGGAGACCGTTGGTTCAAAGATTGTCTTCATACAGAAAAGAAAATGAATATTCTACACAACATGCAAGAAGAAACTACTGTGGATGATGTGGGTAGAGGTATGAAAACAATTTATGCAGCTTTAGATAATGGGCAAGTTGAACATCGAGCAGATATGATAGAATTTGAAGATAAGCTAAACATTTAGTCCATTATTATTTTAATTGATTCTGGAGCCAACCATAGTTACATTAATGTGAATATTGTTTAAAATTCTAATTTGAAGAAAGTTAGATATTCCAAGCCTTGGTTATTACATATAGTTATAGGTATGAAAAGAAAGGATACAAAATTAATTAAGGAATACCCAATTGAGATGAATGGGATGAGAACAACAACTGAATTGAATGTAATTTCACTGGGTACATATAATTATTTAATTGGAACAGATTGATTGGAAAAGAACCATGAAATACTTGATTGCTACAAAAAGAATTTTAATTGTATTGATGATGTGGAACAACATAAGTAGGTCCAAGTAATTCCTAGGTCAATATATTTTAGAGAGATATCAACCATGGAATTGAAAAAGAATTTAAGAAAGGATGTCATATGCTTGCAACTCATTTGGAAGAATAAAATATGGACCAACAAATTAATATAAAAAATTACCTGGTGCTTCAGGAATTCGTTGATGTATTTGTAGAAATACCCAAATTACCTCACTGTTGTACTCTCTACTTTCATTTTTTGACCATCTTTTATTCTTTTTACCCTTTGATTTTTCTTTTAGGGTATAACCTCTTTACATTTTTTAAATTTTTTGATTTTTTGAAAATATGGAAAACCTTTGCAACAAGAAAAGGTATGAACATATTACATAGCTCATCAAGTCAATCATGACATATGACACCTATTGGTATAGGGGCCTAACAGTGGCTCCACTTGGGGATGGCTTTCCCTGGTGGAAAGTCAAGAACAGTAGATTAGATGACCTCTGAATGACTTTGACTGTGCTCTGCAATTTTCTTCTTCCTGCTACTTTATTGTATGTATGACAATAATACTTCTGAAGCTTAGGGCCTTCTCTTTGGGCTTCAACTCCAAAAGTTACTGTCCAATCAAAACTGTGACATTACAAAGGATATAGTATGTACATGTTAAACATCATGGTAAGCCTTAATAAATAGGATCAAAGTAATGCTTTAACATTCGACCATTGACTGGTCCTTCTTTTGCTTCTATGCCATCGAAGTTTTGAGAAAACATGTATTTTTCCCTTGTAGGGCATAGATAATGTATGGTCCTTTCCATAGGAAGTCAAACTTCCCATGTTTCCCCTTATCTTCTCTTCTAGAATCCCATCTTAGCACTTTATCTCTAAGGTGGAAATCTTTTGCCTTGGTCCTTTTTTCAAATATCTTCTTGAGCTTTTCCTGCCATATTTGGGATCTTTGGTACACCTCCTCTCTAGTCTGTTGTAAATTGATGGTCTGATTTATCCTTCTTTGAATATCATTAGGTTCCACTTGAGCTTCTTGGAGTAGTTTCATAACAGGAACTCCTAATGATGAAGGAAATACAGCCTCCATGCCATATACTAACTCATAGGGACTGGTGCCAATGGATTTTTTGGTTGTAATCCTGTCTGCCCATAGTGCATTTATCAGTTTCTTATGCCAAGTCTTTTTATTTTCTTCCAACAGTTTTTTAATGATATTAATGAGGCTCTTGTTGGAAGATTCAGCTAGTCCATTCCCTTGTGGATAATAGGTTGTGGAATGGCCCAAGGTAATGTGGTACTTGTTGCAGAAACTGATCATCTTTCTTGATTTAAAAGCTGCAGCATTATCAGTTATGATTTTAGTAGGGCAGCCAAACCTAGACAATATATTGGTTTCTAGGAAACCTATGATCACTGTATCATTGGCCTGTCTGGAGGGGATGGCCTCTATCCATTTAGTAAAATAGTCAGTGGCAGTGAGTATCCATTTGTGTTGGCCAGAGGAGGGAGGATGGATTTCACCAATGAAGTCAAGACCCCATTGTTGGAAAGGCTTCTCAGTAGAAATGGGTTTTAGGGGTAAAGGTAATAGTTTTCTCTTGCCCTCAAAAATTTGGCATTTATGGCAAGAAGTGACAAATTTCTTCACATCAGCAAACAAGGTTGGCCAATAGAAACCAGCCCTTAAGATCTTATTTGTAGTTTATTTCCAGTAGAGGTGTCCACCACAGTCTCCTGCATGAAATTCTTGAAGAGCCTTGTCAGCTTCATTTTTTAACAAACAATTTAATAAAATTCCTTCATGATTTTTCCAAAAAAGAGCATTATCTAGAATACAAAACTTTGAAGCTTTCATCTTTAAAAACCTACTTTTTGTTCTGGATAACCCTGGAGGAGCCTACAGGTTTTGTAACACATAAATTATATCAGCATACCAAGGTGAATCTGAAAAGGCCTGGCTGATTTGTGGAGTCACCATCTCTTGTTCGTCATCCAGTTCATTTATGTCTAGGGCTTGACAATTTGTTTCTGCCATAAGTTTGGCCAATCCCTGTCCTTTTATCAATTTTGTAGGTTTTATTTCAATATCATACTCTAAGATGGTAGCAATCCATTTACCCCTTTTGCCCTCAATTCCATCCTGAGTCAGGATGTCTTTGACAATTGTATTTGGTACATAGGTTATCACATGAGAGTATAATATGTAAACTCTGAAGTCTTTAATGGCTTTAACAAGTGCAAAAGCTTGTTTTTCCATGATCTTGTATTTCAGTGATGCATCTCTGAGTGCTTTACTAAAAAAGGCAATAGGTTTTTCACATCCTTGGTCATCCTTTTGTAATAAAATAGCTGCTATAGTGTGCTCTGAGGCAAAAGAAAAAATTATGAAGTCTCTATCAAATTGGGGACTTGTAAGGACCGGTGTTCTAGTTAAAGCCATTTTGATTTCTTCAAATGCTTGTTTGGCTTCTACTGTCCATTTTATACTTGAATCCTTTTTTAACATATTATTAAGTAATCTAATGAGTTTTGCTAAGTTAGATATGAATCTTCTCAAAAAAATTATCTTTCCTAAGAAAGCTTGAAGTTATTTGATACTTCTTGGATGAGGTATCTGTAAAATTGCTTCTATTCTGGCAGGGTCAATTCGAATGCCATCCTTTGAAATGATATGACCTAAGAGTTTACCTTCTTCTAGGCCAAACAAGGACTTCTTTGGATTTAAAGAAATACCATATTTTTTGCATTTTAAGAATACTTGTCTGAGATGGTCCAAATGCTGCTGATCTGATTTAGAAAAAACAGTTAGGTCATCCAGATATATAACAATAAAATCATGAATCTCTTTAGAAAATGAAATGTCCATTTCCCTTTGGAAAGTAGCTCCTACATTTTTAAGTCCAAATGGCATTTTGATATACATAAATGTGCCCCACAGTGTTGTAAAGGAAGTTTTTTCTTGGTCATTAGGATGAACCAGAATCTAGTTATATCCTGAAAATCCATCTAAAAGAGAAATTCTAGAAGAACCTACTACCCTTTGCAAAATATGGTCCATCTTGGGTAAAGGATAGTTATCTTTAAGGGAGACCTTATTCACATTTCTCAGATCTACACATAATCTTATTTCCCCAGTTTTATTCCTAGTAGGTACTAAGTTAGATACCCACTCTGAAAATCTTATAGGTACAATAAGCCTTGCTTCATACATACGTTTAATTTCTTTTTCAATCAGTGGTAGTAATACAGGGTTGATTCTCCTGAGTTTTTGTTTGAAGGGCTTTTGGTCTTCTTTCATAGGTATAGTATGCTGAATTATTGAGGTGTCATATGATTTCAAATCCTCATAACTCCAGGCAAAAACATCCTGGAATTCTCTCATAAGTTCAACATATTTTATCTTCTGATCAGGTGGTAAAGACTTTGATAGTTTTATCATCTTTGGATTGTCTTCCGTTCCTAAATTATATTCTTGAATGTCTGCCTTTAATGGTTCTATCTTTGGTTTCTTAGGAATATCATTGGAATCAAAGAGGTCTTCTAGAGGAGTTAATCCTTTAGGCAGATGATTGTCTTTTAGGTGAATGACCTTTGTTTCTTCTTCAATTATCTCATCATGGTCCATTTGTTTTAGGTCTTGAACTTCTTTTCTAGTGAATTTTGTGGGATGAAGCATTTGAATTGAACTTTCTTCTAACATGTTGGTATCTACCTCATCTATTTGTTTATAGTTACTGTCTGTATCAACATCTATGTGACTGTGAGAAAATTCTTTATCTAAAGTTAAAAAATTATTAATCTGCTCATCACTTTTGAAAACTTGCCAGTTCTTCAAATTGTTAGGGATAGTTGGTCTATGCCTAATTTTAGTAGTAAACTGATGATTAGGTTCGAAAGGTAATTTGTAGGTGCTGGCAAACATGGCCAGACTGTGAGCATGTAAGTTATGTTTTCTAGGCACTACAGCAAGCTTAGTTTCCAAAAAAGTATTAAGAATCTCTATGACTGTTCCTCTATAGTATCCTAATCTAGGATCCCTAGTCAAGTACTTCCCTTTGATCTGTTTAATGATTAATTTTGAATCTCCTATGACAGAAACCCTAATTTCTCCTAATCTTTTGACAAGTTTAAGTCCTAGCAAAAGAGCTTCATACTCTGCCATATTATTGGTGCACTTAAAATTTAATCTATAGGCATGGCCTTCAGCATGGTCATTTTCTAAGTTGTGCACCCAAACTCCTGCCCCTGCCCCTAATTTGTTGACTGAACCATCAAATTCTAAATGCCATAGAATTTCATGCACATAATCAGTGTCAGGGGTGGTGGGAATTTGTTTAACAAGGGGATTTGGTCTTTTGTTCTCATCTGATTTTCCTTTGTTGTCCAAACTATCATTGGTGTTTGAGATTTCCTGAATCTGAAGACTTGATTTTCCTTTTTTAATTTCTTTTGGTTCTGCTACTAAAACTTGTTCAGTGTTGGCAGGATTGGTTTCAGCATTGTACAGAATGAATGAATCCATATCAGAGTGTACTGAGTAGATGGGGAAATTTTGTGGTTTTTCCTGACTACTTACTACGTATTTCATTAGTGTTTCTCTGTATAGCCTCTTAGGTTGGCTAAAAACCAAGATAGTAGCATAAGACATGTCCAATTGAAGTGATCCCTGAAGCTTAGCACCCCAGGACCTGGATAATAACATTCCATATTTTGGTGGTATATCTGCTACTACTATATCCATTAGGATTGTTTTTGCAGGATATTGAACTAAAGAAACACACAAGTCTTTTATCAACCCTAAACATCTCACCTGACTAGAATCAAAAGAAAAGAGGTCTTTGTATGGTCTAGTGATGTCTAGGTCTAATTTCTCCATAACAGACTTGGGCATTAGGTTATGAGATGCCCCAGAGTCAAACATGGCATTGTGAAGGATTTTATCATGTATATTCAAGCTCACATAGAAGGGAGGAATACTTCCTTCTAAATGTTTCCCATTCACTTCAGGGCCAAAGATTAATTCTGGTTGATCATCAAAAACATTAACAGAGTCTTCAGTTCCAGTGATTTTAAGTGATCTGTTGATTTGACTTCGGTAGGCATCATGTTTAGCTAATTCAGACAATGGAACAACAATCTTTAGTTTGCCTACTTCAGTTTCCAGATTGAAGGGTTTTTCTGTTTGGGATTTTATGTTTCGAACAGTGGGATTCTCTCTGTTTTCTGTGTTTTCTGTATTTTTCTCCTTTTCAGGAGTGGGGTTAAGATTTACAGTTTCTCCTAAATTGTCTTTTGGAGGTTCTTCCACAGTTCCCTTAGAAGTAAGGGGAGTGGAAGAGTCTCTATTATTTGGTTGATTGTCAGAAACATCTACTATTATTGGATTAGGAGGGTTATTGTTTGATCTAGACAAAATTTGTACAAGGGTAGTAGCTACTTTACCTTTGATAGGCTGTTTTGGAGCTTTCTATTTGTTGGCTTTAGGAACATCAATTCTTCTACTCCTTAAGTTATACTGCTTGTGTACTTCGTAGATGGTTGTGTCATATCCCTCCCTAAAGTCAAACGATTCTCCTGACTGAGTTTGAAATTGTTTGAGAATGTGAGCCTCTTGATCATCTTGAGTTAGGAAAACTTCTCCTTCATTGTTAAGTCCCATCAGATTTATCTGAGTATCTTCTTGGGGACCCTCAGAGCTGGAAGCTTCTACATAATTCTCCTGGAAAGGGGGTCTAATGTTTTGATCTGGACCAGTCTTCCCAGGGTTCTGGTTTTGGTTTTTTCGGAAATTAGGATTCCTCCCTGTGTTGGTTGGCTGACCATCCCAAGGGGATTTTCTTTCTATTGTTTCCACTCTGTCTCCTAGTCTTTCCATTCCTTTAATTATAGCATCTAGTTTCTATTCAATAGGTGAAGTTTCTTCTTTCATTGGTATCCTTCTTTCACTCCTAACCTTGGCTCGTTTAGACATCAGGTTGGCTTCAACACTGACAACTATACTTTGCATTTCTTCCAAAGTTCTAGGGGCTTGTTCCCTTAGCTGAAAAGCCATATCAGAATCAAATCCATCATGGAATTTGATTAGGTCCAAATCTAGTGGGGGTCTGGTTTTGAGGAATGGCATTGTAGACAATGTTGAACCTAGTGCAGTAATCCTACACAGTTTCTTGCGTTCCTCTCTTGAGGTTTTCATACTCGGATAAGATCTGCAGAGGATCTTTCTTTTTCTCCCAATGATTCAAGAATTGTGTATAAAGGGTTTCTAGGCTATCTATGATGTTTTCTCTTAAAGCCCTAAACCAGGTTCTGACTTCCCCAGTTAGACTCTAAAAAAATATCCTCACTCTTACATCATTAGCATCTATCTCATATATTTCAAAGTAGTCAGTCATTTTTTTGGTATGTTTTTGAGCTGTATAGGTACCAGTACCATCGAATGGAGTGATTTTACTTTGGTAGTATTGAGGCATGGCACCTAAGTTGGCTGGTAGAACGAGAGGGGTATACATGTTTTCCATGGTTGTAGGTAATGATGCAACAACAACTGGGGTAGGGGTAACAATGGGAATTTGGGTTGTGGATGGAGAGGTAGAAGGAGGGGTCTATGGTGGGGTGGTTTGGGATTGAGATGTATGAGGGAATGGTGAGGAACTTGCAGAAGCAGCAGTGATTGTAGAGGGATTAGGTTTCCCTTCAAAAGTAAGCTCAGATTGTATTGAACTCTGCAAATGTCTATCAATTGAGGAACTGACAACTTCAAACTGTAACTCTTCAATAAACACTAGGTCTAGGACCAAGTCAATCAATTCAGAGTCAGAAGATGTTCTAAACAAAGAGGTCTCAAATTTCTCATCAAAGGGTTCGTCCTCAAGATAAATCCACCTAACAGGGCAGGATCTTGATCTGTAGGTGGGCCGAGAACTAGCAATACTTTCTTGACTTTCCTGTCTCCTAAGAATTCTGGGGATCAGATTGGGGTTCTCAAACACTGGTGGTGGATTTGGATCAGGATTTTCTCTAGTGTAACGAGTCCTTTCTGAAGCCAGATTTCTTGGTTTTGATTTTCTAAATTAATATCAACAACAACTTCTATGATTTCTTTAAGATGCTTCAGATTTGAATTTAAACATTCCTAAAGATTTGTTTGACTAAGGAACTGGTTCATGTTCAGTTCATAAACTAAACTGGAGATTGACTGAAGCAGCATTCATCTACTTATGCACTTGCAGAGCAAGAGCAGTTCGAAGGCTACCTGGCTAACTTCAAGCTCCGTCTGTAGTTTATAAAGTAAACAACAATAACAACAAATTTTTCGTTCCCCAATGGAGTCGCCACTATGTTATCACTCAGATTTTCCTAGAAGTTGTAAGAAGAGGAAAGGGGTCCGAGGTAACCACAAACCAACTTTTGGGTACATAGTCTGGCCAATCTGTACCTAGAAAGGGTTCTCTCTTTAATATTTAGCTTTGTTTTAGAAGGTTTAGGCTAGTTATGAAAGCTTTGGGATTTTTGGTTGTATTTGGTGGTGAAATTCAATATCAAATGGGTAGAACTGAATATTTGAGGCCATTGGGCTAATGGAGTCAAAAGAATATGGCTCAACTAGATTTGGTTTCTTAGCAAAGGATAGCTTCACAGGGCAAGATAGCTAGACAGGGAGCAAATGATAACTTGAAAGGATGAGATGGGCTCAAAAGGGAATTTGGATGATCACTAGTAAAAAGCAATTAAGGATTTTGTTATGAAACCAGCTCATAAAAAGATAGAAAAGAGAGATCAACACCTTAGAATTCAGCCTCTTCGAGGGGGCAACCTCCTTTACATTACACAAATGAGCAATTCTTGGATGATTCAAATGACAAAGCCTCCTTTCTATATATAGGAGTCTAAGGAGTCACAATATAACCCAACCGACCTAACAATAATAATATAAAGCCACATAACAATAGAGGGATTCTATGGGGCATGGTAATAACAATATGGGGACAATAGGGGCACAACAATATTAATAAGGGATACAACTACAATAGTAATGGGGTAATCACTAATATTATAGGGACCCAACATGCCCCTCTCCTTCAAAAAAGTGTTGTCCTCAATGCTTGAGTATTTCTAGATTCTTCTGTATAAAATTTTCATCCTCCCATGTGGAATCTTCAGCGGATAAGTTCTTCCACTTGATAAGATACTCCGAAATTGATCGATTTCGTAACTGTCGAGTTCTTGTTTTTGTCACTGCTTCTGGTTCCAATATAATTTTTCCTTCCTCATCAAGTTCTGGCAATATTGTTTGAACTGAGAGCTTGTCACCTATAACCTTCTTTAAACATGAAACATGGAAAACTGGGTGCAATCGAGAAGCTGCAGGAAGCTCCAATTTGTATGCCATAGTACCAATATTTTGCAACACCTTGTACAGACCATAATACTTTGGTGATAATTTATTATCCTTATTAGCTTGCTTGAGGGACATTTTCTTATATGGTTGTAGCCATAGGAATACCCAATCACCTACATCAAAACTTCTTTCGCTGCGATGTTGATCTGCCTGTTGTTTCATTCTATTCTGTGCCAACACGAGGTTATCCTTTAAGAGTTGGAGGACTTGTTGTTGATGTTCGATGTGATGTTCTACTGCTTGAACCTTAGAATTTTCTCTTAAATATGATGTGATGGATGGTGGTTGATATCCATAAAGTGCCATATATGGGGTCATTTTTGTTGCTGTATGGAAGGAAGTGTTATACCACCATTCAGCCAGAGGCAACCATTTGACCCATTGTGTCTGTTTATTAGATACAAAGCAACGAAGATATCCTTCCAAACATTTGTTTACTATCTCAATTTGCCCATCAGATTTAGGATGATAAGATGAGCTATGAGCTCACTGAGTACCAAGACAAGAAAATAATTATGTACAAAAATTTCCAGTGAAAATGGGATCTCTGTCACTTACAATAATCTTTGGGTTTCCATGTAGCTTTTGAATTGTTTCCATAAATGCAGTAGAAACTGTACTGGCTTTAAATGGATGTGATAATGCACAAAAGTGTGCATACTTGGTAAGTTTGTCAACTACAACCATGATGACACTCTTTCCCTCAGACTTGGGTAAACCTATGATAAAATCCATTAAAACCTCCTCCCAACATTGGGTTGGAATGGATAAAGGTTGTAATAGACCCGGTGTCTTAATTGTTTCAACTTTATTTTGTTGGAAAACCAAACATTCTGCCACAAACTTTTGAATATCTGATTTAAGGCCCTCCCAAAAAAATTCCTTCTTAACCCTGTGTTAAGTTTTTAAAAATCTTGAGTGCCCTCCTAAGGGAGAAGTGTGCAATCCCATAAGAATCTTTTGTTTTAGCTAGGAATTCTTACAGAGATATAAGCAACCTTTGTACCATAATGAATCATTTTTCCAGCTAAATGTATCAGACGTACTAGAGTCTTCTTGTAACTTTCGAATAAGTGCCCACACTTCTTCATCATTCTTCCATTCCTCCCTTGCTTCGTTTATCCAATCTAGTTGGATAATAGAAATGGTGCACAACAATGCTTCCACATCCTCATCCTTTCTTGAGAGTGCATCTGCCACCACATTTTTCTTCCCTTTTTTGTAGATGATTTCAAAGTCATAACCCAACATATTTGTGACCCACTTTTGTTGCTCTTCAGAGGATAATCTTTGTTCTAAAAAGTATTTAAGGCTATCATGATTCGTTTTTACCTTGAAGTGTCTTCCCATTAGGTAGGGTCGCCATTTCTTAAGTGCATGGAGTATTGCCAACATTTCCTTCTCATAAATAGCTTTGTGTAAAAACTTTCCCTTGATTAGACGACTTTCAAAAGCAATGGGTCTTTCATCTTGCATTAAAACAACACCAATTCCATTTCCTGAAGCATCACATTCCACAATAAAGGTTTTTGTGAAGTCTGGTGTAGCTAAGACCGGTGCTTGGCACATTGCCTCTTTAAGATGCTCGAAGACCTTTGTTGCTTCCGAATTCCATGAAAATGCATCTTTCTTCAATAATGTTGTTAGAGGTGCTGCTATTCTCCCATAATTCCTAACAAACATGCGATAATACCCTATCAACCCGACAAATCCTCGCAGATGCTTTATGGATGTGGGGATTTTCCATTCCTTAATGGCTTTAATTTTGCTAGGGTCTACCTTAACTCCTTCATGAGATACAATATGACCCAGATATTCCACCTCTTGTACTCCAAAGAAACATTTGGATCTTTTTGCATATAATTGTTTCTCCTCCAATAGTTGTAGCACCCTGTCAACATGTTCAACATGATCCTTCCAAGACTTGTTGTATTAGTATATCATCAAATAATACTAACAAAAATTTTCTAAGGAATGGTTTGAAAATGGAATTCATCAAACCTTGAAATGTTGAAGGTGCATTGGTAAGGCCAAAAGGCATGACCAAAAATTCATAATGACCTTCATGAGTTCTAAATGCTGTTTTCGGAATGTCTTCAGTCTTCATTCTGATTTGATGATATCCTGAACGAAGATCCAACTTGGTGAAGTAAATTGATCCATGCAATTCATCTAGTAATTCATCAATGACAGGAATGGGAAACTTATCTTTAATAGTGATCTTGTTGAGCTCCCTATAATCCGGACACATGTGCCATGATCCATCCTTCTTGTGCACTAATACTACTGGAGCAGAGAAAGAACTTTGACTCGGTTGAATTATACCAGCCTCTGGCATTTCTGCAACCATACATTCAATTTCACTCTTTTGGGCATAGGGATATCTGTATGGCCTAATTTTTGGAGGAACACTTCCTGGAATCATATGAATAGCATGATCATGATCACGAATAGGTGGGAGACCTTTGGGAGTATCAAATACCTTGTAATGATTGTCCAAGACTTTTTGGAGATCTGGAGAAATAGATGATTCCAATGTGGAAACATCTAGCGAACATAATTGTGCAATTACACCTCTTTGTTCCTTTTTTAGAAGCTTTGTCATACCGTTAGAGCTGATTATCTTTCTCAGTTTCCCTACAATACCCCTTAATTCAACTTCCTTTCCTTCCACAGAAAATTTCATGAAAAGTTCTTGAAATTAAAAGCTATTGTACCCAAGGATTGTAGCCATTGGACTCCTAGTACAACATCAGCACCTCCCATTGGAATGGAAAGCATTGGGCTAGTCAATACATATTCTCCCATGGATAGCTTGATATTATGGCACTTTCCAGATCAATTTATTGTTCCTCCATTTGCAACCATCACTTGACACTCTGGTGCTAGATATAAGAAGAAATTCAATTCTTTTGCTACCTTACAATGAATAAAATTGTGGGTGCTTCCTGAATCAATCAACACTATTACCTTTTTCTTCTTGATTTGTCCTTCTATCTTGATGGTTTGAGGAGTGGTAATTCCCGCCAATGCATTACAATATATGGTCGGATTCATTTATTCTTTATCTAGGCTTTGTTCCTGGAGTATATCCTCTTCTTTTGACCTTTCTTTCTCCTTTTCTTCTTCCTCTTCACAATCTATGTAGAATAATTTCTTCTCAGCACACTTATGACCTTTAGTGTATTTGCTATCAGAACTGTAACAAAGCCCTTTTGCTCTTTTTTCTTCCAATTGTTGTGGTTTCAACCTTATAGGTTGTGGAAGACTAGGGGCAACAACACTTCCATCTTTATAGTTGTGAGTGGTATGCTTCCTAGTTGCCATAATTTTGCTTCTCATTTTTCTTGCTAACCTGAATGCCTTCTCTAATGAATCAGGTTCCCAAAGGTGAACATCATGTTGGATATTATCCTTTAAAGTCCCTATGAACACATCAATCCTATGCTCCTCTGGAATATTTTTTACCCTTATGTTCAATTTTTGGAACTCCTCAATGTGCTCCATTATTGAACCCTTTTGTTTGAGACTTAACAATTGGCTAAAAAAAGTGTTGCTTTTTGTATCCTCATAATGTGCTGTCAATTCTTCCATAAAAATTACCCAAGTGATAATTTGTTTACGAGAGCAAAGCCATTGATACCATACAAACTGATTTAGTTCCAAATATAAAGTTGCAATACATACCTTTTGTGTGTTTTGCACATTATTAAGATCGAAAAATTGCTCCATCTGTAATATCCATGTTGTGGGATCCTTGCCATCAAACTTCCTCATATCGATTTTTGGAATATGGTGGGTCTTTGATCCAACATTATGATCAACATTTCTTTTGTTCTCATAATGAGTTTCCTTTACTACCCTTTCACCATTAGTGACCATTTCTTGTAGCAACTTATTCATATTTATCATCAATTCTTCTATCTTATCATCCATGCCATCAATTTTAGCTTCCATTCCATTCATCTTAGCTTCCATGCCATCCATATTAGCTTCTACGCCTTTCTTTAAACAATCCATCTTAGCTTCTACACCTTTCTTTAAACCATCCATCTTAGCTTCTACATCTTTTCTTAAACCATCCATTTTAGATTTTGTTGCTTTTTGTGCAAGTGACACTTGTTGCACTTGGTCTCGTAATTTTGATATATCATGTTGCATTTCTTCCTTTTCTTCATGAGTCATGCTAGATCTTTGAGGTTTCTTACTAGTTGTTTGCATTTTCTTTCCTCGAGGCATCAATTACCGATTCAAACTAATTTTTCAAACCAAGCTTATGCAAAAATTTTAAATAAACTACACACATTTTTTCACTTTGTAGAAGATTGATATTGTATCTGATGTATCTCTGCAATTTCGGATCACTCAGTTTTGAAATTATGACCCGTAGTAGCTCTTTGTGTCCTCTTTCCAATGCCACCAGTCTTATCCAAATTGGATTCTCCAAGGAAGAGTTATGCACAATCTCCCAAGATGACCTGATTATAGACTAGTTCAGTAGAGCGAACTTGTACGATGTGCCACGAGTCACTGTTTCAACCTTTGGATCTGAAAAATGTATACAAGAAACTACAGTCCGTCCTCTTTCTTTACCTTCTTATGAAATTTCAATCTGATGCTCAGAGAGAAAGTTATGATGATTTTCCCCAGGTCACCTGTTTGGAATGTAATTCAGGAGTCTGCAAAAAGACCAACTTCCTCAAATCATATCTCCACAAATATAGCAGAAAAACCTCTGAAATTCGGACCCAAGATTCAGCGTGATTTCTTCTCAAATGGTTTTTTTTTTACCTTCTAAAACGTCGCAAAAAAAAAAATTGTAGCGAAAATTCTACAATGACCTGTTTGGAGCAGTGAAACCCTAGAATCCAAAGCTTTGATACCAAATGTTATGAAACCAGCTCACAAAAAGATAGAAGAGAGATCAACGCCTTAGAATTCAGCCTCTTCGAGGGGGCAACCTCCTTTAAATTACACAAATGAGCAATTCTTGGATGATTCAAATGACAAAACCTCCTTTCTATATATAGGAGTCTAAAGAGTCACAATATAACCTAGCCGACCTAACAATAATAATATAAAGCCACAAAAATAACAATAGAGGGATTCTATGGGGCACAGTAATAACAATATGGGGACAATAGGGGCACAACAATATTAATAAGGGATACAACTACAATAGTAATGGGGTAATCACTAGTATTATAGGGACCCAACAAATTTTTTACTAAATGATCTCAATGATAAACTAAGAATCAGGAGCAATTAAGAATTCCTTACCTATCATAGTTTAGAGGAAAACATTAAGAATAAAAATGATTGAAAATAGATTGCACTTAATCACTTTCTGAATTAAACTTTTTCATTTTAATATTCAAATATGGAACATAATTGAGATATTAAACAAGAAAACAATAACACATGAGTTATAAAATACTTATTTGTCTGATATATTGCACTTGAATCCTGTGAAAAGTCATTTGTATCAATTCTACATCCAGCCAACCATGCAAGATTTAGTCCAACAACACTTTATTCCAAAGTAATCAGTCTTATAGCAATGTCTAAGAATCCACCCTCAATACTTTTAATGAGGGAGTATTTATACAAAAATTTTACAATAAAATATCTCATAACAAAGAGAGATATATTTTAGGGTGACTAACTATAAGTTACATGAAACTAGAGACAGATGGTCTTGTAGATAGAAGATAAAGTAAATTGATGGCTTGTTGTCCCTACTTTTGTGAATGAGCTGGAGGCAAGCCCTAAGATGAGGCATCTTGCTGTCTTCCTTGTAAATTCATGCTGGTTGTTCTGCTTTTCACTTTCTTACTAATACACTTTGACCTATTCTGATACTCTTTACCTGTTTGATCCTTGTTCATCCTCTTTTACTCTCATTGACTGTGGTAAAAAAAGAAAATTTACTTTTTACTAAGGATAAATTACAAAATGTCTAGCATTTCTTCCCACCATTTTTATTGTCGTATTTTGGTCCTTTGAAGTTTCCTGAGGATTTCATCAGTCTCGGTCTACTTGAGAAAAGTAGGCTGAATTGGAAACAAATGCTTCAACTCATGCTCAACATAGAAAAGGTTCTCTAGACTATCATAGAGAACTCTGCCTGCGGGCAGTGCCTTTGGTGCTGATGTGCTGATTGATGAACTTGCCTGGTTATCTACATATTGATCCAATTTGTCCACATAATCTATATGCCTCATTAATTTATCATTGATAACTAAAGGACTGGGTAGCCCTTTGTTCTGCAAAATATTAAATTTCTCCATAAAAGCATTAATCTCCTCCTGCATGTTTTGGCATCTTCTTTCCAAGTTTTGCATTAGAGACCTTTTAGTCAATACCTTTTTCACTTCCAAAATAGTTCATGTTCTTTCTTCAATGCCAATTTCTTCCAGTTGATACTTGTTCTTACTATTCAAAAAATTTATAAGCCTGGTGGCTTCTTCAGGCATCCTTCCTAATTCTTCCTTTGTCCTCTAAATTTCTTCCAGTGCTACCTTTACTAAATCAATCTGTTCAAAAATTATTTGTATTGATGGCCAAACATCATTTATTGACTGAGTGATGTTGGTCCAAAGAATCTTCTTAATATCTGCCAAGGGCTTGTCAAATGTGAGGTCTTTTTCTAATGATTTCACCTTTTGTTCTAACCCTTTATTTTCCCTCACCTTTTCTGCAAAATTTATCTTTGAAAGATCATATCTCTGTTCTAAGGTAACATATTGTTCTTTTACCTTTTGCAATTCTGAAACTTGGAGCTTCATCTCCTCCATTGATTTTATCAATTCCTCTGTACTTAGACCTGAAGTTCTTGTTGGTGTTGTTCCTGTACCTGTACCTGTGACTGCTTCAGCTATGGCCAAAGGGACATTGGGTGCCAGAGCTGTTGCCAGTGTTGAAGGGACTACAGTGGAGACCACTAGTATCACATTTAGTGGCTGGGAGGTCGACTCTCCCTGCTTGATTTTGAGTGATCTTTCTAATTCTTGCTCGGTCTCCTTCAGTTTTTCATTAAGCTGTAGGACCAAGTCCATAAGCTCCTCTTCAGACTTCTTCTGAATAATTTCTGCAGTTTGTGGATGTCTGGATGGGGGTAATTTTAGCTGCTTTCTCAAGGCAACTATGTCTTCATATTTTTTCTTTATTAAGGCTTTTTCAGCCTTTAAACCCTTTAGATTATGTCCCAATCCAGTTACTAACTCTTCTAAGGATTTAATTATGTTATCTTTAGCCTGTGAGGAGGATCTCTCCAGTTGTAATTAAGCAGTTGTATTCTTTAGAGAATTCTCTAATCTTTGGGCCATCATGGCCTTACCAGCCAAAATTGAATATAGCATCTCCCCTGTTTACCTGTGTAGCTCAATTTGATCCAAGGGATGAATATCTTTGGCTATGACCTCAAAATTGGTTTGAAGACAATCTGCAGTGGTTTGAGGTTTCTGCACTTTAGACTTGAAAATGCTCATTTCCATTTTTCCCTACTTGATGTCATAGGCTAACATCAACCTATTCTGATTAGTGGAAGCCATTTTTAAATATTGATTGTAGAACTGGATCCTTAATGGTTCATTCCTAGCTTTTATTTCCTTGAATTTCTTTTTAAAATCCAGGTTCTCACTTCCTGGAGGCTTAAAGGATGATACTTTAGTGCTCTGTTGTCTCTCTAGCTCCTGTCTCTGTGAGCTAGAAGGTGTCCCAACTGCTGGGAAAGTTTGGTGACTATCCACACCTTCTTTCTTTGGCTGCCTGCGATTTATTCAAAAATTTCCTCTTCTGAATGAGGATTTAGCCTATGCCTTTTAGCACCAGGCTGGTCTGATAGGCCACTGGCAGGGGTAGCTACTTCCCTGTCTCTCTTTTTGTTCCTTTCCTCATTCAGAGGAGTTTGCAAAATTGGGGGCTCTTCTACATTAACTTGAGTTGGGTGAGCCTATGTTTGAGCCTACTCTTGAGAATTTTCAGGATGCTTAGACATGATTGATTGTTCTGTTTCTTGGGTGCTAGTCTCTGGTCCCTTTCCCTTGGATGTCCCTGTAAGTGGTGTGCTGGTGTCCTGTGAGTGCTTCTGAGAGGTTTCAGCTGTAGAGGCACTGATCTCTGATGCTGACCTTTGAGATGTTTCAAACTGTACCTGTCCAAAAGAATCCAGGTCAAGTGTTTTTTCAAGATCCTTCATCACATTTTCTATATTGACCTGTTCAGCATCAGTTTCCACTAAGGTACCTTCCCTCCATTCATCCATATTGGCAAATTGTTCAATCTCTAGAATTCTGTGATGTATGTAAGGTGATAGTCTATTTTTTGTCCTTCTATCACAGATGAAACTATGGGGATCATAAGGAAACCAACTAAAACTTTTGTGTAGTTTAAGTTGATCTTCTAGAATTTTCTCTGCTTCTCTCCATGCTTCCCTAGTGTTGCAGATGAAAGGGCCTAATTGACTCTTGATTCTGAGTTGTGCTTTCTTTTTGGCTTTGTGAAAGTGAACCAAGTCTGAATTTATCATTTGTCTGTAATATTCCAATGCAAACAGTCTCATTGGAACATATCTAGGCAGCTTGAATGGGGAAAATTCACATCCATATATTCTGATTTTTGTATGGTTCTGGTATAAATACCAGTCACCCATTATGTATTATTTAGAGAGCTGGAGGATCTTCTTGATATCATCACTGATTCTGGGAGGTGAAACCCCTGTCAGCAAGGTAGTTGCTGGGTGTACACACTGATCAATGAACACGTTATAGGAATAAGGGTTGTCATAATATTTATGGAAGATGGAGGTCCAAAAGATGACGAACCTTGGATTACCCTTAGTATCCAGTTTCATGACAGAAAATGGGAATTTGTTTGATTGGTAATAGAGAATGAGGTGATATATAAAGGTGGAAAACTTGAAGAGCCTTTCATTCTTTATTGTTGTGAACTGGTCATGAATTTTTTTAGCAATGAATGAGGCATAGTCATACTTGACAGCAGGGGGTTGTCCAGGAGTAAAGATAGACATCAACACTAGGGTCAGTTCATCTACATACTCACTAGTGTTGAATCCCATTACTGTAGATATCATATCGACTATGATTTTACGTATATCAGTGAAGAAAACTTACATATAAGGAGGTGGGTCCTTGGTTTGATATTGCTTTAGTATGAAGGTCTGGCATAGGCGATCAAGTTTAGATTGGGACAATTTAGTTGATTTCTCAAGTAAATGTCCAAGGGAAATGGGGGTGAGGGCTTGGCTGGAGTGAAATTGCAACATCTCATTGATTGATTCAGCAGTTATTTGAAAAAGCACTGTTTGGTTGGGAAACATAACTGCTTTGCGGTTGGGGTCATAATTGGCATAGCAATGATTTATTATATCAGGGAAAATATGGAAAGAGGGAAGAAAGTATATGGGAAGATTAGATTCCCACAGTCCTATGACATCACGGCCATTCAAATAGTTATCCCTACATTGGCAAAAGACTTTGAGGTGGTTTTTATCAGTGGTTAAGTCTTTTATCTGAAATTCCTTATCTGCGAGAGGCAAATAGTCTAAATCTCAATGAGGAGCATTAATGGGTGTAACATTCAAAGCTATCGGGGTTTTCATTTCTAGTTATTGTGGATTCAGAAAGGGAATTGAGGTTTTCTTTATGAAATGGGCAAAGCAGAAGGTCTGGGGAACTTAAATGAGGAAAGTAATAACTGAATTATAATGAATTTGGTCCTTTTCATCAATTTATAGTGGAAAACAAGTATTTGCAGGGTTTTATTTGGGAATTGAATAAATACCTATTTTTTGGGTGATGCATAATGAAATGTAGGTCCTGGGTGTGGTTGTAGGGCTCTGGGCTGTGTCGGCTGTGAAAGTTGGAGCAGGTTGGCAGCCGAAAGCTCAAACTGGTTGACCTCGATGTCTTTGCATGGGCGTACAAGTTTGCAGAATAATACAATGAAAACAACTTGTTTGTTTTATGTACAAAGTCAGAGTTGACAGGCTTTAGGATTCAGACGAGTGGCGTCATTGACAAACGACATGATGTTTTGTCATTTGTGGGAGGGTGGTAAATGGTTTCATATTGCACTACACATGGGGAAGGGTGGTATTTTGCATTGGGCCAGCGATTCCATAGAAAAAGCGATGCGTGGCAAGGTACTATGCGCAAAACCGCTTTGTGATCACATGCTAATGTGCGGTCGCAAAGGGTTGTGCGATATGCATGTCAGCCGTCGGATATGGGAGACGTGATCGGATATTGGTCGGGGGGTATGAAGTGACAAGGGTTTAGTGCAGGAAGGCCTCGATATAATTAAGTATTATTTAATCACATCGGGGGCAACGGGATTGGCTAGTGAGTTTATTAATTAACCATGAGGGTTAATTAATCCCATTTTGATGTTGTGGGGGGTTAAGGTTATTAATTAGTTACTGATTAACTAATTAATCCCTATTTAACACGTATTATGGTTATATGTTAACCAAGGGAGGGATATATAAGAATTTCGGGATTATTAAATAATTAAAGTAATGCAGGAACAGGTAAACCTTATAATGGATTTATAAATTAATATAAATTAGTGGTTAATATGACTTTTTCAAATGAAAGCACTAAGTATAAAACATTTGAAGTGTGTATTTAAACTTAGGCTAAAGTGAAACAAGGGTTTTTAGTGGAAAATTTTGTAATTTCCCTAAGTAAAATAGATTTTACTTAGGAAAAACTTATGAAGAGGAATGAATGATTTTCATGAAGGGGTATGATGATTTAATGAATGATTTAAGTACTTAGGCTTTATAAATTATTGGGCAGAGGGTCCGTCCCTCCAAAAGTTAGAGAAATGCTCTGAGCCCCTTTAACTTTGTGAATGCCTTTAGTACTTACGAGAAGTTAGTGAAATTTAAGGGGAAAATGGATAGGGAAATTAATTAATCTGACTTTGTTTCTTTGATGTGTTGTATCCAATGTAAGTTGTGCTTTGTCCAAGTGATGAAAGCAAAATATTTAAGCATTGAACTTAACCATTCACCACACATTTGTTCTGCAACCATCATCTACTTACCCTACCTTCTTTATCCTAGCATTTTCACTTCTTTATTAGGGTGCACTTAAACTAGCAAACCCTTTTCTCACTTTCTTTTCTTTTACATAATGATATCTATCTAAATCTACCCTTATTATATCCAAGGGCTCAGATTAAATTTTTGAGCTCCTTTTTCACTCTACCTATTTACTTATCTACCAAGATTACACTGTTTGGTCAGATATTTATTCTCTATTTCTACAACATGAAATTGAAAAATGAATTAGCCAAGTTTAAACTATTTGACTATTCATGAATTGTGGCATAGGTGACAAACTGCACACAATCTATTTATTACACAAAAGTAAAAAGTAGTGGCATTTAGACTTGCACACTTTCCTGGTTTTTCTTTTTGTTGGGATTCATTTTCTTTCATTTTTTGACCATCTTTTATTCTTTTTACCCTTTGATTTTTCTTTTAGGGTATACCCTCTTTACATTTTTTAAATTTTTTGATTTTTTGAAAATATGGAAAACCTTTGCAACAAGAAAAGGTATGAGCATATTACATAGCTCATCAAGTCAATCATGACATATGAAACCTATTGGTATAGGGGCCTAACATTACTGTTGATGGCCATTCCCAAGGATCAATCCATGCATAATTGATCTTTAATCTAGCAGGTTGGCCTTGTTTGCAGCATTTCTCTGATGAATGCTTCTGCTTGCCACAGTGGTGAGAATGATGGAGATCAAAACAGTGATCTTCCATGTGACCTTTTCTTTGACAATGTTTGCATGTGGATTTGTCTTCAACTTTCTCATGGCTTGTTGATGTTATTTGATCAAGAAATCCTGAACTGATGAACTTGATTGGTTTAGAATAATCTGGGATATGCAAGTTATTTTCATCTTTGTCATATCCTAATCCTCGTCGATTTTTGTTACTGTGGAGTTCTTCCCATTGCTTAATGATTGGTTTGGAAGAAGAAAGTTCAATTTGGTCATGGACAACTTCCACACTTGAAGTTTTTTGGATCAATGACTTGGAATCAACAACTTTATCTTCTTTTGTGGTTGAAAGACTTGGAAGCATCACTTTTCTGTTGCAACTCTTCTCTCTGTAGTTGCGTCTCTAGTTGAAGGAACTCAATTATTTCATATGCCTTATGTAGATTAATTGAAAAATCAGCAAGAGTTGCTTTACTAATTGGAACCATGTCTTTAGCAGTTGAGAGGATCAAATTGTTAAGAATATTTAACAACTGAATGCGTTTTGCCATGTGAACTTGCTAGAACTCACACTCGCTTTCTTTTAATACTTGTTGGATTTTTAGAACTCGCTCGCTTGACGCTTAATTGATTGTTGTTTGAATATCACATTTGTTTTCTGTAGAGTTGAACTCGATCGCTTGATGCTTGCTTCAACCATTTTCAAGCTCGCTTGATGTTGTGAAATTTTCACTTGCTTGAACTCACTCTCTTGATTGATTAAAAAAAGGGCGTCAAATACTATTGAAAATGCACCCAAGATAACTACTCAGTTAAAAACAATGGATTCACTTGGTTTAATTGATTACATTTCAATTCAAAGCTTGGGTGTCAATTTCAACTGAGAATGCACCCTTATAATTCAACTCAATTTGACTTTGATTACAATCCAACTTACAAATTATGATTTGTAAGTTACAGTTTTGTATTGAGCTTATTAAAAAAAATGGTGCAAGTGCATTTTCCAAAAATATGCTTTTGAATTGATGCAAATGTTGTTGATGTAGATGACAGCTTCATTAACTTGATTAGATGTTGATGTAGAATTGTCTTTGACAAATTGATTATATATTGTTGGTTCTTGATTACTTGTAGTTGGCTTGATTACATAAGCTTGAATGGAATTGATTATGTGCATGCATTGCTTTAATTTGTTGTGTACTTCATGTGTACCATATTAGAAGGATAGTGTCAAAACTCGACACAAAAATAAGCAACATCAAGAATCGTGCACTACACAAGGTGTTAGAAAGATCCCCTTATTCAATTTCAGGCAGATCTAGGACACAATCACCATCAAAAAGATATGTTTTTATTAAGTATTGAGTATATCAACATTTTATCTTTACAACGTCATCATGGAAACTTCTCAAAGTTCCAAAATTCCTTGGAAGAAAATTGTCTTCAAAAACTGGATGTTCACTGACTCAATCTCTCTCAAAGTAAAACATTACTTTACATTACAACAATATCTTTCTCTAAAAAATTCCACTTATGACTCCAAATACAAAAAATCATTTCACCTTATTGCTCCAAAATAAAAAAATTTACATTTATCACTCCTCATCTTATATCTCCACATCTTATTTCTCCATTAAATTTTTTTATTAAATCTTCCATGACTTCAAACATAAAATGTATACACCTTATCTCTCCAAAAAAACACTGTAACTAATTTATGCCACTTAAAACTCAAACATATTAAAATCTTCGCATGTGTGATATGTGATGATACCCACTTTCTCTTCTTTATTCAAAACTCCAAATACACCTTATCACACTTCTAAATTATAAATCTTTAATGATCATCCTTTTTTAAAGTTCCATTAAAATAAAGTCACTTTAAAAAAATCAATGAAATCACTTTTTAAAAGTGAAAGATTTCAAGTTTTAAACTTTAAGCATATAAAAACCATGCGTATTTAGTTGGAGATACTTCGTTGGAGAAATTAGGAACCATCATTTGTTAGAGAGACACACATCCACTCCAAAACAGATTCCACGCTGGCGCTCAAGGCTGGTCTTTCTTTTCGGCTAGGTTCTCCATTAATTCTCTCCCAATAATTGACCTTCGGAGGCCCTGAAAATGACACACATGGAAGTTTCCAGCAATACTTTTATTTGTCATCTCACAACTTATTCTCTCCATTCAAAATGTTACCAATAAAAAAATGTAATGACTTCTTATAAGGGAAAGTATTATGCTAACCAGCAAAATAAAAGGACTATCACTTCCACTTGGATATAGCATTGCTCCTTTTTCATTCAATTTGGATGACCTTCAAAAAAGAGGGGTCATTTGAGAGCCTTCACATGTAATGCTGGAATATTTTTCGGTTGGGTGAACGACTAAAGACAATTGTCAACCTTTATGAAAACCTGAAACATTCATTTGACTATGCGGCTTAGTTTTGGTGGATTTGTATGTGAATGTAGTTTATTGTTAAATCATATGCTCATGATTCAAGAAAATCATATGCTCATCCAATCAAACACGTTTCCGAAAGACCTCAATGAACACAATATCAGAAATTCCCGCGCTCCTCTTTGGGGAATTTCAAACATAATTTCCAGCGCTCACTCAAACTTTTCCGCTGATATATTGTTCTATTTAATCCTTTGAAGAGCTCCGATTGGTCACCGTTAGAACAACCCCCTCAAATCATATAGTTAGAGCGGACATCCATCCCCAAAAGCCAATAAGGATTGCAATTTTCAGAGGAATTAATTATTCAAGATATCATTCTTGGGAAAGAAAGAAGTTTGCGGTCGCAGGGTCTCGGCTTCAGCTTCTTCCGCACTGCCAAGGTAAGATTTCTATTTTGTGCTATCGATCTTTTCCTCTCTTCACATTGTTAAACTAACACACTTGCTCCTTCGTGAGCAGACCGACCCTAGGTGACTGCAATGACTGTGTTCTGTATCTGCAAGGTAAACTCGAACCTCTGTCTCGTTATTTCCTTTTGGTCTCCTCGTTATCTGTCACGTTTTGCTCACAAAACTCGTTTGCTGTCTGTCATTGCAGGTATGCTCGTCGTGGAGGGTTTTGGAATTTGGCTCCTCGATGCTCTGGCTAGACCCAAGTAGGGTCGTTCCCTATTTTTCTTTTCACCGGTGCTCTGTTCATCTGAGGCAAGGTTTACAGTGGTTTATTGTAGTGTTTTTGAAACCACCGACAATAGGTGGTCATAGGTCCTTAGATTTGCACTGTTCTTCTTGTAATTGGTGTAGGGTGTGGTTTATGGATAGGGTTTCTAAACCCATATGTTAGGATGCTCCATCGAACCTTGTACAATATTACTATATGGACTATGTATATAATTTAACAATGATTTTTGTGAATGTATGTATTCGAACAGAGATGTTTGTGCTTATTTTGTGAATGAAACAAGAGGGTTTACTCTTCAGGCATACCTATATGATTTGTTTGACTTGCTGTTCAGAAATACTTGCGTCTTATCTTTACTTTGATGCTCGAATTATGTAAATTCGTCTAGGATTCCTCTGCGCTTGTATGTTTGATAGTTTCTGGGACGGTATGCCCTCGTTTCTGCAATGTGTTCTTTGATTATGTCTGCAAACTCGTTTAGATTTGTAGGCCTGCTTGAATCAATGCAACTAGAAACACGTGTGTACATGCTTGTAGAAAAAAGCAGGGAATAGACTTTCACTGTTTCTGGAAATTGAACAGAATGACAGATAGGTAGACAGTTACAGGATATTGGAAAAAAATTTCTATGTGCTCAGATATATTTTATTAGCTTTTTCACTCTCTTTCCAAAAAAGTCCCACCCCTTACAATTGTGTTCTGTTCTTTTTAAATGATTGTATGGAACTATTTTCTTCCAACTGCTATTGGTTACATTCTGTTGGTTACACATTTTTAGTTCCAAAAACTATTTATTGTCCTACATTACAATCTTGTAAAAGTTGACATGAAAATAAAATTAATTACTTGCAACAATTTACCTAATTAATCCTCTACCTTCCTACATATTGTTCTTTACTAAATTAAAACAACATAAACAAAACAACTACAGTGTTCACTTAACAAATTCCTCTTTAGTCCTCTCAGAGACCAAACAGTCTTTCGTCATGATGACCCATCAGATAGATGCTCATGCATCAGGCTCCCGGGGTAAGAAAAAGTCATGGCTTCGTTCCATGAGCTCCTCCACAGAATAACCCGCCTTCTGTATCTTTGCCACTTCGAGCCACAAACTGTCCTCGATTGGACGATTCTTCCACTTAACAAGGTATCGCAAATACTCCTTCCTGCAAGTCCTCTTGGCTACCTATGTGTCGAGAATCTTCTCGATCTCATGGGGTTGAGCCGAAGGCATGTGCCTCATCCAAGAACTGTCACCAACTTGGGTGTCCCATTTTGTCCGTACCATGCTGTCTTCCTCTGAGTTGGCAGTATATGGGAACAGGTCTGCCATGTTGAAAATAGGTAATATGCCTATATCTGGTGGCAGCAGTATCTCATAAGCATTGGCTGAGAATTTACGCAAAATCTTGCAGGGACCAATCTTCTTGAATTTTAGCTTGTTATATGCGCCCTTTGGAAACCGTTCTTTGCGTAAGTGTGAAAGGAATTCATCACCTACATTGAATTGGACTTTTCGTCGCCTTAGATCTGCCTGTTGTTTGTATTTTTGAATGTTGTCCTACAACTATGATTTCACCTGTTCGTGCAGTTCACTCATCACTTCAACAAAATCTTCCCCATCAGCACTTCTCTTCCCCAACTTTCCTAGATCCCACAATTCATGTATTCCACGAGGATGCATGCCATACGGATCTGAAATGGATTGTGTCAAGTGCCACTGTTCGGTGAATCGTTATAAGTGAATTTTCCCTGAGCGAGCGCACGATTCCATAACCGTGAATTTTCCCCAGTCAAGCTCCGTAACAAGTTTCCCAAACTCTTGTTCACCACTTCCGTTTGCCCGTCAGTCTGCGAATGATATGCAGAGCTGAAGTTCAACTGTGTGTCCAACTTCTTCCATAGGGTGCCGCAAAAGTGTCCCATGAATTTTGCGTCCCTGTCAGAAACAATAGATCTGGGTAGGCCATGTAATCTAACAATATCTGTGAAAAACAGGTGAGCTACGTGAGTGGCATCACTAGTTTTTCGCAAGGGATGAAATGCGCCATTTTCGAAAACCTTTCTACCACCACCATCACCGAGTCATAACCTCGTTGTGTTCTAGGCAGTCCTAAGACAAAGTCAATGCTGACTGAGTCCCATGGCCTACTTGGAATAGGCAGTGGTGTGTAAAGTCTGGTGTTTTGACGATGTCCCTTCGCCAATTGACAAAGTTTACACCTATTCACATATCGTTGTACATACCTTCACATTCTTGGCCAGTAATAGAAGTGTCAGAGCTGCTCCAAAGTTTTGTCTATGCCGAAATTTCTGGCTAGACCTCCGCTATGCTTCTCCCGTATAGTATTTTCTCTCATCAAACAGTTAGGAATACATAACTGTCCCTCCCCATAAATAGTAGTTCCTCCTACAAGTTATAGCCCAACCATGGACTTTTGTTCCTCAGCACGGGATTTTGACAAGCTTCATAGGCCTCTTTGAAATCCATGTCGGTATGGTACAAATCTTTCAAATGCTCGAAACCCAACACCTGTATTGTACTTTCCTGTAAGAGCAAGGCTCTTCTGCTCAATGCATCTGCCACCTTGTTGGCCTGCCCGCTGATGTGTTTCAACACAAAGGTGAAACTCTGCAAATACTCCACCCATTTGGCATGCTTGTGGTTCAATTTATGTTGTTGCATTACATATTGCAGCGCTGAATTATCAGAAAATAACACAAATTCACTCCCCAACAGGTAGTGTCTCCAATGCTTTAGAGCTTGGACGACAACATAAAATTCCTTGTCATATGAGGAATACTTCTGCCTGCTTTCGTTCAATTTCTCGCTGAAAAATGCAACAGGTTTGTCTTCTTGGCTGAGTACAGCGCCAATAGCTGTACCACTTGCATCGCATCAAACCTGGAAAAGCTTATTAAAATCTGGTAACCTTAGAATTGGCCTTTCTATAATTTTCCTCTTTAAGAGCTGAAAGTTGTCCTTTGCCGCCTTGGTCCAACAGAAAGGCTAACTGGCCTTTTGATAGTGTCCAGCATAGTGTGCAGATTTCACTAAAGTTTCTTATAAATTTGGGATAAAAACTTGCCAGCCCATGAAAACTATGTACCTCGAATAAGCGTTTCGGAGATGGCCAGTTAATGATTGCTGCAATCTTTTCTGGGTCCATCTTTAACTCATTTTCTACAATTACAAAGCCTAGATAAATCAGTTCCCTTTGTAGCAAAGTACATTTTTTCAAATTTATCAGCAGTTTATTCTATTGCAATTTCTCCAGCACTCTTCGAACATGTTGAAGGTGCTCCTCTTTAGTCCTGCTGAAAATTAATATGTCATCAAGGTACACTATCACAAACTTGTCAATGAACTCTTTCAGCATTTCGTTCATCAACCTCATAAAAGTACTAGGGGCGTTACTCAAACTGAACGGCATGACCAGCCACTCGTACAACCCTTCATTAGTCTTGAAGGTTGTCTTCCACTCATCTCCTTCCCTGATCCGGATCTGATGATAGCCACTCTTCAGATCAATCTTCGTGAAGTATGCTGCCCCACTTAGGCAGTCCATCATATCGTCCATCCTTGGTAGGGTAAACCTGTACCTAATGGACATTTTGTTGATGGCTCGTGAATCCGTGCACATCCGCCATTCTCCTCCTTTCTTGGGAGCGATAACTCTTGGTACTGCACAAGGGCTCAATCTTTCCCTTATCAGCCCTTTATCTAGCAACTCCTACACTTGTTTCCTGATATCTTCATTATATTTGGGGCTCATCCGATATGCTGCCTTATTTGGTAAGCTTGCTTCAAGTATGAAGTCGATATGATGACTGATGCTTCTTTTGGGAGGCAACTTGTCTGGCAAATCATCAACTACAATGTCTCCAAATTCCTGCAACATCTCTTGAATTTCTGCAGGAAAATCAGACATTTCTGTGTGCAATAGCATTGTCTTTGCCCTCCTCACAACAACATAATTCACTTCACTTTCCTCGATCTGTTTCACAAACTGTTTTCCACCTACTAACAATGCTTTCATCCCGCTTGCTTCTGATGTCTCCTCTTCCTTGATGGGTACAAGCGTATGCTTGATTCCATCTTTAACAAGCAGTTCATTTTCCCATCATACCACCTTCTGATCATACTACCATGATCTTCCCAGCAGTATGTGACACACGTCCATTGGCATAATATCACAGATAACTTTGTCTTTGTACCTACCAATGTGAAATTCAACCTCACATTGTTCATCAACCAACAGCTAGTGGCCTTTCTGCAGCCATTTCACCTTGTAAGGGGTGGGGTGCTTAAGCTGCTTCAATCCCAACTTCTCCACCATCTTGGTGGAAACCAAATTATCTGTACTCTTACTGTCAATGATCAATTTGCAGCACTTTCCATGTGATTTGCAAACTGTCTAGAATAGTGCTTTCCGTTGGGTCTGTTCAGCTGTTTCCTTGGCTGGCTTCAGCAATACTTTGTTTAGAACTAAGGCCTCCCCCGTTTCCACTACATTTTCTACATCTTGGGGCGGTGCCTTAGCTTCCTCAGGCTGTGCAACAAATGTTCCCCTCTGGCCAGCTTGCTCTGCATCAAGGCATTCAAAAGATCTGTGCCCCCACTTGTGGCACCTGTAGCACTGGAAATTAGTTCCTCTACCTCGGCCATTCCCTCTTCCTCATTGATATGGCCTGCCACCTCTAGTGTTGTCTCCTTTCTCTGCTGTTCCTGAAGCCTTGGAGTTGTTGCCCTCTTCGCTATCACTGGCAGTTCATCCTCTGCCATAGGATTGTCCTCGTCCTCTACTGGTTCCCCGTCCTCTCCTAGCATTTTGTTTTCTAGTAATCTTTTCTTCAGCCTTCACAGCACTCTGATAGGCTTCTTCTATATTTCTCAGGGAAAGAATACTGATTTCATCCAGTATTTCCAGTCTCAAACCGTTTACGTATCTTACTGTCTTCTCGAGAGTGTCATCGGTATAACCAACTCTCAAGTTCACCCAGTAGAATTCTTTTGTATACTCCCTTACTGTCGCTCCTTATTTTCCTTTCACTGGTGCTATGTTCGTTTGAGGCTAGGTTTATAGTGGTTTATTGTTGTCTTTTTGAAACCACCGAAAATAGGTGATCGTAGGTCCTTAGATTTGCATTGTTCTTCTTGTAATTGTTGTAGGGTGTGGTTTATGGATAGGGTTTCTAAACCCGTATGTTAGGATGCTCCATCGAACCTTGTACAATATTACTATATGGACTATGTATATAATTTAACAATGATTTTTGTGAATGTATGTATTCGAACAGAGATGCTTGTGCTTATTTTGTGAATGAGACAAGAGGGTTTACTCTTCAGGCATACCTGTATGATTTGTTTGACTTGCTGTTCAGAAATACTTGTGTCTTATCTTTACTTTGATGCTCGAATTATGTAAATTCGTCTAAGATTCCTCTGCGCTTGTATGTTTGATAGTTTCTGGGACTGTATGCCCTCATTTCTGCAACGTGTTCTTTGATTATGTCTGCAAACTCAACTAGAAACACATATGTGTGTACATGCTTGTAGAACAAAACAGGGAATATACTTCCACTGTTTCTGGAAATTGAACAGAATGACAGATAGGTAGACAGTTACAAGATATTGGAAAAAAATGTCTGTGTGCTCAGAGATATTTTATTAGCTTTTTCACTCTCGCTCCACAAAAGTCCCACCCCTTACAATTGTGTTCTATTCTTTTTAAATGATTGTATGGAATTGTTTTCTTCCAACTGTTGTTGGTTATGTTCTGTTGGTTACACATTTTTAGTTCCAAAAACTGTTTATTGTCCTACGTTACAATCTTGTAAAATTTTACATGAAAATAAAATTAATTACTTGCAACAATTTACCTAATTAATCCTCTACCTTCCTACATACTGTTCTTTACTAAATTAAAACAACATAAACAAAACAACTACAGTGTTCACTTAACAGATTTCTATTCAGTCCTCTCAGAGACCAAATAGCCTTTCGTCATGATGACCCGTCAGCTAGATGCTCCTGCATCATTCTCTTTGCCAAATCTCATGCTATCAGTTTCCAACAGCATGAACGTAGCACCATTGAATGTCTCTAACTTGCAAATTGAATCTCCATGCTATGATCCTGATCTACTACAAAACGCACAACGGTTATGTTCACAAAATCCTTATGTGATTCGCACAACATCCACTATCACAAACCATGGATGAACCTTGCTCCAATTAATCCATCAATTCCTCGCCAGGTTCTCCTCAATTGCACGCATAATTTTTAACACTCAAGCTTTGTCACACAATCCTAGCAATCATGAACTTTGCTCCAATACCACATGAAGGAGATTCAATCAACTAATAAAACCTTAATAAAATAAACAAAAGACATATACACAAATCAAACATGGCGGAAAAGTCTTGAGAGTCTCACTGTATTATATTCCTTATATTCCTCACACTCTCAATGTAATATACAAATAATGATAATAATACAAATAAATATATGAGGAAGTTTGTCTCAAGATAATACGTCTATCTTGGACACTATGGTTGAGCAAATATCTCAACCAAACACTAATCTAGGAGCCTAACTAGTTGGAGAGATTCTCTCAACCAACTAAGCCTAAACTGACTCCTAACCATGAGGAACAAACTCAATCTAGAAAGGTAGGATTAAATCCAATTTTCTTGATTTTAATTAATTTAATTGTTTTGGACTTAGAATTGTTTTCATCACATGAGAGTGAGACTAACAATATCCATATGAATAAAATGATGAAGAAAAGGAGCATAACAATAAAAATAAACCTTATAGAGACAGAAAAGGAAAATATACTAAGAATAATATTTTTTTACTCTAGAGAGGATAAAAACTCCTCTTACAAAAGTGATGAATATGTTTTCTTTTCACTTGCGCATCAATGTCTTCTTCTTCTTAATATGTTTTTTCTTTCTAATTGTATTTCTAATTGAAGACAAATAGAAAGAAAAAACATATTAAGAAGAAGACGTTGATGGGCAAGTGAATCTTGAACTGTAACTTGTTAGTGCCTTAGAATAAATCAATAGGATCAAGGGATAGAAAAAAATAATAAGGAGAAATTGCGGTAATATGAAAAGAATGATCATGATCTTAACGAATACAAAAAGAAATCATCATCATGAAGACTCAACTAGAAGAGGAAAAAAGGCTAAAATAAGTGGAGAGAAGCCAACAGAAAGAAAGGGAATAAAATTGCAAAAAGCTAGAAGCTAAAAAAAATTCCTTAAGAAAGGAACTAGAGAAAACCACTAATCATTTGAATAGAAGCTTGAAGTTTGGAGAGAATGCCAAAAATATTAGATAGTATTCTAAGTTTCCAAGGCCACTACTCATCAAGATAGGTATTGGCTATGATGAAAAACAACATACCCTTGAGAGAAATGCAAGCACTAGCCATCAAAAAATGAAAATGAAGAAAAGCCTAAAAGTTATGCTAATATTCTCCAAGGCTCCATCAATAATGAAAGAAGCTACAAGAAAGGAAATGAGGGCTATAAGAAACTTGATTCTTCTCACAATAACAATAAGCATGGTTTCAAAAGAGTTGTTCCACCAAATACACCTTTTACAAATCGGTACCAAAATCTCTTCCTAAACTATTATTTTTCTTGTAATAATTTTCGGGATAAAGGAATCAACTACAAAGCTTATGTAAGAAGTGGTCACAACAGAGATAGAATTACAGGGTCTTATAATACCTCAAGGTATGATCATGTGAGCAACAAAACAAAAATTTATTATGGGTTTGTTGATACAAACTACACTTTATTTCTCCCCTACTTGATTCCAATATTGAATGTTATAAGTGCAATAATTATGGGCACATAGTACATGACTATTGAAGCATCATAGTAAACTCTCATAAAAAAACTAGAAAGAAGATGTTCTTACCAAGCATGGAGAAGAATACACAAAAGTGTGGAAAATGAAGGAATAAGAACAAAAGAAGGAAGATAATGGACTTGCACTGTATGCTCAAAACAAAGGAAGCCAATGGTACATTGATATTGGATATTCAAACACATGATAAGGAATCAGAACAATTTTTTCACCCTAAAGGAAGAAAAATGAGGCAAAGTACTTTTGAGGATAATTCTTCTGCAAGGATAGTTGGAAAATGTATGGTTAGTCTTGATGATGGAAATACTAAAACACAAAATGTCTTGCATTTTGAAGGGTTAAAAAATAACACCTGTTAGTGCCTAGATTTACCTTAGGCTAAAGAAGGTAGGATCCAGGGCCAACATCAAACCACGCTCAACCTGGTAGCTAGCCCTACCAGGTCAGGAGAGGGCTCTCTCCGGGTCAATCAAAGCAAAAATGATCGATGAGGGCTTGAGATATCTACTAATCTTAGGCTAGGTATATGTGCAAGAGAGTTTGATTTGACAAAATGATGATTTTTTGGCTCAGAGGGAAAGACACATTTTGGGGTGCGGGGATTGAGGCTCAGTTCTGCAGAGATCTCGATGGGGAAAGGTAGGCAATCGTTTTGGCACTTAAATTTTAGTGAGATGGAGGGAAAAGATAGGTGAGGTGTTGAAGAGGGCAAGAGCAATCATGAATCCTCCCCAAACAGCTGAAAACATCAAACAACTAAAGCAATTTTCAAGTAGAGCGTTGCACTTTCAATGAATTCTACTTACACTCTTGTTTGTTTAGTTTAGAAGAAATAAGATAGATAATGCAATCACATAAACAAATTCACAATCACCAAGAGAAGCACTGTACCAAGACAAATTGCCACATGAATCCGAAAGAGTGCTGCAAATCTTGGTCTCAATTCCTTAGCCAAAATACTGAAAATGAATGTACAATGGAGCTCAAGGCTTTCTCAAGAGTGCAACCATGCTAATGAATGAAAAATAACATAATATAGACAAACATAGCTCATCCTTGCCTTTAGGGATCAAGCTCACAATTTTAGGGGTTGATCCAACTGATTCTAAACTGAGAACTAGAAACTAGACAACATAACATCATACCTCTAGAAACAAGGGAACTGATTCATTCAATTTCAAATAACCTCTAAACCGATGAATCTACCTATACAAGTGAAAATCCAACATATTTACATCATAATCCATCAATATTCATCAAATTACATCATAAATTTTCCATTAGGAAAGTGAAAAAGTCAAACTAGGCGAAGCTGGCCAAAAAACAGAGCAAAACTTGGTCAAACTGGCAATTTTTCCTCTATGCGTCGCCCTTGATTCTCTATGCATAGCACCTGTTTGGACCCAATTTTGGAGGCCTTCCTGATGTCCAAATGATCTTCAGGTGTGCTTGCTGGAAAGGTCTGCCTGTCTACTTTCCAACCCAAGTGGAATTTTTCAATTTGGCCTCCATTTGCCCCCCCCCCCCCCCCCCCACCAAAAAGTCCATTCTCCCAACACTGCTTCCTGTGTGTCAAAATAGGGGCAACGAGGTCATTGTTTGAGTGTTTTTTGACCTTTTGAGGGCTCAAAACCTGCCCAAATTTCTTGTCCATAGATAGACAAGTGTAATTTTGCATGACAAATCTAAAAATGCTAAGTTTTTGAGATTTGGAGGCCTCTAGAAAAAGCGAGCGCCACGTGGCACGGCGCATAAGGCAGAAAAACCTGTTTTTTGTGCCAAAAGTTTGCAAAAATGCAAAAAATTGCTCCAAATTTCTTGAAATTTGGCCTAAGTCTTCTCTATCAAGTGATGTGATGGGCCAAGGAAGCCTTAGCCAAGATCTGAAGTCCTTCATCCTCTTTTTGCCTCCTTGATGCTCTCTTCAACTTTGCTTACAAATTCCTGATTCTTGCTTGGCACACCAAGTTCCGGGACAAGTAATGATATGAAAAATTTCTAAGCATATTATTCTCATTTATCGCCTTCTCCAGCTTCCTCTCCAAGTGGATATTGACTCTTTCGAGCCATGACTCCCTATTGGCATTGATCTCTTGATCCAAGGAAGTGAACTCCACCCTCCTCCTTCGGGCAGCTTGGCGGTTTTGCCAAATGTTTTGTAGCTCCACCACCACTTGCTGATCCTCAAGCTGTTTGTTCCTCTGCTCCAGGTACTGTATAGTCCATTGGGCTCTTTCCAAGTTGGTGGACAAGGCATCAATGTTCGCTTGCTACTCCCTGATGATCTCTCTAAGGTTTGAACTTTGTGGGCCCATGTCAGTATCATCACCCTCAAAGAGGATGAAATCAGTCTTTCACTCACCTGATGGTCCTTCCTCCTGTAGAGGCCTTTTGCCTCAGTCCTAAACCTGCTGTACTGATGAAGGAAGCGAGGCCCCTTCCACCCTAGGTGGAGATAACACTCGCTTTGCTGCTGCAAACAACCGTCTAGTACCCCTCTGATAAGAGATGAACACTGGCACACTAGTAGTCTCATGGCCCTCATGCTGATAAGAAGGTCCACCTGTCTCATGCCCAGCCTCTGAAGGTCCCTGTGAAGATCTGAAAAACTCACGAGAGATGAATTCATCCCAAGTGATGCCCTGTAAACCAAGCTGATGAACGACCACAATTTTGATGAGAGAAAAATGATAAATACTGTTGAACTGCTGCTGAGAGGTCTTGTGCTGCACAAGAGTGGTCATCTTCTCTATGTTTCAGCATATGCAATAAGGAATGTTCATCATCCATACCCGAGTAAAATGCATCAACGGCCTGATGTGATAAGCATACAAGTGGGAGAACCGTACCTCACAGGTGAAATACTTCATGATGAGTTTCATTAAAGGAGCATACTCATCCTTGAGGAACTGAAAGGGAAACACTCTCTTGAGCTGTCTCAAAAAACCAGGTTTGATGTATGGTTCATAGTGCTTCCGGTCAACTTTCTGCCTCTTGTTCCATGGTTCTCCAATGTTTGGTATGCCAGTTGCCAATGAAATGGTTTTTGGTATTAATGTGAAAGTGACGCCAGCAAGAGTGGCTTGATCACCATGTAAATGCAACACAAATAAGCGGGCCAACTCATGATGAAACTGAATATTAGAAACCTTCCGCAAAATTCATAATATGACTGATGCTGGAAACAAAAGATGGCAAGAGGGCAGGCCTGTAACTCGACAAGAGTGGTTGGTTCTTCTCTGATATGTCTGCATGTCCCTCCGTGGGTGAGTCACTTTGGGTGCATGTCCCTCCGTGGGTGAGTCACTTTGGGTCTCCTCTTCATAATCATATGAAGGATTAGATGCCATAGCTGCTGGTAGACAAATTGCCTTGGAAAAATAGGTGTTGATGTGTCAAACTGTGTTGGACTGCCTTTGATGATTGTTTGACCTCTGCCACCAAGGGAAAACATTGAAACAAGGGACTGTAGGGAGAGGGGAAAATAATGGGAATTTAGGGACTGTTGGGATAGAGTTAGTTAGGGAAATATGGGATGTTTTGGGAGTTTTTGTATAGGATTAAGGTTTGGGGTTTTACATTTAGGATTTTGGGAAAGGGAACTTGGGATAGGGGATTAATAAATTTAGGGGGTAGGGGAACTTTAGGGAACAATGAAATCAAGGGAAAAATAGGATAAGGAAGTGATGGAGGGATGATAGACTTGGTAGCAAAATGGTTAATCAAACCCTAGGCAGCAAGTTTCTTGGAATTTCAAATGGTAGGGTTTGATGTTTTTTTTTTAAACCATTACCATTCATCAACCACCATAATATAAGTACAAACTTGGATGAAACACAATGATGGAGGCTCTACCTGGCAAATCCGTGTGATTTTTGGTGATTTAGGAGAGTTCTGGGAATTTCAGGCTCTTTAGCTATATGCGCCGCCAATTCAGCCCAATGCGCCGCACCCTCTGTATGCGCCGCGCCGGATGAGTGCGTCGCGCCCACAACTTACAACGATTTTTACCCAATATCCTCACTTGCTCACAAAAATCAATTTGCGTTGCTTCCTCTTTGCTCTTGGAATGCAAATGAGCTTTCAACACTTGGAGACATGTTTTATACATGGGCTTTTCAAATTTAATTTTGCCAAAACCCACTTTCATAATGTTTTGCAAATAACTTTATTTCAACCTCTGTTTTTGGACTTTTTCACTGCTTTTTCACTTTGTGATGAACTTAATGACCTGAGCTTTGCTTGTTTTGCAGGTGTTGGAGCTTTTGGGCTAAGGAAAGAAACCAGGGTGCAGATGATATAATTTACAATGAGGAAAACAAAATTTTCATGATTTTTTACAATAAAAGCTAAATACTTTGTTTTTTCCTCAAAACAGAGTTTTGAGGAAAACACATTTTTGAACACTTGGTGATGAAATTTATTGATGTTGCAACCTCCTCATGGCCTGCTGGTAATTATTGGACACTTTAACACATTTTTTTATGAAACCCTAATGAAACCCTAGACCTAATTGACCATGAAACCCTAAAGATAACCTTTGCAATTCAAGATAAAAGGGAGACTGTATATGTTTTTAAATGAACAAACATGAGCCAACAGGTAGATAACATGAGGGAAATTGTAGGAATGCCACTACTGTCAGATGATCTATGCGCCTAATGGAATGCAAATGACTGGGCGGGACACCTAATATGAAATGCAACAAGAGGATTTGATCTCTGACGAAGGGATGAAAATACCGACTCTAACAACACCAAGGAGGTTGGTGTCTCTAGTAGGTTCGTGCCTACACAATATCTCACTGAGTTTGTGCTCAAATAAGAAGATTGATGTCTATAGTAAAATAGTAACTACAAGATTTGTAACAGTATGCTAGTGTCTGTAGTAGGTTGGTGCATACATAATATCTTGTTGGGTTAGTGCTAAATAAGGATATTGATGTCTCTAGTAAATTGGTAACTGCAAGATTTGTAATAGTAGGCTGGTTCCTATAGATTGTTTTTTAATACTTTAGATAATTGGGACCACCCATTGTGGATTTAAACTTATGACCTATTGCAAGGAGCACCTTAACAATGCACATATTCACCACCAATCCAAAGCCTCTTGGGTTAATGCCTAAAAACATTTATAAAGATATATTTTATGGTTTTTTCCCACAATGGTTTCTATGTTAAACTCTTTGTAATGTGATTTGAGTTTACATGCATTTAATCTTTTGAAGTTCGTGAATGATCAATGAATGCTCATTTAAAATTAGAAAAAAATAGGGATCTTATATTGATTCATCTTCCCTCTTATTATAATCATAAGTTCAAAAATTGGTATTCGAGGAGGGTTTTCCAAAATAGTCTAATTGTTGGAAGTTTTATTTCGAGAGCACACATGGATGGTGAAGAAGGTTTCTCCACAAAAATAGCCCTATTTTTTAATTAAATGAACTATGCATTATATAATATAAGGATGGATAATGGCTCTTGGTTTTGATATTTGGAAGTCGTTCATGACTCATTATACAACCCAAAAAACTCCTCCAATAGATACAAATGGGAAGAAGGCCAGTGAACATAATGCAAAATCCATGAATGTTATCTTATGTGGTCTATTTGAATCAAAATTTGTCAAGGTGATGTATTGTGAATCGACAAAATAAATTTGGGACAAGCTTAAAAACATCTATGAAGGTGATGTTAAGGTGAAGAAGGAAAAGTTATAAACTCATAGAAGATATTTCAAGAGCTTGAAAATAAAAGATAAAGAAAATTTCCTCTATGTAGATGAAATTTTGAACACCATCAGAGGCCTTGGTGAGAATGTTGAAGAACCATTGATTTTGCAAAAGGTTCTTAGGTCATCCCCCTTAAAATTTCATTCCAAGGTCTCTTCCGTTGAAGAAATGAAGGATACGGAGAAAATAATGATGGATGAGTCGCATGGGATTTTCACTACATATGAAATGAGGATAGAAAACAAATGTCAACACATAAGGAAGAAAATTTCAAATAATTAAAGAAGAAAAAAGGATGCAAATACTATGATTATTCTAGCCATGAATCAGATACAAGAGAAGCACAATCTAGAAAATACAAAGGTAGGCCACCCTTCAGATGTTTTAATTGTGATAGAGTAGGACATTTTGCTGCTAAATGTTCATATGAAAAAAGGGATGACAATGTGATGAAGAATAACATAACAATAGAAACAAATATTATAGACACAAAAAATGAAAATCTACCAATAAAAAGAGTTTTTACTCTAGGGAGCATAGTAGCTTCTGTAAAGAAAGTGATGAATATGTTTCTAATATTAATAAAGAAATGTTTTTCTTCTTTGTCATTGAAACATGGTCTACTAATAAAGAAATTGAAGGCAATTATAAAGAAAAAGCATATGAAGAAGAAGAAGAAGAAGACATTGATGGGGAATTGAATCTTGAAGCATAACTTGCTAGTTCCTTACAATAAATAGATTGGCTTAGGGGATAGAATAAAAATCTTAAGGAGCACTTGCGGAAATATGAAAAGAAGGATCATGATATTGATGAAACAAAAAATATAGTTATCATCGTGAAGACTCAACTAGAAGAGGCAAAAAACATAAAAGAAGTGGTCAAAAGCCATATGAAAGAAAAGGAAGAAGTGGATTTCATTTGTTAGATATCTCTTTTGAGAAAATTTTATAAATGACATTACATAGTGAAATTAGTCTTAAAGAAGCATGGGGCTCACCCTTTTAGCTTTTTGGAACTATGGTGATGAAAATGGCATCTAGTGCCAAGTGAATGGAGGTCATTCTTCTAGAGTTCTCCACTGATGTCCAAATGTCTTCCCTAAGAATTGGCTAACAAGCTTGGAATAATTTTATTGTAAATCAGTCTAGGGGATTTTCCTTTACTCATTACCATCACCACTATTAATCCACTCCCATTTTTGATATCTCACTAAGAAGAGTTGCATTTTTTCTCCAGGGTTATGAGAGCTGGAATATGCCTAGTAAGTTTCCAGATGGTTGGTTGTCTATCAGGGGTTAGCTATATTAATAGTTAATTATAAAAGTAGACAAATTCTCTGTCCATATCATCATGGTTTTCTAATCCTCTCCCTTGTACGTATTTGATTTGTTTAATGATATCATTTCTTTATATTATATCATCTATCTATGGAAAAAATTGAAATTTATTTCTCCTCCTTATAGCCACTTCAGTCTTGATTTTTGTTTCCATGAGATTTCCTCTTATTGATGAATTCCTCTAATTATGCTCATAGTTTTGTCTCTTTCTTGGATAGACTCATTATCTTACATGAGTTCATAATTTTTTACTTTATTTCTTTCATTTGTTTATTGAATTGAGCTTTGGCTTCAAGAATATTCCCAAAATAATTTTTGTTCCAAACTTTCAGTTGTTGTTTAAAATATTTTGGACATGAAAATTATGCAAGATTGTACCTTTGATTATAATTGTTTCCTTCCACCACTTTGCCACATTATCTAAGGAGTGGTGTTTTAGCTAGAAGGATGTAAATTTGAAAGGTTTATATGATGAACCTCCTTTCCAGTCTACCCATAAACTCATTGGCTAGTGATATGACTCATAGCTTTGTAAGATTGCTACCTCTAGTTACATGCCCTTTACTAACAATGATTCTAAGATGAGAAAAATCTCCAGTCTCAAGGCTACTTTCACATTATGCATTTTTTTACTGTTCCATGTGTAATTTCCATGAATCCTTTATCAGTTCTTTGAATTGATGTGATTCCTAATCTAATCATTGAATAACTCCTTTTTTCTCTTGTAAATATTTTATTAGATTAAAATATCCTCCTAGTATACATTTTTCAACTTTTAATTCAAAATTATCATTTTTTTATGCTTTATAGGAATGTTTATTTATCCCCTAAAATGGTTGGGCCATACACATTTTTTATATGTCATGTTGTTTTTTATCCCACCTTTCAAAACATGGCTAAGATTGATCTTGTGGTTGCTACAAAGTCTAAGAGCATGATTTCTCTCATAGTCCACTAAATTGCTAATCCTCTTGATTCTCCCTTTGCATCCAAAGCTATACATTGGCATCCTTTCCATAATGTTTGACTTATTTGTGTAATTTGGTTCCCTCTAATTTTAGTTTCTTACAAAACAATTATGATCTAATCTTTTCTTTTAGGAGTCTATATATGGGATTACCATTAAAAATTCTTATGTTCCATGAGATGATCTTCATGTTTGAGTTAATGAAGAGTGTTGGTAGGAATTAGTCATGAGATTTATCAATCTAGAGTTCACCAATTTTTCTCCCATCTTGTAAATTAACTATTTATTTGACTTGTGACCTTTTCTCTTCTCCTTTTTGTTTGTTGTTATATTTTACATAGTGCTAATTTTACAAACTTTTAAAGTAGAATAAATGAAGTCTCTCTTACCTTTTAATTGTATATATTGTTGTTTTTGAGTTTACATGTAATATTTTGAAATTATCTCCACTTATTTCTTAGGGAGTTGAATCGGGTCTTGATTTTCCCATACTATAGCTAGTGATTGAATACCCATCTTTCCAGTTTCCATGTCTTTGATATCCTCTGATTCTAGTAGTCGTTATTTCTCCTGCATATCTATGTCATCTTTATTACTCAGGATGACTTATTGCCCATGTGAATATCCCTGAGCGTTGCTATTGGGTTATCTTCATCTTGTTGTTTGTATAATTATTCTAATTCTATTTTTTTGTTGCTTTCCTCCTATTATTACCACTTCATACCTATTTCCTCCCTTTATAGCTTCTTTGGATGTGTTACTTGTAGTTTTCCAATTTTTTTCCTTCTTGGTGGGGCCTTTCTCAAAGCCTTCTGAATCTTTGTGGTGATGGTTTTACAATTTGTTGAGAGGAATTGAGTGGAAATTATCAAATTAGATTCCCATGCTCATGGAATTATCTTCATTTAAAAAGGACATGTTCATAGTCCACTGGTTGGTATCAAATACTTTCCTAATATTCAATGCATTTATTAGCCAACAATGCTTGTGATACATTTATATATAGAACAATTCATGCATATGATGTATATATGCCTTGCTTTTTGGCTTCCCATCACATAACATATGATATTAGGGCATTTTCAATACTCTTTATAATTTTATTATCGCAGAACCCTTGAGGAAGAGAATATAACTTGATCCATACTAAATTTATTGAGAAATATTCTTTATTTGGGAAAAGGCACTCTTAGAATCATAGGTATAGACCTACAAAGTTAAAGAAATATGGTCCATTTTGAAAATTCTGCTCGGATCCTCTGGGGTATTGAAAATTGACATAAAGAAGCCCTTGAATCCCAGTTTGAGTTCTGCATCTCCTTTAGGATACAAAACTTTTCACATCCAACATATTAGAGGTTTTTTTGATGGCCATAACCTTAGAAACTTTGTGATAAGAGTGTGAACCTACATGTATTAGATTCATTCCCTAGTGTTTGAGGATGCATGATATTTGGGGTTTTCTTTGCATGAGGAATGCATGAACCCTTATTTACTTGCTTCCCATTCATGATATATTTAGTCTGATTTTCTATTATTGATTCTTTTCTATGTGGATTTTCCTTCCTACTGCCAAATGGATTATGAATGTGGTTGGATGATCTGCTTATATTGATGGGCCTACGCAGATCTTCTGCTTTCCAAAGTTCATTGTATGTGCCAACTAGGATGTTGTTGTAAAAGGGGGTTGGTTTCCCTACTCTAGAAGAAATCATACTCTTGAATCAAGATTTTGATAAACCTTGTATTTAATTAAACTATAATATCATAAATAAATATGAAAATTAGAATTTTTTAATTAAATTATAATATCTAAAATAATTTTTTTTTTTTTTTAATATTAAATATAAATATGTGAAACATTGGAACATCGTCTTCAACTTCAAAGAAACATGCATAAAAAACCACTTCATTAAATGTAAAATAAATTATCGATAGACTCCACTTCATAATTCTGATTCTAATAACAATTTCAAAATCATAATTTATATATAATCATCCTACATCTATAAAATTGAGAAGCAAAATGAATGATTACTTTATTTATAACAAGGCCATATAGCTAGCATTCCTGCTGCTTAGTTTAATTATTGAACTTTGAAAGATATGAAACAACTATTTATGGCATATATTTGGATGGTTAGTTACTACTTTAATGTACTAGAAATTTTCAAAAAAGAAATCGTTTATAAAATAATGAAAAACTAAACTTTAGAGGTTTATTAGTTGTGCTTTTACTACCTAGGTGGAATCCTCCTTATTAGTTGTGCTTTTACTACCAAGGTGGAATCCTCCTTAAAACAAATAATATCAATGTAAAGGTCATAATGGGAATTTTGTTCCAAAAAGATCTCTTGTCCTAAACGTAAAAAAAAACAATATCAATGTCCAAAGTTACAATGGAAATTTTGTTCCAAATAACTTTAATCTTGAGAAATACATTATTCGTAAAGTTATTAAAATTAATTTGCTTTTCATTTTTAATAATTATATTGAAAATGTTTTATAATTTATAAAAAAAATTATTGTTATAATACCTAATATTATCTAAAAGAATTAAAAAATAATAATACCAAATTCCATATCATCATCACAATGATATTTGAAATTGAAATTGTACCTCAATGTAATAAACCAAGTGTAATAATATGGAGAAATTAACCAGACAACATCCTTTTAATATAATATGCCTATTTAAAAATACAATTCTATGTTTTATATGTTGACACACTTCAAAATATAATAATATAAGTTAAAAATAATACATTCACATTTCAATTGATATATTTTTGAGTTGCACTCTTTGTTTTGGTATATTTTGTATATTTTTGTAGTTTATTTAAATTTGGATTAATGAAAAAGACTAAAATTTTTAATTATTTAATTTTATGTTATATATTTGTTTGTATTAAAAATGTTATACATTAATAAATTTGATTTCTTTGTTAAAATGATTGAAATATGCTACTAATTCTTTGTTAAAATGATTGAAATGAGCATTAGAGTTGTGAAGACCCTCAAATTTGAAAATACCTCATATTTCAAATACTTACCATATTCAGAAATCACGACACTAATATTTAAATGGGAAAGTAGTAAGTACTTTCCAATACACATGGTATTATATTTTGAGAAGAGTAAAAACTCTAATTTATTTACTAATCATATTTTTAAAATATAATTTTTAGTATAAATATGTAAATATTAAAAATTATGTAAATAAAAACGGATTTATAATAATCAAATATCAAATTAATTGCTATAATTTTATTTTGGCAAATACTAATTAAAAACAACTTAATTTCATAATTTGGAATTAGTTTTATAAGCTTTTTATTTGTCACAATCATTATCAAAATCATATTTTATTTTTATATCAAAATCATATTTATTTTTATATATTATTTTTATATAAAAATAAATGTTTGAAAGATTTGCACAATTTACCTTAAAGTTTTTCATAATTTCAACTAAATGTAAACTTTATAAAGAGTTTGAAAATATTGCAAGTATCACTTTCTAATTTTTAAAACCTTCAACTAGATCGTTTTATTGAAAGTTAGTTTTCACCTTTATTACATCTCATTAATGTGGGAAGTGATGTAGATGTGTGCTTCAACCCACACATTGAATACAAACTCTGTAAATTCATGCCAAACTTGAAATAAAACGTGGCAGCCATAAAAAAAGTCAAGGCATATAGGCTATTAATTGCAGTTCTGCAAATTCTTGTCGGTAACTAATATTCATGCCAAACTTGAAATAAAACGTGGCAGCCATTAAAAAAAGTCAAGGCATATAGGCTATTAATTGCAGTTCTGCAAATTCATGTCGGTAACTAATATTTAACACGTCATAGGCTTATTAATTTGGTAAGGTTGTATATGCTCACCACTAGATAATTTATTTATTTAATCTAATGATGGGTATATATAGCCTAACTGTATTAATGGGTCTATAAACTGGGAAATAAGTGTCTCAATTCTTGCCAAACCTGAAATAAAATGTGGCAGCCATGAAAAGACAACGGAGTCAAGGCATATAAGATATTCATTTCAGTGGTTGAGAAAAATAAAATATATTTGTACGTAAATTATGATTACAAAATAAAAAGAAACTCAAGTGAACCAATAAAAATTAAAATAAATAACATTAAAATAATTAAAATAACATTTATATAACATTAAAATAATATTTATATTATTCTTTGTTCTTGTGGGACCCTCTATATTGGTGAGACTGGTTGCTCCATTAATCAAAGGATTAGTGAGCATGCACCTAACTGCAAGCATATGAGAACTAAGTCTTCAGCTTTAGCAGAGCATGTGGAGAAAACCAATCATCATGTCTTTATCGAGGAGGCTAGTGTGATTGCTAGAGTGTTGCAATTCCATTACCGGAAATTTAGGGAAGCCCTTGCGATTGAAAAAAGGCCGAATAATCTTAATAGAGAGGATGGCTGGAAGATCAGTGATTGTTGGGTCCCAACCCTCTCCTCCTAGTCATTTTCTTTCTTTCCCTCCCTTAAATAATTGATTAATTAATTTTTTGATTTCTATTTTATTTTATTTATTATTATTATTATTATTTATTTTTTTATTTATATTTATATTTATTTATTTATTTTTTAAATAAATAAATATTTATATATGTGAAAATTCTCTAAACTTAATTTATTTTATAATAAATTTACAAATATTAATTTAAAATTAATTTATTAATTAATTTAAACTATTAATTAATTTTTAATATGGTAATTTTTATTTTTAATTATTTATTTATTTAGTTTTTAATCTTAATTTATTCTATAATTAATTTACAAAAATTAATTTAAAATTAATTTATTTTATAATTAATTTAAAGCTAATATACTATTTTTTGATCCTTAAATAAGATCATGAATTAATTTTTAATATTGTAATATTTTTCTAACACTTATTCTCTAATTTTATCTAGATTAAATTCTTTGGCGAATATTTATAATTATATATTTTAATTAATAAATATAATTAACTATTACTCTATTACTCTATTTTTGGTGTTTATAACTAACTAATATTTTTTCTAACAATTTTAAATTAATTTGTTTTATAATTTTAATTTAATTCATTTTTAATTTATATTTATCAATATATTTGCAATTAATTTATTTTATGATTTACTTAATTTACTTATTCTAGTATATATTTGTAACATGGTCCACCTACATTTTGATTTGAATATTAATAACTGAATTTTTCTTATTAAAATAATAATAATACTAATTATATATATATATATATATATATATACCCCTTATCATAGTCAAATTAGGTCAAATTGAGCTGTTGTCTTTTTAGCCGTTACAATTGAGTCATGGGATATTCTCCCTATCTATTTAATGTGCAAAGTGAGATCTGCTCACACTGGTTGGTTCGAAACGTGTCGACAAAAGTTTTTCTATGTGATTTTTGCTAAAAATTCTTCAAAAAATATTAATAATAATAATTATTATTGTTTTAGAATGTTATCCTTACATATTATAATTTTATTTTTGGTCAAATAAAAAATTAATTCAAAGTCAACCGACTTAGCCAATATTTATACGTGATGGATAAAAATCATTATTATGATAATATGTAAATGATGTAAAAAATTCATATATTAATATAAATATTAAAGAGGTAATAAAAATATTTCGAAAATTTGTACAATTCTGCCATGGCAGTGGCAGAACTTCTCCAGAAACCCGTTTTAACAATGGATAATGCAAAGGCGCCGTGCGCCGGATTGTATCGGTAGCCTAAGGGCAAAGGTAACACATAAGAATGTGATATCATAAAAACAATGCATATTTTTTTTCTTTTTTCTTTTTTCTCCTACTTATATTATCTAATACTTAGATGGAAATTATTCTACTTACACATATTATGTCATGTTATTCATTAACTAAGGAAATGTTTTTATAATGATAAATAATAAACTTCTCTATATTTAAAAGAAACTAAACCATAATAGTAACGTTGCTACCATTGAATACTATAATAAATTTTATTTATCTTCACAAAATAAAATAAACTAAAATAAAAAAGGTTAAATAACCTCATTACCATCACTTGAAATGGAAAGTAAAATTGCACTCAAAACTATAAATTATTATAGAAAACAACAAGATTATGTTAGATGTAGTGGGTGGTGTTCTTCATGTAACAGGGTTTAGACATAGAGATCGAGAATTTCGAACTAGACACTTAGTTTAGAGCTCGTAACATTAGAGTCTATGATTAATATGCATTTATAATTAAGTGACACCATAGAGAAAAAATAAAAATAAAATATGATCAATATGTCATAAATAACTAGTTCATACATTTCAAAATTCAATAATAAAATTAAGCGGCAGGAACGCTAGCTATGCGGCCTTGCTAATACATTGCATGCCAATATATGTCAAGAGTAATCTAACGACTTGACATTTTTGACTCCCGATGATTTGTGACATTTTTTTAATTATATTTGTTGGTGTCAAGCCTATCGATATCGTGATTTCTCTGTGACCAATTTGGCTCCCATATTTGTTGGGTAGGTTTTTTTTTCTTATGTGGAAACATATGAAAAAACAATCTCCTGTTCATGGTATAGAAGGTGCCAATGAATTAGAAACAAAATATCTTAAAAATCTCATTGGCCTTCCTCCAATTTTCCTTCAATTTCCACTTACAAGAGTCTTAAAAATCTCATTGGCTTTCCTGCAATTTTCACTTACAAGAATATTGAGACAACAACAATGGGATTCAACAACAGGATTTATTAAAGATTAATCATCTATAGCTGGAGATCCTTTTATGCTTGATTGTCCTAAAGTGCCCTCAATCACACCATCACACCATCACACCAGAGGTTGGATGTTACAATTTCATATGCTTAATGAAATTCCACCAATCTTTACCTTAAGTGGAGAGAAAGAATGCCCAAAAGTTTTGATCAACGTTTAGTTTTTTAGCTTGCAAAAATCCCTGAGCCACATTTAATATGAAAATTTTAATGTGTTTTTTTTGCAAACCACCCACTTATATCATGCATGGACTTTAGAAATTCCAATTCATATTCTTTTTGTTTCCCATATTTTCCCTCTCATCTTTTCTAATTCACTCTCAACAAACTATACACATAGGATTTTGTCTAGTATGATAATGTTGTGATGCTTGGTAGAGAAAATATGTTTCTATGGAAAATTGATGAGCTCTTCCAGTGTGCTAATTTTGTGTCGTATTCATTAACTCCATTTTTCACATTGGGTTTTTTTTTTGCAGGTGTTTGATTATATCCCACTTTTTCCCATTAGATTCTATTGCAAGCTCTAGGGAGAGCTCTGAAAAATTGGATTTTCTTTTAACATTCCTTTATTGAATTAGATATCCAATGATATGTTGAATAAGCTTACCAAGGGCGAAAAAAAATAGGATGGTGTAGATCAAGGCTTTCTAACAAGACATTTTGACAAATTGTTTGACAAATGCATGTTCCATCCAACAAAAAATGGAACCAATATGTGATGTTCCTACTTAGCAGTTTTCCTAATTAGTCACAAGTTTGCACAATTTTGAGTTTTGCTAAGGAGGACTTAGCAAAATAAAGTCAGGAGGACCCCACTTGCAAATTTTGACAAGGGAGGCTCCAACATAGGAGAACGGAGAAAAATTGAAAATCTAGTGGATGGTGGGGGCCATCCCAAGAGGAATATGCACCCCTTGGAGTAACACACACTTTTGGAGGGAGAGAGACAAGAGGGAGTCAATGCATGGGACCCACATGGAGAAAAGGGAGCTCAATGATAAATAGGAAGAGCATGCATCATTTTGGGGCTTTTGATCATTTGATAAACAAACTCTCTTGTATGCTTGAGTTGTTGAGCCAAGTCTACGAAGTGTTATTCAACACACGAGATTTCCGAGGGGAGATCTCACCTCCTTCTTCAGTGGAATTCGAGTGCCACCCTAAGGGAGTCATTATTACAATTAGGAGCTACTCCAAGAGACACTACACGTAAATTTGAGCTATCTTTGGAGCAAACTAAGCGTAGAAAGGGGCCATGCATTCTTGTGGTGAGATAGCTTCAGGGTAGAGTTGGTTTTAGTTTTTTAGGGGCACATTTCCTTGGCATTTTGAAGTGTTTTGTAGTGGTTTGGTGGGCTGATTGGGTGGCCATCCTTCAGGTCGAATTCCTTCTTTCTGGGCATGTGCAAAGGTGGTCTGACTAGCCCACACAGTCACTTGAGGAGTGCACTTGTTGTGAGTGGATTGATTGGGAGTTTGAGGTGAGTTTTTCCAAGGGTCATATGGAGAATTGTTGGAGGGATTTCTCAACATTTTGGGGGTGTTTTGGGCAGTAGATACACAGGGGGTGCAAATACCCAACTGGAAGAGGAAATCCCACTATTTGGGGTATTTTTGAATGGTTGGACGAGGCAAAACCCTTTCTGGGCCTTTTTGGGTTTAGTGAGGAGAGGCCACGGTTAATTTTGCAGAATTTTCTGAGCACTCTAGAGGGGTAAAATTTTAGTTCCTTTCTATCGATCAACAACAAAGTTTATGGGCTAGTGCAGGGGTTGAAGGAGAAATACTCCCTATCATCTTGAAAACACATTTTAACACCTGAGACTTGTCTAGATTTATTTTGCAAGCATGGGTGCACCTACTCCATACATATTTGTAGTCTCCTTGATATATTAATAAAATGACTTAGTTTGGCACAATTTTTGGGTGTCTAATTGCATGTTTGAATTTTTTTGTTGCATATGGTGTTTTTGCTTGATTATCACTGTTAAATTCCTAGTAGGAATATTACAGTGGTATCAGAGCGTCGATCTTGGCTCAGCCATAGGGGAAATCTTATATGACCATAAAAAAACAACAAAACATCACCAATAAGAGGCATAGATACATAAGTTGGGAGAGGGTGTTGGAGATCACATCATTCTCCTTTGACTCACCCACACACTTTAAGTGGGCCAACCAAAACCACATTGCCCACGCTTTTACCCTCAGGAGTTGGTGATCAGTTTGGGGAGGATGAGATGCCCATGGGAGACCATTTTCGAGAGTGACAGTTGATGGAAGAGGAGCTTCGAGCTGCACTGAGTTTTTGTGATTACTACTAGCTTAAGCAAAATGATAAGGGAAAGGACGCAAGAGGTTTATGCACGTAGAAATCGAAGTTGCAGCATACCATTCAGAGGATGTATCGCCCCACATTTGATGGTTCATCCAAGTGCATGGCTAGGGAATGGGTGGAGAATCTAGATACACACTTTTGTCTTAGCTGGATGACTGAGGTGGAAGAGATTAGAATGGCTACCTTACACTTGGGGGTCAAGCCACATGATCAGTGGTTCAATTGGTTGAACACGATGGGGCATGTCAGCATGACTTCCTATGAGGACTTCACATGGAGGGTTGTGGAGCATTTTGACAAGAGGCATCCAGAGGCACACTTCAGAGAGCTGACCCAACTCAAGCAAATAGGTAGCCCTAACCATTGCATAGTATATTTCTTGAGGGTGTCTATAATGGTGCTAGATTTATCAGATTCCAAGAGGGTCTACACCATTATGGAGGGTTTGGTGAAGCCCTTATGTGGGTTAGTGAGGGCAAGAAGGACCACCACTCTATAAGAGGCAGTGAATCACACACATGATTTGTAAGGCACAATTCCCAAGGCTAGGGAAGTAGTTCCATCACGAGATCCATTTCCACAAAGGGATCAGGACATTAGGCCCCTATCATAGAGATATGTTCAAGGGTGTGGGAAGTTGGACGATGAGGCTAGGAGAGACCTCCATAGGAGGAAGATGTGTCACACGGAATCTGTCAAGGGTGCGGACACGACTGACCTTCCTAGAAGTCTAAGACGTTCTAATGACAAACAAGACAAAATGGAGTGATCTTTCTCTAAATACACCTTTTACAACATGAAAACTACAAGTGTTTAGGCTTACCTTATTCCAAAACATTGTTGTTGAAGTCCGTTCTTGACGATCCGGATGAGCTCCTCCTTCAAGTCAATTCCTGCAACCACAAACAATCAAACAATTACCAAGCACTTGCATTTCATATAATAAAACATATATTCAACATGCAGACCAAGGAACACATGAAATAACTCATTAACACAAGCTATTGAGAAAAATAAACCAGTTTGTATTAATAACGAAACAAAGAAACTCTTACAACCTGGCCTTGGTGTTGTGCAAGTTCCTCCCAGGGTCCATCAAGGGTTTTCCTCTACTTTGACAAAGCTCACCCTCTCCCAAGTAGAATCAAGTGAAGACAATCTCTCCTCACAAGGGCTCTAATGGAAGACCTAAATCCTGCAGCATTTACCCAAAGAAAATGTATAGCTCCAACCTCCTCTCCTTCTGGCTCAATGCCTTTATTTATAGTGCTGTAAAGAGGTTATTCAGGTCCACTATCAATGGGATCATCCCCCTCTATGGGTGGGATAGCTCCCTTATTGATGGGATAAGTTCCCCCTTAATAGAGATACATGAACCAACTGGAGGCGCATCCATTTCATCAAACCGACCTCTAGAATGTTCTAGAAGTAACCACAAGTAACTTTTTCAAGATAAAACTCGCGCATTTTGCCTTTTACAGAGGGACGCACCTGTCCCTTAACATACAGAGCGTCCATGGACGCAGATTTTGTGAACATGGTCAGCGTCCCCGCAGGTAAGGCTAGAGAGAACCTGCGACCCCAGAGATAAACATGATTTTTACAAGACTTTCTCTCTTCTTTGAGTTTGAGATGGATAACAGAGGCATGAGACTTGCCTAAGAGGGTAGCATGACTTGTTGATTTGAGCCATACTAACTGTAAGTAGTCAAGGTGACATTTTTTAGTGTAACAGATTGCCCCCTAAAGTGCGAAGCCTGGAATAGAATAGGGTTTTGTAATTCTAGGAAGGGTGAAGCGCTTTATCATTTCAAGGATTGCCTTGTGGATGGCCTGGTTGGAACCTGCAATTTTCAACACAAAATACATGGATAAGATTATATCATCACTGAGGTAGGCATTCCCATACTCAGATTCAAAACTTTAACTAATGGACTAACTATCCTGATACAGGAATGATCTTGCAGTACATTATTTTTATAGACTTTTGTAGACACAGTATGGACGCAGCCATCTGTTTATGATAAGTCTACATAGACAATGAATACAAAACTCCTTGCAGCCTGGATGGTAGAAACTAGATCCAGGGTCTTCACTTCTACTTCCCGAATTGGTACGATTCTAGTCATGTGATTAAATGATTCGATGTCGAACATGGTAGAAACCACTTGATTACCAGTCAATGATGTAAACTGTTAACAAGTGTGAGAGAAACCACCAGTAATGTCAATGGTTCTCAAAGTACCAAGCACAACCCGTGAAATGTGAATAGATGTTTTGATGTCGAACACTTCACGGAATCCTCTGATCGAAAGTCAATGATGTAAACTGACGTCAAAGGCGAGAAACCTGCCATTGATGCATGCAGACTTCAAGGTACTGTCGATTCCTAAGTCATCTTTCTAGATAATGTGTCGATGTCGATAGAAAGCGACCCGTTGCAGGCAAGCCCGCAACACGAAATCATTGTTCAAGTTGAAGAAATGTTGCTGTAAGGACTGACTCAGGGATGGTCAAATGGATGACAAGTATTTTGCAGATGAAAGTTTTGCTTGCAGACCTCTTGAACACATAACGACACAACAGATGGTTTGGTGACGAATAACTCAAAGTTGATCCCTGAACCCGGTTAAAGATTTTCAAAGTGATTTAGTCAACTGTGAGGTAAAAGATTTCCCAACCCAGGTGAATGAAAAGTGTCGTGTTCAAGAGCGGTAATAAAGTTTCTTCTGAGGCAAAAGGTGACAAATAGGTTCATTCTTCTCTTTTTTCCCCCACCATTTCTGGCAAGTACCTCTTTATTTTTAACAAGCTTGAGGAGGATAACATATGCTTGATTATAAGCTCATCCTTCGGACGAGTCCAACCTAGTTTAAATGCGAACCCTAGGAAGGAGTGGTTCGTTCCTGTTTGTAATTGAACAGGTCCTTTACTGTAAAAGTTTAACGAGCCCAGTATAGGAGAAACTCGGCGTTTTTCAATTTTAGAGAGTCTGAAAAACTTAAGGAAACTCCACGTTGAACTTTTTCGTATATTTGTGTCCCTCAAGCCCGAAAAAGTATAAAATAATACCTGGGGGAACCGCTTGATCTTGCGACCAAGGAGTACTTTCATTATTAGTGCCACTGACCTGAAAAGTAAAAAGCGATCAAGGACACGTCGTTTTATTTCCTTATCGAGTTTGAAACGACAAAAACCCGGCAATCTTTTCCTGATTTTACGGTCAGAAAAGAGCTATAAGGGGACCGTCTTTTAATTCCGTTTTAACGAGTGTAAAAGAAACGTTCGGCAATCTTTTCATGTTTTAGGAGTCAGAAAAGGGCTTAAAAGAGAACTCCAAGTTTTCACTTTTTCGTAAGTTTTAACGAGTTCGAAAAAGGTATAAAAATGTACTCATGGTTTTCACTTTTTCGTAAATTTTAATGAGTTCGAAAAAGGGATAAAAATGTACTCATATGACCGACTTTCAATATAATTTACGAGCAGGAAAAGACGGAAAGAACTCGGCATTTTCATTTGTTTTACGAGAATGAAAAATAGCAAAATAATCTCGGGATTTTCATGAGTTTAACGAGTCTTGAAAATAACTGAAATTGACTCGAGATAGGTTTCATTTTTACAAAAGCTTGAAACAGATAAAAACTATGCTTCAAATTAGTTTCATTTTTACACAAGCTTGAAACAGAGATAAAACTGTGCTTGATGCCCCCTAAGCATAATTGTTAGAGCGCATGCCCCCCAGCTTCATTTCATTCAACTAAGGTGGATGAAATGAAGGTTCAAGAACGAGATCATTTGAAAGACTCGACCTAAAACTGTAAGAAAATTATGCAAAAACTGAAATAACTAACCTAAACGTACAACCTAACATCTATGAGGTCTAGTCAAACTCTCGACTCAATTAGAGGAGGATTTGTTTCATTTTTTAACGAGCTTGACACAGGAAAAGAACTATGCTCGGATTCGGTTTCATGTTTATGCAAGCTTGAAACGAAAAACTATGCTTGTTATAAGTTCACATGCCCCCAGCATAAAGATGCAAACCAAGGTACATGCCCCCCAAGCTTCATTGCATTCAATGAGGTGGATGGAATGAAGCTTTACTTTCAAGATCTTGGAAAGAATTGTGGGAGTTGTTTCATTTTTTATTGAGCTTGACACAAGACAAGGAACTATGCTCATAACTACTCTCTACAATCTACCTAACAAAAACTTAACTCTAAAAACCTTGATTCATTTTTTAACGAGCTTGACACAAGACAAGGAACTATGCTCAAAAATCCTTGATTCATTTTTTAATGAGCTTGACACAAGACAAGGAACTATGCTCATGACTACGCTCTACAATCTACCTACTTAACCTACCCTTGTTTCATTTTTTAACGAGCTTGACACAAGACAAGGAACTGTGCTCTAAAATCCTTGATTCATTTTTTAATGAGCTTGACACAAGACAAGGAACTATGCTCAGAAATTCGCATGCCCCCAGCATAATGATGCAAAGCGAGGTACATGCCCCCCAGGCTTCATTGCATTCAACCGGCTGGATGAAATGAAGGTTTACTTTCAATATTTAACTTGAAAAGGGAGTTGTTTCATTTTTAAGGAGGTTGACACAAGAAAAGAACTATCCTCATACCTGATTCATTTTTTAACGAGGTTGATACAGGAAAAAACTACCCTCGTACACACTGATTCATTTTTTAATGAGGTTGACACAGTAAAAGGAACTTTCCTCACTACATCCAGTTTCATTTTTTAACGAGGTTGCTACAGGAAAAACTATCCTCGCTACAACCTATTTCATTTTTTAACGAGGTTGATACAGGAAAAAACTATCCTCATACCTGATTCATTTTTTAATGAGGTTGACTCAGTAACAGGAACTGTCCTCAAAATCCTACTTTCTACAATCTACCTACATATCCTAAAATCTAGCTGATTCATTTTTTAATGAGGTTGACTCAGTAAAAGAACTATCCTCATACCTGATTCATTTTTAACGAGGTTGACTCAGTAACGGGAACTATCCTCGTACCATCCAATTTCATTTTTTAACGAGGTTGAGAGAGGAACAAACTATCCTCGTGGACACCTGTTTCATTTTTTAACGAGGTTGATACAAGAAAAAACTATCCTCGTACACACTGATCATGGCTTCCAACTAGAAGAAAGACATGTCAATGGACACACCTTGATCATGGCTTCCAAGAGGTCTTCATCAGAAGGAAGAATAGTTCTCTGGAAGGAACACATGTCAAGGGACTCAAAAGGGATAAGAACATCGTGTTCAAGTAATCCCATAAAGTTTTCCATGTCAATTACCGGTTCTAAATCAACAGTGAGAGGCTCACTTACATCGGTAACTGAAAACATGGGACCGGTTGCCACATAATTAACCCGTGGCAGGGTAGATACCACTTTAGAATCAGGAACATTTAAGGCTGTCATATAATTGGTAGTTGAAACAAGACTAGGGAACGAAAGCTGGTCTACAGTCACAATACTGCCATTGTGAGGGAAAGACATCACGCGAAAGAGTGTCGATACGACAGCTTTCATTGCATAAACATAGTCTCGCCCAAGGAGTAAATTGAAATCCAAGGGACCTCGAACTACCATAAGATCAATACAGACAGTTTTACCTTCCAAAGTAATGGAAAACTTAGGAAGGATCCCTAAAGGTTCACTAATGGTTCTGTTAAAAGCTTTCAGATTCTGCGTAATAGGCGCAAGCTGAGGGGAACCCAAAGCTTTCCAAACAGCTGAGGATAAAATACTAACAGAAGCACCTTCATCTACCTGAGTACGATGTATGTCCCTACCACCAGCCTTGACAATGATTTGGAAAGGGATGGAGGAAGGAAGACAAGGTTCTGTCAGTCTATTCCAATCAAAGGAAAAGACCTCAGTACTTGGAGGGGGTTCTGTAGAAACAGGTGAAATGCCCCCCGGCATAGAAGAATCCGATGTAACAAGAAGAACATCAGCGGTATGAAATTTACTCTCGAAAAGGAGAGTGTGATCGACCGAATGTGAAATTGAATCGACCACTTGATCAACTAATGGATCATCAACCTGAGTGACATGAGTTTCACTCTCCAATGGGAGAGTGTGATCGACTGTACTTGAATTTAGATCAATCACTCCGTCAGTTGACGGTAGGTTGGGAGAAAGTTTACGGTAACCAGTTGGAAATTCTTGCTGTGGAACAGTAAGGTTTTCCAACAATGTTGAGGCTTCATCCATGTGAGGGCAAATGTGAGTTTGATGACTCCCTTTGCATAACTTACAAGGAAACCTAACTTTACCTTTTTTCCCAGGAACCTGACTATCACTGGTTGATGGATCAACGGAAAGTTGATGGGATTTTTCTGACCATACTTCCAAGACCTTTGGAATACCAGGACAATTGACAAGGAAGTGGTCACCCTTACAAAGCCTGCAAGGGTATTTGGGTTTACGATGCATGTCGGAATTTTCCTCAACACAACTAACACTTACAGCCATGGTTGGTTGGTTGACTTCTTTCTTATCTTGCTTCTTCTTCTTCTTCTTCTTCTTCCCTTTCTTCTTCTTCTTAGCCTCCTGGTTACTAACATCAAGGCTTTTACCAGGCGAAGAGGAAGAAATGGAGGAAGAAAAATTAGGCGAAGAAGGTAAAGGGTCAACAGAAGGTTGGTGATGTTGAGATGGTGAACTCTGTTGAGGTGAAGCATCCGGTTGAGATGGAACAATTGGAGTATTTTGGGCCAACGAAGTTGAAAATAACCATATCGGTAAACCTATTGTAAATCCAGGTAATGACAAAGTAGCCATATAAGGAGGACCAACATTTCCAAAGTAAGGAAAAGTACTAGGATTCTCATTAGGAGGGGTTCCTAGGTTGATAAATTCCGGAACATTTGCCATTATATTCAACTTCAGTGAATTTTATTAACAATTTAAAACTAAAATTAACAATTCACAATTCACACTTAACAACTAAAATTCACAATTCACACCTATGGTCTCTAAAAGTAAAAACAAACAAATTAACACGCGCTATCAAATCTAGGAGTCAAACCACACACAAACAGTATTCTTCCGGACCAAAAACGCTAGTTGGTGATGAAGCCCAACCTCGCTGGATTCAGTACAGAAATGGCGGGTGGAACAGTTACGCTGACAACCTGCTTAATGAATAGACTGGACCAAGTTCCTCCACTTTAACCGTCTCGAGTGAAGTGAACCCCCCAGAAAATCCAAGTGAGTATAGCCGACGTCTGCTCCAGGTACAGTGGGACCTTCCCTCCACCGTCACCTTGGGTAGAATCCTAAAGATTATGGTCACTAAGGTTACCAACGGCCACAAGTACACCTGGGGGAACAGTCTAAACTCCGACAGCACGCAAGGGCAGAGTAGCAAGCTCAATCCCCTTACCGGCTCCTTGACAGTAATCCAAGGTTTACCGATAAGTGACCCCAGAGATAAACATGATTTTTACAAGACTTTCTCTCTTCTTTGAGTTTGAGATGGATAACAGAGGCATGAGACTTGCCTAAGAGGGTAGCATGACTTGTTGATTTGAGCCATACTAACTGTAAGTAGTCAAGGTGACATTTTTTAGTGTAACAAGATGTGCTTCACTTTCCAAGAGCCATGGGCACCTGGGCATAGGTGTACCAAGGGCAAGGTCCATTATATAGAGTTGTTTTCTGATAGTGAGTAGAAGGATGGTGTAGAGCAGGATGATGATGTAGGAGGTGGTGAGTTGCATACCATTGGAGGTAGTGAAGGAGGAGGAGAACCACCCCCACCTGATGGAGACCTCTTTAAACCCAATGGAGGGGTCATCACTTCATTGAGGGGAGTTCCCAAGTATCTCATGCTAAGGATCAGGGGCACAGTGCAACGACAACACATAGTAGTCTTGGTGGACAGTGGGGAAACCCATAACTTTATTTATGCATAGATGGTGGAGAAGAGAGGTATACAATCTGAGAGCTTTGAGGGTTTTCAATCCTGGTGTCAGGAGACATGACTATGTAGTGCACAAGGTATGTCCCTAGTCTGACAGTGACTATGGGTAATTAATTTATGATTGATCATTTCTTAGTAGTCAATGTTCCAAACACCAACATAGTCATGGATGTCCAGTGGCTCTAATCGTTGGGATGAGTCACTATAGACTAGAGGAATCTAGATATGGAGTTCATGGGGCCAGATGGGAAGCTGGTGTTATTGAGAGGGATGCATTCATACCCACCATAGATGGTTTCAACACCTCGAATGGAGGTTGATTTATGACATGGGACATAGAGTGGGTAGTGGAGTTCGAGATTACAAAGCCAGGGACTCAACCACGACCAATATATCCCGACATCTAGGAGATACTAGACAGGTACCCGACAGATTTTGGAGACATTCCTTTAGGTAGGCCACCTGGTAGGGGATTTGAGCACATGATTGAGTTAGAGGAGGGTGTGCATGTCATGATCACCACTCAATACTGACATCCCAAGGATTCCTAGGATGAGATTGAGTGTGCCATAGAAAAGTTGTTGGCCTTGGGGGACATTAGGCCTAGTTCGAGTCCCTTCACTTCTTCAATTGTGTTGGTGAAGAAGAAGGATGAGAACCTTCACATGTGTATTGACTACCATGACTTGAATAAAAAGTCATTGAAGAACAGGTACCTGATTACATGCATATATGAGTCGGTGGACAAACTTAAAGGATTTAAATACATCTCTAAGATTGATTTATGCTCATTCTACCACCAGATCAAAGTTTGAGAGAAGGACATCCTGAATACAAATTTTTTGTGCCATTATGGGCACTTTGAGTTCTTGGTGATGCCCTTTGGGCTAACCAATGCCCAACTACTTTCCAGTGTTGCTTGAACCACATTTTCCGCAAGTAGCTTTGCAGGTTTGTGCGGGTGTTCCTTGATGAAATATAGATCTCTAGTAGGACTTGGGAGGAGCACTGGAGGCATTTGGAGGAGGTACTTCATATCCTTGAGGAGCAATAATTGTACGACAAAGTGTCCAAATGTGAGTTTCGACTAACAAAGATTTTATACCTTGGCCACGTGATTGGGCAGGATGGAGTGCAAGTTCACCCTGATAAGATCAAGGCCATACTGGATTGGTCTATGCTCATGAGTGTGACTGAGTTATGTAGATTTTTGGGCATTTTCACCTATTATAGGAATTTTGTGAAGGGGTTTTCACAACTAGAAACACCCTTCATCGATTTTACCAAGAAGGGAACATTCGAGTGTACTAATGTAGCACAGGAGGAATTTAAGTGCCTCAATAGAGTCATTAGAAGTTTCTTAGTGCTAGTGCTACCTAATTTCATACTGCCTTTTGTTTTGGAGTGTGATGCATCTAGTGAGGGTGTTGGGGTTATTTTGATGCAGGGTGGGCACCCCATAGCGTTTGAGAGTCAAAAAAATCCTAGTCATGAGAGGCTCAATTCTATATATGACAAGGATATGTTGGCCATCACACATGTGTTGGCCAAATTCTGACAATATTTGGTGTGCAAGACTTTCAGGGTGAAGACTAATCACAACATCCTTCAATTCCTTTTAGAGCAAAGAGAGCTCAATAAGAGGCAAAAAAAGTGGGTGAACAAGATCCATGCCTATGATTTTGATATAGAGTATGTCAAGGGAAAGTAGAATGTATTATTTGATGCTTTATCCAAGAGGTCCATGACATTATCCCTTATGAGTATCTGCTAGGATTGGAGGGCATAGTTATTGGTGGAGTACTCTAAGGACAGACATGATCATGAGATATTAGAGGACACCCATGTGGATGACAGGTACCGAGTGATGAATTAAGTGATTTATTACAAGGGGAGGATCTATTTGGAACTTGTTTCAAGTTAAGGGAGAGGATCATGCAGGATGCGCATGATTCTCCACTGGTAGGACATCAAGGGTTCCTCACGACATACTGAGCCATTCAGGAGCATTTCACATGGAGGGGGCTCAAGGGGGATGTTTTGAGGCACATGCAGGAGCATGATACTTATTAGAGGAATAAAGGGGAGAAGACACACCCTGCAGGTTTATTGAAAGCCCCCCTATTACTGAGTGGAAATGGGAGAGTATATCTATGCCCTTTATTATAAGGCTTTGAGTAGTATAGGGTTGGGATTGAAAATATGTGGTGGTCAACTGACTAACCAATTATGCCCATTTCTTTGCCATACCTTCCTGATCATCAACTTCAAAGGTGGCTAAGTTGTCTTTCAGGGAGGTTTTCAAGATACATGGTCTCCCCAAGATCATAATGAGTGAGAGGGACAACAAATTTATGGGGGGATTTTGGTAGAGGTTATTTTAGTTAGTGGGAACAAATCTCACACCCAGTACCAGACACCAACCACAAACCAATGGTCAGACTGAGATTGTGAACAAGTGGTTGGACGAGTACTTTCACAACTATGTGAAACAACGCGTGTGGGTAAAATGGATTCACCTTGGAGAGTACTACTACGACACCACGTTCTACATGTTTATTATGTACGTCTCCATTTCTTTCACTATATGGTTATCGTTGAAGACAAAAATTGTTCCTTTTTTACACCTTCCCTAAACTCCATTCACTCAATTCTCTTCCTTTTTGACCATAATAATCTCAATAAGGTGTCAACTTCCAAGGTTATTGGAAAAATAAAATACGTAATCATCTTTTATTCATAGTTTCATTGTTTCCTTGTTATTTGATTTAATATTTGCATAAGCTACCAGATTGCAGCAATTTTGGAACTAATGATTGATTATGCAGCTTACTTGAAGAATATGTAGGTTCTTAAACACAAATTGAGGAACAAAATGTATGGACAAGTAACTAACAACCGACATAATGATATCCAACTATCTTCATTATCCATCAGGATGATAAGAATATCGTATGAGCAGGTCAACGTGGAAGTCAACCCAACAGAAAAGGAGCCAAAGACAAATCAGACAAGTAAAGAGATAAATGTAATGACAAAGTTGATATTTTTCCTCGTGATTTTCTTATGTGATAGAAAATCGTGAAGAATCACTATTTCATGTTATCTTATATTGTTTGTAGAATTGTTGTCGAGTGGGATAGGCTTACAAATATCTAAATAGTTTATTGGAGGAGGTTATAAAACCTACCTCTTGGCACGACAATGAAATACTTGTTGTTATGTTGAAATACTCTTTTCATTTATAAAAATGAGCTTAATATTCCCCTGTGCATTGTGCATTAATGCGTGTTTAATCTCTGATTGATCGCTGCTTACCTACAACTCATAGGAGGGCCCTCTTGGAGCTGTAAGGTCTCATTTTATTTTTAGTTTATATTTCAATTTTGTATCTTAAGTTCTGTAGCATTAGATTATCTTAGCTAATCTTTCAGTTTTGACTTTCAATGAATGCTTATGATAGTGAGAACAGATTTTGTGACAAAGTTTGCTGAAGATTTATTTTATATATTTAATCATTTCATTGTGTGAATGATGAAGAAAATAAATCAAATGGATCTATTAACATATGTAAATTTTGATCAATTAGAAGTATAATTTATTTCAATGATTTATTAGTGTGATTTAGATTTTCCAGTGTGATATTTTAATTCTGTATTTAAAATTTAGTTTCATTTTTGTTAGTGAGAAGTAGATCTAGATTTGTTGGTGTGATATTTATTTCTGCAATTTTAGATTAGCTTTCTTTTCTACAAGTGTAAAGATAATTTGGATTTTATTTTTCTATTTAATTCTACACCTTAATTTAGTTTTATTTATGTCAATGTGATATTTTCCTTTCTTGCAAAAGTGAACATTTCTTAGATAAACCATGTGCATGAAAACATCCTAATTTAATTTAAAAATTTACTCACATAATAAAGAATCCTAACACAATTGGTGCACATACACTTCATCAATTTACAAGAACTGGTCACCAATTTATGTAGGTATTTAAGCTGAATTAAATTACCAAACATTTTGGCGTCATTGTCAGGGAAGTGTATACATGATTTATTTTTAAGAGTCTCTTCATTAAAAAAAAATGATAAAAACATATTTATGCATAGGAAAAGATATTCTAGGGGTGGGTTTATAAGTAGAGGCAGGGGTTCCATTCCATCATAACCACTCACCCCACCACGACATCATAGTACCACACCATCCATCGAAATTCATATTCCATCTTTTGCAGGTAGACTTAGGCTTCCTGAGGTACAAAGATTTGAAATCCAACCAAAAGATTCACCAACTTATTCTACTGAAGTTGTAGTAGACGAACCTACATCCAAAATAGAAGGAGTAATCTTTTTATCTTCAACTGGAGAACCAATTCTAGGACAAGAACTAGAATTCCCTAGTGAAGAAGAAGAAGAAGAAACTTATTTTATTCCATCGATAGAAGAACCATAAGAGGAGATAGAAAATCCAATTGAATAACCCTACATTAGCTCTGAAGAATCTACAATGGCAGGGGAAGGAGAAGGAGAAGTACATAATCTGAATGTTGAATTTAGGATTGGAGGAAGAGGTAATAGAGGAGGAGGTAGAGGAGGAGGTGTAGGAATAGGTGGTAGAGGAGAAACAGAACCTTTTGGGTTTCCAATCTTAGATGAAGATACCATAGTTACAATGAAGAATATCTCACCCTCCATCCTCCCTAATTTCCATGGAGTAAGACATGAAGATCCTTAAAAATTTCTTTTTGAGTTTGAAGTTTTGTGTAGATCTTATGACTACTTGCTTGATTTTCAAAAATGGAAATTGTTTTTAGCCACGCTTAAAGACAGAGCACTTAAATGGTTTTTGGGATTAGGAATACCATAAGAACATGGGAAGAAATGAAAAATGTGTTCTTATAAAAATACAAAGACTATTGTATGCCTCATAATCTTAAAGATGAAGTCTTTAAAATGATGCAAAAAGAAGATGAAAATCTTGAAAATGTCGTTGAACGATTTTCTTATAATGTTAAAATGGCTAAAATGCATAAACTAGATGAAGAAACTATGAAATCTCTTTTTCTAAAAGCCATTAGAGATGAGTGGGTAGATATTCTCAATTTAATGGGAAAAGGAGATGTTTCTCAGTTATCATCTAGAGAAATTTGTTAATTGTGTACACATTTCAAGAGGAAAGGCTGGAACTCGGAAAAATCCAACAGACCCTGTTATGTCTAAGACTAATAAATCTGCCATTGGGATAGTAAGCAGAGCAGAAATAGGCAATTGTCTTGACAACTTCAAAACATATATCTTAGGGAGTATTAGTGAACAAATAAACACGGTTAAGGTTCAAAACAAGCAAAAAGATGAAAATGTCGCATTATCAATTTTTGTCCTAAATGAAAAAATAAACATGCTCTAAGAGAATGCCCTCTTGATAGTGTAGAAATATGTGCTATCTGTGAAGAAATTGATGTCACAAAGGAATTCCCTTCAATTCTTGGACTTAAAGCAATCTTGAAAAATGACGTTTTAGCAAGCCAAGCTGAGTCACTCTGTTTTATTGGTAAAATACCATGGCCACCACAAAAACCAAATATGGTACAAGGTCTTACTCCTCAATACCAAACATTTGCATAACCTCAAAAAAATTGGAATACTCCAATGCTTTGGCAAAATTGGCAACCTCAAAATCCATTATGGACACAAGGTTGGCAGTATCATCCTAGGAATCCTCAGTATAATCAATTTCAATAACCGTTTATCACATATCAACCTTCATATTACCATCCTCAATCAAACACTTTTCCACAATTTCAAAATCAAACTCATCCTTCTAAGCAACCACTTCTATTACCATCCAAATCATACCCCCCAAAAAAAATCAACAACTTGCTCAACCACTTCCAATATGAATAATAAAAATTCACAACATGTTTACAATATAGAAGGTAAGAATTTCCAAGCTTGAATGATAACTCTATTAGATCTAAAAAATGTCAAACTTAGATCTAGTAGCGTTTTCGAAAAGAAGCTACCATATGTTGTTATTCAGGAACACGGAGAGGATGAACCGCTTCAAAAAGAAAAATCTCTTAATCAAGAAGAAATTCCTCAGAAAGAGAGCACCGCTATGCATAATACCTCAATAAACTCAATTCCCATTGCAAAACAACCTTATGTTTCTGTTCAAAATCCACCCTTTCCTGAAAGGCTAAAAATTGAAAAAGGAATAGAAAAAGAAATTGTGTTTCCTGAATATGATATGTTAGATGAATTGAAAATTGTTTGCATCAAAATTCCTTTGTTACAAGCTATAAGGGAAATACCAATATTTGCAAAGACAATCAACGAGTTAAGCATTAAAAAACCAGGAAGAAGAAGAAAATAAGTTTTAAAAATTCAATTAGTTAAAAAAATTGCAGATATTATGATGGGAAAACCAACAGTTCAAAAGTATTTAGGTCTAGTTAGTCCCATTGTAAAAACACACATTAATGGTGTCGATATTCAAAACACATTGATTGATTTAGGAGTAGCTATCAATATCACGAGTAAACAAGCTATGGATCAATTAAAACTTTCTAATCTTCAATACACACCAACATTACTACAGTTAGCAAATAGATATGTTATCAAACCAGATGGTGTATTAGAATATGTATATCTCTCCTTATATTATTGGGAATATCCTATTGATTTTATGAAATTAAGTCCCAAAAATAATTTAGGAGGACATCCATTGATTCTACGCATACCATGGTTAGCTACAACTGATGATTTTATAAGTTGTAGATTGGGTGATATGTTTATCTCTGATGGAAGCTCTACTAAGAAATTCACATTATATCCTCTTGCAAAAACAACAATATAAGTAGAAGGTGAATTTTGGATAGATGATGATAATGAATATTTTGATATACAATCAACATTTTCTACTTCACAAATATATGAAGAAGATCAAATTTTAAATCTAATGAATAGGAATGATTCTTGCTCATATTGTGAACAAGACAAAATTTTCAAGAACAATACAATGTTGAATATCTATCATCACATCAAATGGATTTACATTCTATGGAAAAATTTTGGAAATTATTTAATAGAAATCTTTCTAGGGAAAACTTTGAACATTAATGATCATTTTGAAGAATCCCAAAAGAAAGAATTGATAAATATGTTACAAGAACATTCCTCTGCTTATGCATGGGAATACACTAATATGAAAGGAATTGATCCTAGTATTTGTATGCATGATATCTATATTGAAAAAAATGCCAGACCAGTTTGACAACCCCAAAGGAGGATGAATCCAAATTTAAGGGAAATTGTTAAAGAGGAGTTACAAAAACTCTTGAATGTGAATTTCATCTATTCAATGTCGGATAGTGAGTGGACCTCACCATTAGTGATTGTTCTAAAGAAAAATGGAAAATGGGGAGTATGCATTGATTATAGGGAATTGAATAGAGCTACCTTGAAAGATCATTTTCCGCTTCCCTTTATATATCAATTCCTTGATACATTGGTAGGAAAAAACATTTTTCATTCTTGGATGGTTTTAGTGGATATAACCAAATACAAGTAGCTTTGGAAGATCAAGACAAAACGATTTTTACTTGTCCATGGGGAATCTATGATTACCGGGTACTTCTATTTGGATTAGGTAATGCACCTACAACATTCAAAGGGGCAGTTCTAGGCATTCTTTCTGATATAATTCATGATTTTGTGGAAGTTAACATAAATGATTTTATTGTTTATGGTGATTCTTTTGAGGAAGTTCCTGAAAATTTAGAAAAAGTTCTCATTAGATGTAAAGAAACAAATCTCTCATCAAGCCATGAATATTTTTATGATGTTCATTGATGGAATTATTTTAGGCCACCACATTTCAGGAGATGGAATTAAAGTGGATTCATCTAAAGTAGAAGTTACTTCCAAATTACCAGTTCCTGTTGTTCAAAGGGATGTTAGAATTTTTCTTGGTTTTACAGGTTATTTTAAAAGATTCATAAAAAACTTCACAAAGATAGCCTCTCCACTTTTCAAATTGCTTACAAAACACTATGAATTCATTTGGAATTCTGATTCCTAAAAATCTTTTGAAACATTGAAAGAAAATATTTTTGAAGCACCCATTTTAAGAGGACCAAATTGGAGTCTTCCTTTTCACATTTCAACCAATGCTTCAAATACAACTTTACAAGTTGTATTGGGACAAAAATATTTGAATCCTTATGCCATTTATTACAAAAGTAAAAATTTGATGCCTGTAGAGTTAAATTATACAGTGACAGAAAATGAATTTTTAGCTATTGTATATGCCATTAATAAGTTTCGACACTATATCACTGGATATGAAACTTTTGTTCACACAAATCACTCTGCAATTAGATAATTAATGAATAAATCAATTACCAATGGTAGAGTTACAAGATGGTTATTGTTATTACAAGAATTCAATATTACTATTTTGGATAGGCCTAGAAAGGAGAATAAAGTTGTTGATTTTCTATCTAGAATCCAAAATGAATATATTTTTGCAGTATCTATTAAATCTCCTTGGTTTATAGATATTGCTAATTATTTTGCCATAGAAAAGTTATCATCATACTTATCTCCTCAGGAGAAAAGGAAAGTTATTCAAACCAATTCATCTTATTCATGGATAAATGGAGAATTGTACAAAACAGGGCTTGATTTAATCATTCAAAGATGTGTCATAGAAGATGAAGTACTAGAAATATTAAAGGCTTGTAATGATGAACCATGTGGAGGACACTTTGCTGATAAAAGGATTTCCTATGAAATCCTTCTCTTAGGATATTATTGTCCTTCTATTTTTAAAGATGCCAAAGAATATGTTAAAAGATGTGATAGTTTCCAGAGAATGGGAAAGCGTTTTCCTTTAGATGAGATGCCTCTACAACCTCAAGTGCTTATTGAACCACTTGAAAAGTGGGCTTTGGATTTTGTCGGTCTAGTCAAACCACCATGAAGTCAAAAAAGGTACATTCTTGTTTGTATAGATTATGTCACAAAATGGGTAGAAGTTAAAGCACTTCCTTTTGCTACTAAAATTGATGTAGTTTTATTTATTTTTGAGGATATTTTCACTTGTTTTGGTGTCCTAAGGGAAATTGTGACAAACCATGGTACTCAATTTACATCCAAGTTGGTGCAAAAGATAATGGAGGAATACAAGATCAAACATCGAAAATCCACTCCATATCATCGAAAAGAAAACAAACAAGTTGAAGCTACTAATAAAGTACTTGAAGCAATTCTTACCAAGATTGTACATTTACATAGAAGAGATTGGGCTGAAAATCTTCCAGAAGCTTTATGGGCATATCATACAACATGGAGAAATACAACAAGACATAATCCTTATGAACTTTTTTATGGGAAGAAATTCATGTTTCCTATTGAGCTCCAAACAAAGACCTTCAAAATAATAGTCAAATTAGGTCTTGATCTATCAGAAGCCCAAAAACAAAGAAAGGACCAATTGAATGAACTTGATGCGATACAACAAGATGTTATTCACATAACCAATATAGTTCAACAACAAAGATCCAGATGGCATGATAAGTTTATCAAAGATAAAAAGTTCAAGCCGAGTGATTGGGCATTTCTTTTTTATTTTAAATTTAAAGATTTTCAAGGAAAATTTCAAACTCATTGACTTGGTCCTTATGAGATTGAAACTCTCTTTGATAATGGAGCAACCAGAATTAAAACCATTGGTGAAGAAAAAGTAACTTTCCTTGTAAATGTTCATAGATTACGAATATATCATAAACAATTAACAAAGGAAGAGTTCATAATAAATATGAAAGATAATCTTGATTTGAAGTTGGTCAAGGAAGATTATCCTTCCTCTCCAACTTAGCTTTTTACTTTATTTTTCAAGAAAAATAAAGGAAAAAGTAATATATATATATATATATATATATACATATCTATATATATATATATATATATCTATATCTATATCTATATCTATATCTATATCTATATATATCTATATCTATATCTATATCTATATATATATATATATATATATATATATATATATATATATATATATATATATATATATATAAAAAAAAAATAAAATTGTATAAACATAAAAATCAATATTGGTGGCATGGTTATACAAAAAATCTAAGTTGAAAACCGAGAATTCTTGGCAGCCTAGATTTTCTTTTAATTTCGCTATTCTTGTCCCCTTTATTTTATTCCTCTTTGCAGAAATAAGAAAACTATTGAATTGTCAATAATCTACAGCTCTCATGAAATTCCGTAGTGGACTTAATAGATTATAGCCAAAGAAAATGAATATCATGACCAAAGAAACCTGAATGGAGATCACAACTACAACAACTTGAGCAACCTATAAAAAGAGAAAATTAGAAAGGAAGAATGAAAGATTAGTAAATATTAGTTAAATAATAAAGGATAAACATTGATTTGTGATATAAATAGTTGATTATAACTATTGCATCCATCATATTATGTATTGATTACCTTCGTCATGACATAATATTGTTTTTCGCCATTCAATGCATAAATTTTTGATAATCATAAGGAAATGTGAACGACATTAAAACCTTGTTATTGTTTAAATTCACTCACCTTTATCCTTATATATCCCACTTCCCTCGAATGATATCCCATTTCCCTCGGCTCTATTTCATTCTTCTTCGGCAAAACTGCTACCTATATTATGTTCCCCTCCTTGCTACACTCCATAATCTTGTCAAAAAGGGAAATTAGCGACTGAAGCTTCCTCACCATGGGAGTTATTGTGTGTTCTAAGCCAAATGGAACCAATTTTATTGAAGAATATCCACAAGTGAAGCAGCAACTGCAACAGGTACAATGGTTACAATTCTTTGAAAATTTTTATGGGCACAATAAGGATGTTACAAAGTCATTTGCTCGGGCCTATGATGGGATATAAATGGAAATTGGAGATATCAGGTTGGTCTTGATAGTGTCGTTCATGGCAGAAGCTACAAGATTGCCAAGAAATGGGGAAAGTTGGTTTAAAAAAAAAAAGATCAAAGAGAAAGATTGGGAAATGTTCTTGAAAAACCCAGGTAGGAATATATCCATTTTTAAGAAGGGAATTCCAGTAACAACTTTAAAAACTAAATGGAGAATTTGTTGTTAATCATTCATAAATTCATAACCTATGAGGCTAAGTTTGGAAATATGTTCTTTTATCATGCTCGGTTGATGATGCATTTTATTGATGGAAACAAAATCAGTTTTCCTTATTTACTGCTTTGTAGTTTAAGAAAAATTGTCTCTAATATTCAAAGAAAAGTACAGTATATTGACAGTGCTTTGTATCATCATGGGTTAGTAAAAATTTTAATTGAAGCCCACTTGAGGAGTAAAAGGGATAATTTGGAGGATTTTCTAGTTTGAAACCATTTTAAGGAAGCTGAGCAAGACGAATCCAGTTCTAAGATAAGAAGAAGGCATCAGAAATTTCCCTCAAACCCCAAGCTTCATAACGAATTACCTGCACAAGAAATTCCACAAGATGAGCACACATAGAAATATTTTGATGATGAAATTGCTCTTGCAAATGTTTTGGAGAGTCTTAGAAAGAAGAAATATTTCGTTACACATGAAGGTCCATCAAAAGAAGGATAGAGAAAAACAAAAGTAGCAAGAGAAAGAAAGTTCTCACTATTGAAAAACCATCAAGAAGAAGTGCACGACTTATGAAATCGGCCATTAAACAGTCTCCAAGTTTTGTTGATTTAGAAGAAGAAGAAGCAAAGAAAATATCATCACCAATTGCAAGTTCGACGAGAAAAACCCTAGAAATTGACCCTGTCCAATAATAAATCTATGACTAGGTAGAATCTCTTAAAAAAAAGGCACAAGGAAAAACTATTGATTTATCCTCAAATCAAGAAGAAATTCTAAGTGAAGAAGATCATTTCAACCCTCCAGAAGAATCTATAATTGAAAATTTTCTTAAATAGGAAATTTATGAACTAGAATTGTTCAACAAGTTTTCATAGCGGGAACATGAAGCAATGAAGGTACAAAAGACATTCAAAGGACTCAAAATGATAATATTCTATTACACCTTTGCCACTGGTACAAGAAAAAAAAGAAGTTAAAGGCTAAAAATAAACTTCTAAAAAGTAAAATCAAGGATTTGTAATGACAGATTTTAATGAAGAAACCAAGGATGGAAACCATAACTAAAACCAAAAAAACAGAGCTAATTTAGATGTTGTTGCTCAAGATTTGGAGGTAGATCAGTGACAGTGTGGGTCCCAAAGTTTGAAATTTTGTGCATGGGGACATGCAATATCTTCTATGCGGGAGAATGTTGAAGACCGAAATTGTTCCTTGTTGACACCTTCCCTAAACTCCATTCGCTCCATTCTCTTCCTTTTTGACCATAATAATCTCAATAAGGTGTCAGATTGCAAGGTTATTGGAAAAATAAGGTACTTAATCATCTTTTATTCATAGTTTCATTGTTTCCCTATTATTTATTTTTCTATTTTCATAAGCTATCAAATTGCATCAATTCTGCAACGAATGATCGATTCTGAAACTTGAAGAATCTGTAGGTTCTGAAATACCAGTTGAGGAATGACATGTATGGATAGGTAGCTAAAAACCGGCATAACAATATCCACCTATCTTCATGATCCAACAGGATGATAAGGATGTCGTATGAGCAGGTCAACGTGGAAGTAAACCTAGTGGAAAAGGAGCCAAAGACGAATCAGGCAAGCGATAAGATCAATGATAAGAACGAAGCTGATATTTTGCCTCATGATTTTCTTCTCTGATAGAAAATCATGAAGAATTGTTATTTCATGTTATCTTATGTTATTTTTAGAGTTGTTTTCGAGTAGGATAGGCTTAAAAATATCTAAACATTTTATTGAAGGAGGTTATAAAACCTATCTCTCATCATGATGATGACAAACTTGTTGGTATGTTGAAATACTCTTTTCATTTATAAAATCGAGCTTAATAATCCCCTGTGCATTGCATATTAATGCATGTTTGATCTTTGATTGATCGATGTTTACCTACAACTCACAGGAGGGCCCCATGGGAGCTGTAAGGTCTCATTTTATGTTTAGTTTATATTTCAGTTTTCTATCTTAAGTTCTGTAGCATTAGATTATCTCAAATAATCTTTCAGTTTTGATTTTCAGTGAATGCTTATGACAATGAGAAGAAAGTTTATGACAAAATTTGTTGAAGATTTATTTTATAGATTTAATCATTTCGTTGTGTGAAGGATGAAGAAAATAAATCAAAAGGATCTATTATGCACATGTAAATTTTGATAAATTAGAAGTATAATTTCTTTCAAGGCTTTATCAGTGTGATTTAGATTTTCTAGTGTGATATTTTAATTCTTCATTTAAGATTTAGTTTCATTCTTTTTAGTGAGAAGTAGATCTAGATTTGTTGGCGTGATATTTATTTCTGCGATTTTAGATTAGCTTTATTTTCTGCAGCTGTAAAGAGTATTTGGATTTGATTTTTCTATTTAATTCTACAATTTAATTTAGTTTTATTTATGTCAGTGTGATATTTTCGTTTCTTACAAAAGCGAAAATTTATTAGATAAACCATGTGCATGAAAACATCCTAATTCAATTTAAAATTTTACTCACATAATAGAAAGTCCTAGCACAACTCGTGCACATACACTTCATCAGTTTACAAGCTCTGTTCAATAATTTATGCAAAAATTTAAGCTCAATTAAATTACCAAACAATTATGATGCTATAACATTTGTTAATTTGGTGTTTGGAGACAGTAGGGCACTAGGGGCCAAATATTGGATACATGAGAGCCAAGACATCCTTAGGGCTCTTAAGGATAATTTATAGACAACCCAAAATAAATAGAAGATCTATGCAAACAAGCACAAGGTTGAGAGGAATTTTGAGGTTGGGGACATAGTATTTTTGAGGCTTCAACCATATAGGAAGTACACTCTAAATTAGAAGGAATTTTAGAAGCTCAAACCACATTACTATGGGCCTTAGAGGGTGAGCAAGAAGGTTGGAGAGGTGGCCTATGAACTGAAGCTCCCACCTGGGAGCAAGTTGGGCAATGTATTTCATGTCTCATGCCTAAAAAAGGCTATGGGGTAGAAGATGGGAACAACTATTGATCTATCCGCTTTGGATGATGAGGGGCATTTGATGTTAGTTTTGGAAGCCATTTTGGAAGTGAGAGAGAGAAAGCTCAGAAACATGACTATTCGAGATTTTTTGGTGAAGTGGAAATCTTTTCCCAAGGAATATGCCACTTGGGAAGGGGAACATGTACTCTAGCACCCATCACTACAATTTCTTGAGGGAAAGAAACATCTAGGCGGGGAGGACTGTGATGTTCCTACTTAACAGTTTTGCTAATTAGTCACAATTTTGAACAACTTTTACTTTTGCTAAGGAGGACTTAAGAAAAGTGCGTTAGGAGGACCCCACTTATAAATTTTGACTAAGGGAGTTTCCAACATAGGAGAAGGGCGACAAGTCGAAAATCTTGTGGATGGTGGGGACCACCCAAGAAGAATACATGCCCCTTGGAGTAACACACACTTTTGAAGGGAGATAGACAAGAGGGGATCAATGCATGGGACCCACATGGAGAGAAGGGAGCTCAATGATAAATATGAGGAATATGGAATAATTTCTTTGGGAAGGTTACATGCTAGTAAATCTGTTAAAAAAATTCTAATCCTGTGTATTTTTGCATGAGGTCTACCAAGGGATGTTAAAGATATTTCTTCTCTTAACAAGAGTTCAATGCAGAAATCACCTTGATTCAATTATTCATAACTTAAAGATAATAGTTTATTCTAAAAAACATATTTTGTGTCTTTTCAAAATCAATATTGAAAGTTCATATATATAATTTTGCATAAAGATTTTAATCTTGAATCTAGAAACTTATTTTGCCTCACCATTTTCACTTTGTAGAATATTGTAAATGTATTGTTTGATTTCATTGTAAAAGTTTATTTTCTTGCCTAAACCCCTCTAAGTATATTGAGACATATCAATTTTTCCTTGTAAATTTTTTTATTATCAAGTAATCTTTCATGGTATTACACATCATTTATATTTCAAATGATTATAAAGTTATCTATTTGTAAAGTTAGGTATTGCATTTTGTTTGGTTTTGAAGTTAATAAGTTGGAACATTTATGTAGTTTGTTTGATCTCGTACCAATATAGTTAGCATAAGCTATCTATTTATAAAGTTAGGTATTACATTTTGTTTGTTTCTAAAGTTGATAAGTTGGATAGTTTGTTTGATTTTGTAGCAATATAGTTTCACATATATTTTCATGGTTTATTTAAGGTTTTAATTTTTTAATATAAGTGAATACAAAATAGTTTTTTTTAAATAAAATTTACTATTTTTAAGAGCACATGATATGAAAAACTGACAATATTCTTATAGTAAAATAATTTGTAAATATTAATTGAAAATTCATTTCAATTGTTTGGTTATTAAACATAAGAATGACTAATGCAAATGGTATCCTCATAAATAGTTATGCAACATTTTCTATTCACATTCTTGCATCCTCACGTGGATATCCTTTGGCATATTTTTATTTTTATGCACATGTAATGTATTACTTATTGCATTGAAATCCTCTTTTTTAGATTCATTAGCAAATGTTTTGTGCATTTGGGTCATCACATAATACTTTTTGTATTTTATTATAAATAAGTTTTCTATCTATCAACGTGTATGGATGTGCACATGTTATGTTTCTTATTCAAATTGTGAAATGACCAATTTATGTTGCAACAAGACATCAACCTACATAGGCTAGGGTATGCTTTAACGTTCTTTCACTAAAAAATATTCACACAAATATTACTCTCTTATCTTTGTAATCTTATTTATTCTTTTATACAAGTTCTTTCATTAGAGAAGGGTAACAAAAATATCATAGTTTTTCATCTTTTAGTTGATACTTTTAATACAATGCAATTCTATCGCTCATACACTTTTGGTAGATATCCTTTACTATGGGAATGTTCTTCATCACTATTATATATACACACAGAAAGGGTGAAGAATTATATATCCTAATCCTTTGTCATAGAGATATTCTTAATCAATATTATAAATGTACATACATTTATGTGTACATAGAAAACTATAATGTGGGAAAAATGAGCAATATCCACAAACTTCTTCATTATGTTTGATTCCTTGCATAAAATTTCAATAGTGCACAAAGCGCGTATCTTTCCCATTTTTCACTGCACCACCAATTAAGGATTCAATCTTATATCAAAGTGTTACTATACACATTCATCTCTCCATATTTTCCCATATTGATTTAATGTGAATATTTTCATTGAATAGTCCATAAAATTTAAAACATAATTTTCAAAGTCAAGATAATTGTAATTAAATGATAACCAAAAATATCACGTGATAATATAATAATGGTTAGTTATTTAATTTCTTTAGTTGAACGATGTTGAAGTTTTGAAAAGTCTCAAAGTTTTTGAATCCCCACATATTATCATAGTATTCAATTATACTTTTGGTTTCAGTAAGATGAAAAGAGTGAACCCTTGAATAGCGTATATAAAATGTGAAGTTCTAAAATAATTAGTTCATATATATATAGTTAAGGAATGTTATTATTATTATTATAGAAATATTAAAAAAAAGATTTTTTTGGTATTATAATTCAATTTTGCATTAAGAATAACTATGGTTTCTACAACCATACTTTTGTTGCCTGCCATAGACTTCCATTCTACCATTTTCTCTTCCTGGAATTTGACACTTTTGAGTGCTTAATGCACCTCCTCCTTGAATTCCTCCTTTGTTGTTAGGCCTCCAATAAATTTTTGAGGGTTCACTTTTACAGAGGGCTCCTCTCCACCTATAGCCTAGGTCAAGTATGAAACAAGTGATGCCCTAGCCATGAAACCTTTTTCAACAAGATCGATATGTGATGCCAACGTCAATATCATGAGAAGGGTGTTTTAATAGGATAATGATAGTGACTTTGTGGCAACAGTTGACCAAAAACTAGATCTACTTAAGAATCTGGTAAAACAACGAAAATATTTTTAAGTGAAGGGTTCATCTTGCAACTACGAGGAGATTATTACCCCATATTTGGAGATTTTCATTTTCTTTGTGAAACCACTCTCAAGGGGATCCTTATGTGGGTCATATCCATAGTTATCATCGACTCACTAACAACCAATATACAATATTGATTGGGAATCCCATTTGGCAACATTCTCCTAAATGAGGTAGGAAGCTTCGAGATCTAAAATCACTCAGTGAGCAAGGCATAAACAAGGATGCCTTGATTCATTTAGTGTCAAGGATAAGAGGTGGAGCCAAAGGTTTGGTTTCATCCTCTTCCTCCTAGCCCAAATATTTCAAGGAAACTCTCAAGCCAAGGTCCACACAGGTGATTCCCAAAGAGATCTTGGGGATAACCTTCATTGTGGATTAGGAAGAAAAGATCCCAACTATTAAAGTGGATCATCTTCAAGACATGGAAGCTTATATGGATTATTCGATGCATACCATTATCTACCAAATTAATAGGTTATGTCCTACGAAAGTTGTGCTTTGGGGATGGGTGCATCATACCCGGTCCCCAAATAAAATCTATGTTTTGCTTGAAAGGTTTTTTGTGGTGTATTTTAAATATCTTAAGGGTTATTAAAAGGTTTTTGATGGACCTTATTTTTTGGGTCGTGTTGGGATTTTTTTCATAACTTGGTTTGCTAGTTTCACCCCTCTCTCTATGCCAACTATGGTCAGTCCAGGTTGGGTAAGACTGTTGACACCTAATCTTCATGATTGGGGGAATTTGTAAATAAATAAATTAGGAATGTGAACAGTCATCGGGAGATGAACTGAACAATCACTCCTATTGTATATAACAATAACCTACCTATGGAATAATAGACGAATCAATTTTACTGCCTTTGGAGAGTTACTGCTTGGCCTGACATGGTATCAGAGCCAACTTCTGTTCTTTGTAGCTCCCTCCTGCATAGTCTGCTCATATTCTACCCTTGTTCTGTAGGCTGACATGTCTGTCATATCCCTGCGAAATCTCAGTCATTGTTCAATAATTTCGTTGTGTGTGAGTTCCATTTTGCTATGCGTTGTGAGTCTCAACCCAAGCCTGCGCCTGCCTGTCTTCTGAATACAATAATCGCTCTCTGGCTGTCCTGACAGAGAACTGAACAGTCAGACCATGTCATAAACGTTTCAAAAGGGCGTTATTCCTCCATTGCATGAATTGCTTCAAGCTACGCCTCCATTGATTATACTCTGCGGATTCTCACATCTCACCTGCGCCTCCATTGATTATTCTATGTGGATCTTGCAGGTTTGATCTTGGCCACTGTTTGAGCTTTTTTTTTGTATCTTTGTTACCCGTATGCCTTGATCTTCGTTGATCGAACTCGGCATTTTTTTTCTCTCTCTGGATTTAGTCGTAGCAATAAATTTGTGCTACTTGTGCGAACTGATGTCTCGATTTTCTGAGTCAAATGATTAATAGTGTCTCCGTCTGCGGAATGGTGTCTCAATTTTCTGAGTCGAATGGTTAATGGTGTCTCCGTCTGCGGAATGGTGTCTCGATTTTCTGAGTCGAATGGTTAATGGTGGCGCAGCGGAATGCATACACAGCAAAGTTATATTAAATGACTTCGCATTAACATTATTGTTCATCGTTGAAACTCTCTTCAGACGTATTAACATATGTCTGTGGGTCTATAATTTTTTTAACGATCTTCAACGGTTGAATCTGGAACCTGAAGCGTAGCATCTGGAACCTGAAGCGTATGCGAACCTGATGTGCTATTAGAGGATGCGAACCTGATGTGCTGTTAGAGGATGCTAACCTGATGCATTTTGTACCTGTGCCATCAGCACGAGAGTCGTTGTAGAATATATTTGAAAATCTGGATTGAATTTTTAAAAGAAATGTGATGAATGAACCAGCGCCTATAGAATATTTGAGAATATTTGCTAGTTTGTCTATGAACTAGAGCTCTGCCGTTTTATTTTTGTGAATGAGGTCTCGGTTCCCCAGATAAGAGTCCACAGCAGCCGCACAGTCACAAGGAGTCCAACAAAGTGTTGAAGAATATCAATGCACAATTTTTTTTAAAAATCATTTAAATCATTTGAATGGTAATGTTACCCTGCTGCGTTGTATAGTTAAAGCGTTGAAGTGATATGTAATATATAAATATATTACATTTCAAAACATTTGATACATAATATTTCAATGTAATGCTGGATGCTTTTATCAAACATTAGAGGGATTTGAAGAAAATATAGTGCATAAAGTTGTAGTGTAAGGAAGAGATTTGAAATCCTTTGAGAATGCCTTTTTGAGTGCAATTTCACTGTATATCAACAGATTTTTTTTTTTATCAGTAGAAGTATTTTTTACAGAATGCATTCAATCATCTCTATGGTAGGAATAGTTCTCACTGGCAAGAAGAACTGTCCTGAATGGTCCCGGATGATAAAACACACCCTCATCTTCAATGAGTTGTGGAAAGGAGTGTGTGTCGGAGAAGCAGACAATGACCCAATGCAGCCTACATCAGACAAAGAGCTCGTCATTTGGGAAAAAAAGAACAACAAATCCTATGCATTAATCACAACATTTGTAAATGAAGAGGTGAGTCACCATATTTCATCATATTGAACTGCCTTTGTAGCTTTACAAAAGCTGAAAGAACTCTATGACTCACATTCTGCACCTGAAGTTGTTCAACTCATGATTAAACTCTTCACTCTTGAACTGAAAAATAATGATCCTCTTGCTCTTACATCTGAAGTAAAGTCTATAATGCATGATATCAAATCCACTAAGGTTGAGCTGGATATCCCTCTTATTGCTTTTCTCAAGGCACTCTATCCTACCTACTCCAATTATCTTGAGTCTTTACAAGCAAATGGAAATCTTAAAGATATAACCTTTGACTCTCTTGTGAAAAAGTTTGCTGAAAGAGAGAAAACCTTTGGAAAGAAGACAACACCTGAATCTTCTGAAGAGACTGTGTGCCTTGCTCATAAAGAAAAGCGTCCTGCTCAAGATTCTACAAGAGGAAGAGGTGGACGAAGAGGAAGAGGAAGATATTTCAGAGGCAGGGGGGGCAGACATTCTCAAGGAGAAAAGGCAGACTTACACTACATTCGCTGCAAAAGAAATGGATCACATGATGCTTCTACATGCAAGCTACCATGGGACAAAATTGAATAGAAAAGAAACCAAAAGAAAGGTAAAACTGATGATACAGACAAAGGTAAAGCACCTGAATCCGCTCACTATATTGAGGCACAATGTAACATTGGAGTAAATGAAGATTTGTTTAATGCTTCACTTGCTTCTTCGAAAAATGATTGGTTGCTTGATTCAGGAGCAACCTGTCATATGACTCATAGAAAATATTTTTTTGAAGATTTCACTAATAATGTTGATGGAGCAGTATACTTTGCAGATCAGTCAAAAATAAAGCCATCAGGACTTGGAACAATCAGGCTTAAACTGCCTGGTCTTCCAGACTTTCTTCTGGATCATGTTCTATATCTCCCACAGCTCAAAAGAAACTTGTTGTCCTTGATTCACACCCGCCAGCAAGGTCACTCCATTCATATGTTTGATGGCAAGCTTGAGGTAAGAAAAGCATCTGACCACTCACTTGTCATGAGGGGAATAGAAGAAGAAAGGCTTCTCAAACTGCAAGGAACCTCTGCTCATGCACAACATTTCTCATATATTTCTCATCATGAAGAAGGTACACTTCCATCAAGTTTATTATGGCATGCTAGATTTGGACATTTAAACTATGACAGTCTTCGCTTATTGAAGAAAAATGGTGTTGCTGGTTTGCCTACAATTCCTAGGAAACATAAGCAATGTGATGCTTGCATTCTAGGAAAGCACAACAAATAGTCTTTTCATGATTCACATTCAAGAGCACATAGGAAGCTTGAACTCATTCATTCAGATTTATGTGGTTCAATGCCTGTTCCTTCTGCAAATGGAAATAAATATATCATGACATTTATTGATGATTACACCAGAATGTGTTGGGTTTATTTATTGAAGAACAAATCTGATGCCTTTCAAACATTCAAGAATTTTCATAAATGGATTGAAAATGATGCACAATCTCATATTGGGTCTATTCGCACTGATAATAGAAAAGAATATACATCAAATGAATCTGAAAACTATCTTCGCCAACATGGGATCAAACATCAAACAACTGTGCCTTATAATCCCCAACAGAATGTTGTAGCTGAAAGAATGAATAGAACAATCTTGAATATGGTGCGATCCATGCTTTTCTTCAAAAATGTAAAGATAATGTTTTGGGTTGATGTTGTTCTATGTGCTGCGTATATAAAGAATAGATGTCCATCTAAAGCTATAAGAAACAAGACTCCTTATGAATTGTGGTATGGACATGTTCCTTCGGTAAAACATCTCAGGATCTTTGGTTCCACCTATTATGCTTTGATACCAAAGGTACATAGAAACAAACTTGGTGCTAGAAGTCGTAAGTGTATCTTCCTGGGGTATTGAAACACCTCCAAAGCATACCGCCTCTATGATGAAGTAAATAAAAAGTTTGTTGTATCTAGAGATGTATTTTTTCTTGAATCATCCAAATCTGACAATGTTGTTGAGCGGCAACTTGATCGCTTGGATAGATTCGCAAAATTGAAATCATTTCAAGGATTTGATAATCAGATTCCACATCTTGAAGGGGGGATTCCTATACTAGATCAACATGTGGAATATTCTTCTGAAGAACACTCTCCCCCGAATGAAACTCCAACAACGGATGATGCTTTAAGTGATTTAATTGATAGAATTGGGAGACTCAATCTTGATTCAGTCCCAACTCAATCAACAGAGCAGCCTGGAACATCTCAGAAAGGTCCCCCAAAGTGGCTGACAAAGACACTTGAAAGTGTTCATCCTGATGAAATTGGAAAAACAGGAACTAGAAATTCAAACCGACAAAATGGAGGTGATGTAGATGACTCTAATTCACCTGTTGATATGGATGTTACTTATGATTGTGAATTGAACTTGTCTACAGATTTTGAACCAAATTACTTCAAAGAAGCTGCTTCTCATGATGAATGGAAAGAAGCGATGCAAAAGGAGTATGATGCCCTCATAAAGAATGGCACTTGGAAGTTGGTTGATCCTCCATTTGAAACCAAACCAATTGGCTGCAAGTGGGTCTACAAGAACAAGTACAAAGCTGATGGCTCACTTGAAAAGCACAAAGCTAGGCTTGTGGCAAAAGGTTTTGCATAGAAGGAAGGGGTTGATTATGAGGAAACTTTTGCCCCCACAACAAAATGGGCCACCATCCGGACACTCTTTGCACTAGCAGCTCAGAACGGTTGGAAAGTCCATTAAATGGATGTAAAAAATGCCTTCTTGAATGGAGACCTAAAAGAGAATGTTTTTATGTCCCAGCCTGAAGGATTTGTTGTGAAAGGACATGAACATAAAGTATGCAAGCTTGTGAAGTCCTTGTATGGCCTCAAACAAGCACCATGAGCCTGGTATGAAAAACTAACTGAGCATCTTCTGAAACTCAACTTCAATCATTTTGATCTTGATGATGCAACTTTATTTGTCAAGAAAGTTGGCAAAACAGTTGTGTATCTTGTGGTATATGTAGATGATCTTTTAATGACAGGGAACAATGAAAGCTACATTGCATCCATAAAGAAGGAATTGGGGAAAAGTTTTGAAATGACTGATTTGGGCTATGTTCATTACTATCTTGGCATTGAAGTAACCCAACATCCAAAATCCATATTTCTTTCTCAAAAGAAATACATTGGAGATTTGTTAAACAGATTTGGCATGACAGAGTGCAATCCTCTTTCTACTCCAATGGAACAAAACTTAAAGCTCACATCTATTGAAGGAAAGGAATTTGAGGATGCAACAAAGTATAGACAGCTTGTAGGAAGTCTCATCTACCTCACTACTACCAGACCAGACATTTCATTTGCTGTTGGAATCCTCTCCAGGTTTATGCAAAAGCCTTGTGAGGGACATTGGTCTACTGCAAAAAGAGTTCTAAAGTACTTTAAGGGAACTCAAGACCTTGGAATCAAGTATACACAGGTGGACGACTTCAGCTTGATTGGATACTCTGATTCAGACTTCGATGGAGACAAAGAAACTGGGGTATCTACTTCAGGATATGCTATGAGTCTTGGATCAGGAGCTCTCTCCTGGAGATCACGCAAACAATCAGTTCCAGCAGATTCCACAATAGAAGTAGAATACGTGGCAGCAGCTGAAGCAACGAATGAAATTGTGTGGCTCAGGAAAATTCTTGAAGATTTACAGGTAAAACAAGTACAATCAACTCCACTCATGATTGATAACACCTCTGCAATAAAGTTGGCCAAGAACCCAAAGTTCCATGATCAAACAAAGCATATCAATACTAAATATCCTCTGATTCGACATCATGTTGAGGCCAAAACAATCCATCTCCGTCATTGTTCCACAAATGAGCAAATTGTAGACATCTTCACCAAAGCACTTGGAAAGGAAAAGCTTGAACGATTCAGAATGATGCTTGGACTCACCAAAATCCCTTCAGATTAAGGGGGGGAATGTTGACACCTAATCTTCATGATTGGGGGAATTTTTAAATAAATAAATTAGGAATGTGAACAGTCATCAGGAGATGAACTGAACAATCACTCCTATTATATATAACAATAACCTACTTATGGAATAATAGACGAATCAATTTTACTGCCTTTGGAGAGTTACTGCCTGGCCTGACAAAGACTCCCAAAATTTCCTCTTCATCTACTTCATTTGGAGATCTTATCTAATGCGGGAAACCCACTCAGTCAATTCATTAAAGTAGAGACAAAAAGGATTGAGAAGGGTATTGTGACCTTTGATCAAATATCTATTGAAATAAATCTCAATAAAGGGTTGTTGGACAAACAATTTGTCAAGTGGAATGGCATTATCTATTCACGCCGAGTGGACTATGAAAATATAGAATTTTTTTGTAGTATTTGTCAACAACCTAGTCACCTCCAAAACTTATGCCTCTATCCTCAAGTGTTCTCCCCTCCTCTAGATTCTAGGAATAATCCAAGGAGGGGAAGATCCAAAATCTCCAAAAGGAGACAAGACTTCTTCAACTCACAAGCCAAAAAATATGTAGTAACAATAATATTCTATAGCTAAAATGAGTCCTTTAGCCTCAACTCAATGATAGGAAGGTACATCTCATCATGTAGAAACTTAGATCCATCTCTCCAATGGAGAAGCAGAAGATGCAACTATGGTGTTAGATTTGTCAATGAGTGGCCACAAATGATTTTATGAATTAGATCTCTCGGATAATGATAAGGAAGTAGCTAAAGTAGAAAAACCTATGGGTTTGGAATTGGACCAAGTAAATCTAGTTATTTTCTCATCTACATCCACCCTTGGTAACCCCTCGGAATGGATTTATGTATGGAAGGAAAAAGTAAAAAGGGGCCCTCGATAAAATCCATGATCATTCCTGGGTTCTTTTACCAGGAAAGTAGTAAAAGTATTGGCATTGTCAATTGTAGGTTAGTTAGTTTTTATGTAAATTCAGATTAGCTTGTCTCTTGATATTGGAATTGGTTGGTAATCCCCTAACATTGACCAAGCCAAATTATTTGTGAAAATGTAATGGATTAATCAGAGGGAAACACAATTTTTTTTTATTCACAAAAAAGAAGATATTTTCTTAAAAACATAAAAATAATAATATTATTATTAGGAAAGAGTAACTAAGTCAATAAAGATAACTAAAATTATAGAAGGGAAGAAATATAAATCAATAATTAACTATTGTTCACCAAAGTGCTAGGTAAATTGATGGAAGGATAACTTAAATAGAGGGTAATGAAATAAAATATGAAGAATCAAAGAAGAATTAAATTAAAGATTTAATTAAATAGATCAATGGAGAAAAGATGAAAGAGTAGATAGGTAAATAAAATAACCACTCTTGTAAGAGTACAAAAACACCCATGGATCAAATTGCAAGATCTAGAGACCTATGAATGAGATTAAGAAAATTGAAGAAAAATAAAGATATTTCATTGCTTGAGTAAGAATGCTAGACATCGACCTAACTTATAGGAGTAAATGAAGGTTCTAGTGATAGATTGAAGATAAAATTACAACACAATATATAGGGATGTTGCATAAGCTTATGCATTCCAAGGATTCTTTATTGGAACTTTAACACCCCCCATTAACGAAATGTAGGGAAGAAATTAAAAAAAAATGGATCCTAGAAATAAGTTCTGCTTTGGAAATCATATACAACCTCTCATAAGCAAAGAAAATGAGAAAAAGTCACAGGAAAAAAATCCCCCCTCACTCCCCCCCTAAATAAAAAGGTACATAAGAAAATAAAGAAAGAGAAAAATGAGGAGGTGAAGGAAGGAGGACTTAGGATAACCCCATACGGACAACTTCCTTCACTCTAAACATTAGCCATAAACAAATAAATCTTGACGATGCCAAGGAATTTGTGAAAATATATGCTACTTGTTCGTCAGTATGAAAATACTTCGGGTTAAGAATGCCATATTGAATAACTTGGTGAATGAAGTGAATATGGATCTGAATATATTTTCTCCTTTTATGCTCCACGAGATTTCAAGAAATATGTATTTCACTTTTTATCACACTAGGGAGGAGTAGGTTTATCTTATTGAATGTAAAACTCAAGAAATGATTTTTGTAGTCAAAGAAGTTCTTGGCTTGCAATCACTTCTTTTCAATACTCGGCTTATGTCGTAGATGATGCAGTTGTTGATTACTTCTTATAGTACTAAGCAAACAAAATCCATGGGATCATTTTTTGATCTAGCACATTCAGACTCTTTGAAACCCACAAGGTTAAAAGAACCAATAGTATACTAAATCCTAGTTTTTAGCGTGAAAAAATTAGTTGACATGCGCAGTTTACCCTTATCGGGCCTGCGCACATCAACTGATTTTTTCACGCTAAAAACTAGCATTTAGTATATTATTCGTTCTTTTAACCCTGCGGGTTTCACAGAGTTTGAATGTGCTAGATCAATGAATGATCCCATGGATTTTTTTTGTTTAGTCCTGTAAGAAGTAATAAACAATTGCATCATCTACGACATAAACCGAGTATTGAAAGTAAATTATTGCAAACCAAGAAGTTCTTTGGATACGACAATTATCGCTTGAGTTTGACATTCGATAAGATAAACCTACTCCTCTCTAGTGTGATAATAAAAGTGCAATACATATTTCTTGAAATCTCGTGGAGCATCAAAGGAGAAAATATATTCAGATACATATTCACTTTATTCTCCAAGTTATTCAATATGACATTATTAACCCAGAGTATTTTCATACTGACGAACAAGTAGCATATATTTTCACAAATTCCTTGGCATTGTCAAGATTTATTTGGTTATGGCTAATGTTTAGAGTGAAGGAATTTTTCCTTGGGGGGTGTTGACATGGCGAATTTTTCGCTATACCAACAAGGGGAACTAACTCGATCACATACCCCAATTAGACCTATTTTTGTTTGGAATGGCTAGTTCCAACAGGTTTTAAGGGACCCTGTAAATTGTTAAATGCGTTGATTGCTTCTGGGAAGAAGAATTCAATTAAATCAACAAAATAAAACAGCTATCCTCTATGTATCAAATCCTGTCTAAACTACTTAAGCTACCCTAATCTAGTCCTAACTATCCTAATCTATCCCGCAGGAGCAAAAAAAAAAGGAGGTTAGACATCATATATAAATCCCAAGTCCAAATGAATCAATTACTGGTCCACATAAGAACAAGGCTATATTAAATCCTAATCACAATGCAATTACTTATGCAGGAATATACATTCCTTTCCATACAAATAACACTTGCAACTGATGTTTAACAAAGTCTAGAATCAACAACCTTTCATGAATTATTAATGCTATTGAATTACATTCGAATAACCAGGAATAAACATGAACTGCTAGTTATCAATATGCATAAAGCAAATCACATTTTCTCTATACCAGCAACAACATATTGATTCTAAACATATCAGAAAAAAGGGAACTAAATATGAAACAATAGGCTCCTTCTTGAACCAAACATATTTCTTTATTCACAATAAATCAAAACTGTTCTCTCCAAACAAAAAGTCCCTCTCTCCTATCTGGAGGTAATACTTATGCCTCAGGCCCTAGCCCTTCATCCCCCCTGATCTCTTCAATTCCCCTTTTCTTTGCAATATACAAATCAGAACGTGCCCGTGTAGCACAGTTCGTGTAACATCTGACATGTGAAGGGTATATCTGCTGGAGGGTTTCGTTTCCTGGGGAATGAATTGATGTTGATTGAAAGAGAATGACTACATGTCATCTCTTCGCACCTATGTAGAGCAGACGTTATCCCAATTGAAAACACTGCACTCATCATCCCACATCTAACATGCCTGAAGGTATGTTTTGGAGTAATGACTGTAGAAATTTTGAATAATTTAACACATATTCACAGAGATTATCCTGATCATACAATTATAAGCGGAACATGTATAATACATAATCTCCTCTATGTTGATCATCAATTTACAGAAGCAGAAACATTCACAGGCGCACATAGAAGCATCAATCAAACTCATAAACACAGTATGTATCCCGGGGAAAGCATCTCGCTAAAAACCCCACACTATCTGTATATTAATGATTGAGTCATGTAACATTACACAGCATAATACTTCTCACAAGTATCTCCACCTCTGTTACACACAATACAGCTCAGATCTGATCTCCAAATCTCTTCCACTGCTTGCCTGCCTCCACTGCTCAATACCTGCTCAAGAACTGATGAGAATTGCTTCCCAAACTCGATTTTCACCTGCAAAATAGTCACTCACTCTTTGTGGACGTGAGCAAAGGTTAAAATGCGGGCCAAATACGTGAGCAAACTCATTGGCATACTCAATCCTTTGATTGTGCAAGATCTGGTGCACAACTATAGTCACAACTGATAGCAATCTGATTCTCTACCACTTGTCCCTGTTGAACTGAACATGCACTAACATGCAACTGAGTTAACTGATGTATTCTTTAGTTGTATTATGAGTTAATAATTAGTTTAACAACTCATCATTAGTCTATCTGCAGTTAGACTAACTACAACCAGTTTAACTAAGTTAAACTGAACACAACTCCATCAACTGTACCTCCAGTCCACTAAACTCAACTCACTTGAGTTCTAACTGAAGTCATGCATGCAACAACTCAACTGACTCATAAGAAAAACGAATTTCCTTCTGACAGCTGCATGTGCCACTTCCGTAGCTCAAACTGAAGTGCTCCAAGAGAATAAGATTAAGTTTATAGTCCAAATATTATTGTGAGATAATAATATTTGACTTTTCTATTTTTGACAGCCAGTCTAAAAATAGACTTGATCACTCACACTTTCATCAAAAATAGAAGTCCATCTATTTTCCCAACTTGATCAATCATCCATAAACATAGACATGATCCATATGTCTAAAAATAGACATAGTCTAAAAATAGACTTGCGCCAAAAATAGCCTGCGGGCCCACTTAGTGAAGGCGACTCTTTTCACTAAGCTCCATCATCTTGTTGCAATCTCAACACTCCCTCTCGACAAGATATGGATTATCAGCAACCCCTATCCTGCCTCGGTGGTACTCGAATTTGCTCCTAGTGAGAGCCTTCGTCAGAATATCAGCATCCTGATCCTCCGTTGGAATGTACGAAAGTAACATGATCCTCCGCTGCACACAATCTCTGATATGATGGTACCTGATGTGCTTGGACCCGAAAAACCCGACCAAGATCATCCTCATCCACACAGATCTCTGCTTCCTGCTGTACCAAGAAACTACTGTCGATTCGATACTGAAGACCCCTCCTGATGTGCTCTTTCTGTCCGTTGGGCTCCCTACCCACTTTGCATCCTCCTGCCTGTACCAAGATCCATATCCCGATGTGCCTCTCAAGTGGCTCAATACATGCTTGCCCGCCTTCCAGAAGAGCTTGGTAGGCTTAACCATAGCTTGTGAAAGCTGGTTAACTGCATAGCATATATCAGGTCGTGTATTGACCAAATACATCAGCGACCCCACCAACTGTCGATAAACAGTGGCATCCACTTCTTCTCCCGAAGTGGCATCCTCCTTCCTCCAACCTCCAGGAAGAGGAGTATCAACAGGCTTGCAGCCATGCATGTTGAACTTCTCCAGTATCTCCCGAGCATACTTGCCCTGAGAAACAAACAGTCCACCACTGCGCTGCCATATTTCCAATCCTAGGAAATAGTGAAGGAGGCCCAAATCCTTCATCTCAAACTCTATAGCAAGATCCTTCTTGCATGACAGTATCAACAGCTCATCACCCGTTAGAATCAAATCATCAACATACAGTACAATGATAAGCAACTTACCCTCCACCACAATCTGGTATAGATTCGGATCCGCCTCGCTCTTGGAGAATCCAAGTCCTGTGAAATAGCTGTCTATCCGTGTGTACCAAGCACATGGTGCTTGCTTCAACCCATACAGCGCTCTCTTGAGCCTGCACACATGCGACTCGCTGCTGAAGACTTCAAAGCCTTCGGGTTGCTCAATGTACACCTCCTCCTCAATGACTCCGTTGAGGAACACAGTCTTCACATCCATCTGATGAATGTGCCATCCCATCTGCGCTGAGAGAGCAAGAATCGTCCGTATGGAAGAATACCTTGCGACAGGTGCAAAGGTCTCCTCATAATCGATCCCCTCAATCTGTGAAAAGCCTCGGGCAACAAATCTTGCCTTGTACTTCTCCACACTCCCGTCAGCTGCCTGCTTAACTTTGTAGATCCATCTCGAACCTACCACTGATTTCCCTTCCGGTCTAGGAACAATCTCCCATGCACTGTTTCTGACAATAGAATCATACTCTTCCACCATGGCGTCTACCCATGCGGGATCCTCCACAGCTTCCTCGAAAGAGGATGGCTCAGTCACAACACACTTGCTCATAAGAGCCATGTATCCAGTGTACCGATCAGGTGACTGTCTCTGCCTGCGTTGGGCTGTAGGTGGTCCTACAACTTTCTCTGCATCTTGAGCCAGTCGCTCAGCTTCTGTCAAGCGCTTTCGCCCTCTGATGGTTGGCGTTGCATGAGTGGTCTCTTCCACTCCATGAACCTCGTCCTGTGGCTGATCCACGTCCTGAAGCTCATCCTTAGGAACTAATAGCTCCTCATCTGCATGCAAGTGTAGCTCCCTCTCAAGCGAACACTTCATGGCTTTCTCCTCCTGAAATTTTATATCCCGTCGCACAACAGTTTTACCACTGTCTGGCAAATACACACGATAGTTGTGGGGCGTATCAGTGTACCCCACAAATATCCCAACCTCTGCAGTCGGTTCCAACTTCTTTCTGGCATCCTTCGTCACATGCATGTAAACGTTAGCACCAAAAATCCTCAAATGAGAAAGATCAGGCTTCTTACCAGAATAAGCCTCCTCGGGTGTACTCATGCCAAGTATCCTATGAGGACAACGGTTCTGCACATAAACTGCTGTATTGCATGCTTCCGCCCACAAGTGAAGGGGTAGGCCCTGATCATGCAACATTGCCCGTGTAGCACCCACAATCGTTCTGTTCTTCCGCTCAGCTACCCCGTTCTGCTGTGGGTTATGGGGAGCTATGAGCTCTCTACGAATCCCTTCTGCCTTGCAGAAATCCTTGAACTCGTTCGAGATGTATTCACCACCATTATCGCTCCTAAGAGCCTTCACCTTCTTCCCCGACTCCTTCTCGACCAGTGCTTTGAATTCACAGAACTTTGAATATGTCTCGCTCTTCTTCTGCATGAAGAAGATCCAGCACTTACGAGAGAAATCATCAACAAAAATCACATAATACCTGTGTTTTGCTGTCGAAGCAACTGAGAAAGGTCCACACACGTCTGTGTGAATTCTCTCAAGGTTCGTCGTGGCGCGACTATCCTTCTCGTGAAAGGTGGCTTTCACAAACTTCCCCAAAGTACACCCCTTGCACTGATCTGACTGCGCTAGATAATTAAGGGATTATTATGAATGAATTGAGCTAGATCAGTGCAATTATCTAGCATATGAATGAAGGGATTAAACAAGGTTATAGATGAATTATGTGAGGGATTTATTAAGGGGGCTTTAACCATTTGTGAATTGAAGATTTGACTCCCTAGAGAGCTAAATCCCTCGGGTAAAACAGATCATTCAGAGAGATGCAAGATTAACTTCTAGGGGACCCATTCAAAATTGTTGCCAAGGCAAGTTTTGATAGGGTGGTGGTTGTGGCTGCAACAAATGGCGAACCGCTGGGCGAACCAGTTATCTCTGTTCCTAAGTAGACCTTGGATCAATAGAACATCAGGGTGTTAAGATAAACTCGAAATGAAAACTGTATAGATGGAAAAGCATGGGTTCCACTTCAACATTAATTGCTTCATGTGGGATAGAGATAAATAGCTTCTATTGACTGATAGGGTTTTGACAGGCATTCTCCAATGGCAGTGTTATGGGGTTTATTGACCTTCCTTTACCTGTTTCCAACTTTCAAAAGTCCTTTTGGGGCCATCATTTGTCTGTCAATACCTGTTTAGGTGTGTACCTCAGCTCTTTATTGTTCATCAACCTTGATGTAGATATGTTTTATTTGCACTTTATACAAGAATTTCAGTGTTATATTTTCATATAATTGAATGGGGTGCAACCATGGATCTTGCCATATTTTTAAACCGCTTAAGAAATGTTGGGCATGCTATGTCAACCGGTACTCTAAGCCTAGCAACAGTCCCTACTCTAACCATCTTCCCAAACAACATGTCCTTCCAGATTGGTATAAGGACTTGACATTCCATTTTCTTTTAAATGAGTCCTTCCAGTTTCAGGCACAAGGACCAGAGCACAACTGGATTTGCCACAGGGTGTATGACAGTGAGCTTAGCCCATGAAAGGAGGCTTACTTGTAGATAATAGGTATTGAACAATTTAGTGTGATGGATGGGACCAATGGAGAATGATTGTAAACCTTACAGGCAAGTATAGGCTAGGTCTAAGTGGGATTTATTTAAAATGCAATGTTCCTCCATGCCAGTCCAGCTGTAGTTACACATTGTTTGTTTTATAAAGATGTCCCCACATGCTCCAGATATCCAAGTTATCAATAGACCTCACCTAGTTCCCAACAGATGCCAACAAGTGGCTTCAGTTTGAATTCCACCTCTGATTTACAAGTTCTCATGGGATTATTTAAAATTTGTTTGATTTGCAAGGTAATGATGGATTTAGAATCAGAAGACAAGTTAATGAGGAAAGTAAAGGCTGATGGTGGTGAATGAGTGCAATCTAAAAGGTAAAAGCGAGACTGGAGGACCGAAATCAGTTGGTTGAGGAGGACTGAAATTCAAAACAAAAGGAAAATGAACTTTGCAGAAAAAACAAGAAAGGAAAAGGTGGGAATGTAACTAAACTAACAACAAAATAAAATAAATCCTAACCTACTCAGGAGGTAACCACCATGTGGTGGCTACTAGAAGTATCTTTTGAGATGCTGGCCATTAACAGGGAGTCTTTCAGTTTCTCCCTGTAAAGTTTTCAATCTGTAAGTTCCTTGACCAATTTTTTCCACAACTTGGAATGGGTCCAGCCATAAGTGTTGGAATTTTGCATGTTTACTTTTTGGCTCACTCAACTTGTCCCATTTAGGACTAGCTCTCCTATTTGGAAATCTTTATTTCCTTTCAGATGATGATCAAAACATCTTTTTACAATCATTTGGTGATTCCTAAATTTATTTTTGGCTTTATCTCTCAATTCCTCCACCCTCATCAGTTGGTTGATCCTCTCTTGAAGTAAGGTAGAGGGGGTTCCTCTTGAAGCTTGGGAGAGTTTTAAAGAGGGAAGGGTAACGTTGGGAGGTAGGATGGCTTCCTGTCCATAGACGAGGAAGTATGGGGAGTTTCCTAAGGCCACTTTTGGGGTGACCCTATCGACCCAAAGGGCATTTGTTAGAGCGTTGTGCTAGTTCCTCTGGTTGTCTGCGATAGACTTACGAATTATGCGTATGAGGTTCTTATTTGAGGACTCTGCAACTCCATTTCCCTGGGGGTAATAGTTTGTTGCATACCTTATGTGGATTGATTTATCAATAGAAAATTCAATCAATTTCAATGATGAAAAGTAAGAAGAATTATCAAATATGAGAGCATCAGGGATGCCATACCTATTGATAATGAATTTCTCAATGAATGATATTACCTCATCTTCATTTACCTTCTGAAGCGGGATGGCTTCAGTCCATTTGGTGAAGTAGCCAATCACTGTGAGTATGTACTTATGCTGTTGTGAAGAGTTTGGAGTGATCTCACCTATGATATCTAGGCCCCATTGTTGGAATGGGTGATAAATCATAATGGACTTGAGGGGAACAGCTGGATTCTTTCTTGTCCTGCGGCTGTTTGACACACTTTTCATTTGTGAGCGTAAGCGTGCGAGTATTTGAACACTGTGGGCCAATAATATCCAAATATTAATATTTTGTGAGCAGTGGTCTCTCCACCGTAGTGACCACCTTCTGGGTCGTCATGCATTTCTTTCAAGACATGGTCGGCATCATCCTTTTCCAAACACATCAGCCAGATTCCATCATAATTTTTTCTGTATAATATGTTATTGGCCAAATGATACTGATTAGATTTCAATCTGAGTGCTCTCCTCTGTGATGCATCCATGTGTTCAGGACATGATCCCCGTGTGAGATAGAAGCGTATGTCGTAATACAATGACTCCGGATCCAAAAGGGTTTCTGACACTTCGCGTTCATATATCAATGCTTCATTAATCCATAGGGGCTCCTCCTTGCATTCTACTTGTTTGTTTTGCATGCTTTGCGCTTCTGGTTCTTTGGATGCCCCTTCTCTATCCGCCAAGGCTTCTGCTGCTAGCCTGCACAACCCCTGCCCTTGGATTATCTTTGCTGACTTAATCTCAGGGTCAAATTCTTGAAGTGCGGTGATCTAATTCCCTCTCCATTCACCCATTTCTTTTTGCATGAAGAGAGCTCTCACAACAAGATGGGGAACGATTACTTTAGTCCTGGCCTTTAATAAATAAGGGTGGAAATGTTTATGGCCTTAAAAACCACAAAGCCTTGTTTCTCCACGTCTGGGTTGTTCAGTTCTGCTCCTTGGAGATTAGAACTCATGTAAGAAATAGGGAATTCATTGCCATCATCATTTTTTTGAGTGAGAATTGTAGCATATGAAAGATCAGAAGCAAAAGTGTACAAGAAGAATTCCTTGCCGAAATTGGGGCTGACCAATGCAGGAGCTTCTGCGATGGCTTCCTTGATTCGCTGAAATGATTTCTTAGCTTCATCGCTCCACTTATACACAACGTCTTTCTTCATCATTAGCTGCATGGGGCACACTATTTCCGTGAAACCTGAGACAAATTTTCTAACGAAATTGATCTTCCCAAAGAAAGATTGCATGGCCTTTTTATTTGCAGGGGGTTGTATTCTCATGATGGTCTCTATTCTTTCAGGATCAATAATAATCCCTTCTTTAGAGAGGATATGGCCCAGTAGTTTCCCTTCTGTGACTGCGAAGACGCTCTTCTTGGGATTCATTGATATTCCATACCTTCAACATCTTTTGAAAATCGGTCTTAAGTGATAGATATGATCCCTCCTGTGATATGAATACATAGTGATGTCATCCATGTAAACCACTACTGATCTGTTAATCAACCCTCGGAAATCTATGTCCGTAGCTCTCTGGAATGTGGTGCCCGCATTAATAAGTCCAAAAGGGATTTTACGATATGCGTAGGTGACCCATTTAGTGTTGAAGGTTGTCTTCAGCTGATCCTCACTAGATACCAACACTTGATTATATCTTGAAAACCCATCTAATAGGGACAACATTTCAGACCCAAAAACGCACTGAAGGATGTGTTCCATAGAGGGGATAGGATAGTTATCCTTTTGTGATGCTTTGTTTAGGTTTCTAAAATCGATACACAGCCTGATATCTCCATTTTTCTTCCTTACTGGCACGAGATTGGCTACCCAGCAGGTGTGTTTGACCGGAAAGATGATTTTAGCATCCAACATTTTGTTTAATTCTTTCTTCACCAATGGTTCTAGGCTTGGATGCATCTTGCGAAGCTTTTGTTGGTAGGGCTTAGCCTCCTTTTCTAAAGGAATCACATGCTGCATAACGCTGGTATCAAAGGTTTTTAGGTCTCCATATGTCCATGCAAAGACGTCCTTGTATTCTTTAAATAGCTTGACAAATGCAACCTTTTCTTGTGGAGAGCACCCCAAGCCCAAATTAACAGTTTTTGGGTCTTCTTTGGTCCCAAGGTTGACCGATTCGTACTTCATGGATGAGCTATGTGTTTTGCAATTAGTTGGCTTCTTGAATTTACTATGCAGGTCATACAAGTGCTCCATATTGACAACTGACTTTGGAATCATATTGGACTAATCCTTTTCCTCATCTTCCCTCTCGTTCAAAAGCTTGTCGTGCTATTTTTCATCAATGACTGCATTCTTGAATGTCTTCTCACAGTGCAAGATTTTCTCATCATATTCGAACACCTGCCAGTTTGAGATGTTATCAGGCACGGATGGTATGAAAATCAATTCAACATAATATTTATTCTTCTTCAATCTAAAATCGGGCAAGAGTTTGGCAGCCATACTAGCCATCAGATCGGCATCTTGGTTTTTCCCTTGAGGTGTGTATGTGATATTAGAAGAATCAAAATTGTCAATTAAGCTCCATACCTCATGCTGGTACCTTACCAGGTGTGGTGAATTGCAGTGTATCCTCTTCCTTACCTGATCCACGATTACCTATGAGTCACCAAAAACTTTAATATTTTTCACCTTCATGTCAATGGCTTTCTTCAGGCCCTGCAGCAGGCCTTCATACTCTTCCGTTTTGTTGGTGCATGTGAACTCCAACTGGCTGGCCATCAGATGTTGGTTCCCTTGTTGATCAACGAGAACGCTCCTAGCACCCTCACCTTCAAGGCAGTTAGAGCCATCAAAATAGTCTGTCCAAAATATAGAGTCTAATGTTACATCAATTGAATTGCTTCCTACAAAACTAGTTCTATCATCTACTATATTACAAGGTGGTTCATCAATTGGATTACAAGGGAGAGCTTCAAACTGTGTGTTTATTGCAGTTTCTTCAATTATTTCTACATGGAATTCTCCAAAACAAGTTTTTGTGGCGCAAACATTGAAACTATAATTCCCAAGGATAGAGTTGGTAAACATTACAAGTTTGTTGGGACCATTTAGCTCCGTCACTACATACTTCATGTATCTTTCACGATCAACTCTCAGCATATCACCCTTCCCCTTCTGAGGCAGCAAGAGATGGGACCAATCAGTTGAGAAGTATCCATTCAGTTTTGCTGACCAATCCCTACTAAGCAGCATTCCATAAGCCTCGGGTATATCGACTACCACTATATCAATGACTTGTGTGTATTGTGGTTTAGCAGTCATCCGAATCAATACATCTTTCAATTCCCCAATTACTTTCACATTTGTCCTGTCTAATTGCATGATTCGAGTTCTAGTTTTCTTAGGTATCGCATGAAGTCTTTTAGAAGCAGCATAAGGCATCACAGTGGACGAGGCACCTGAGTCTACCAAGCAGTTGTGTGTGTTCAGGTTAAAGATTTCAAATGTGATAAGGAAAGGGGGAGTCATGGATTTTGATTTCCTTCCTATCATGGCTGCACTGACATCTTGGGGGTTTCGATTCATTTTTGATAGGGTGGCTTCCATGGCTGCTGGATTTTTGGCTATGCTAGGAGTACTAATATGTTTGGAGACTGACTTCGGGGTTTGGCTGCTTGGGGTGGTGGGAGTTTTGCAGTTCCACTCATTCATAGCTTTCAAGAGAAAATCTCTTTGCTGTGTTAATTTCAGAAAATCAAAGTATGTGATATTAGCCTAGACTTCTTAAGATCATCCACAATATTGTAATCAATGTTATAAACAGGATAGGGCAGAGTGAACATACCGGTTTTTCCATTCTTAGGTGGGAGTTTACCATTTTGAGTCGCCTTCGTTGCAGTGGGAGATGCATTTTCTTTCTCTAGATGGATTGCCACTAGGGTATTCTTGGACTGACCACTAGGTCTACCCTTCTCAATAGGAACTTTTGGAGTGGGTGCCTTCACAGGGCGGATATCCGTTTTGGTCTAATCTACAGGTTTCATCACACTCGCAAGTGGCCCCTTGCTTTGTGTGTGGATTTCATTAGTGTGGATCTCTGCCATACTATCCCCTTGGTCATCATCATTCTCATTTGTATAGAAATCCCACAGTACGTTGATTTGAGATTTTTCCTCCAAGGGCTCTTCTACTTGGTATTCTTCCTCATCTTCTTATTTTGGCTCTAGTTCCACTATAGGTTCTTCTTGGTTAAGGAGCGATCCGATGAGAGCCAGCTCTTTTGTATTTAAATTCCGTTCATTGGGAGGAGTAGGCAGTGCAAGTGGACCATGACCACCTTCTGTTTTCTTATGATAGAAAGGTTTGAAAGGTTTTCTGTTGTTATACTCTCCTCCACTCCCACTTGTACTCTCTCCAGAATTCCTTTTCATATCGATGACTGTATTTTTCAACTTCTTAATGATCTGTTGCAAACCTTCTACATCAGTGGTATCCTTTTCTTTGATTTCAGCCCCTTTGTTATCACTCCCATTATTCTTCTTGGATGCTTGAGAGGTTTTCTTTTCTTCGGTTGTATGATGGCATGCTGTGAGACTGAGCATTTCATTCTTGACTTTTACTGCTTCATCGATAACACCCTGTAAGGTTTGTGCGTTACTCCTTTTGACCCACATCGCAGTAGGGACAGGGAGAGCAGTGATGTAGAATTCCATGAGCACCTCCTCAGTAGGTCTGGTGGTGGCTGGGATTTTGTTGAACAAGGTGTTGAACCAAATGTTAAAATCCTTAACCTTTTCTTTGGTTTCCATTTTCAAATGGGATAGTTCTAAAACTAAGGCTGCAGGGGTTTTGTCAACGCCATACTTGTCTAAAAAGGCCTGTTGAAAGGTAGCCCATGAGGTGATTGATCCAGTTCTCAAGCTAAAGTACCATGTGGAAGTTGAACCAATCAGGGTAAAAGGGAATAGGCGACATACTATATCTTCATTAGCTACCCCCAGCATGCGCACGACCAGGAAGAAGGAGTGAATATGGTTATTAGCGGTGTCCCCTTTCCCAGGGTTGAATTTAGGCAGTACTCTTTTTGCATTCTTGGGTAAGGGATGCTGCTGCCCAGGTACCACTACAGCGTCCTAAGTGAGCCAGGGAGGAAGTGCTCCTGGAGGAGGTGGGAGTTGGTTTCATCCTAGTTGAGGAATATTAGCCATATTGAGGATAGGGATGTTTTGGTTGAGGGTTTCTTCATTAGGATTTTCCAAATCAGGCCAGGGATTGCCTTCAGAAGGGGAATCCTCAGGAATTTCTTCCCAAGGAGAGTCGATACTCTGCAAAGAATCAAGCACAATATCTTCAAGAGAAGGGGTTGCAGGTGTCTCTTTGTTTATATGATAGACCTTTGACTTTGTTTTTGTTATCGGAGGTAAATACTGAAAGATAGGGAGTTGTGATAGGGAACAAGTGTAAGTCCGAGTAAGTCTTCTGACTGGTTTTTCCTGAGTGACAGGATACTCCCACAGTGTCTCTTCTTAAAAATGAGGCTTTTCCAAATGAGAGGAAGGGTCTTTTCTACCTTCACGATCCATGCATTAATCATTTTGAATCCATGCGTGGCACTTATAGATGAAATCTTGAAAAGTTGTGGATGGCAGTTTAGGCCCTCCTTCTAACGCCAATTTGTTGACATGGCGAATTTTTCGCTATACCAACAAGGGGAACTAACCCGATCACAGACCCCAATTAGACCTATTTTTGTTTGGAATGGCTAGTTCCAATGAGTTTTAAGGGACCTCGTAAACTGTTAAATGCGTTGAAAGATTGCTTCTGGGAAGAAGACTTCAACTAAATCAACAAAATAAAATAGCTAACCTCTAGGTATCAAATCCTGTCTAAACTACTTAAGCTACTCTAATCTAGTCCTAACTATCCTAATCTATCCCGCAGGAGAAAAACAAAAGGAGGTTAAACATCATATATAAATCCCAAGTCCAAATGAATCTGTTACTGGTCCACATAAGAACAAGGTTATATTAAATCCTAATCACAATGCAATTACTTATGTAGGAATATACATTCCTTCCCATACAAATAACACTTGCAACTGATGTTTAACAAAGTCTGGAATCAGAAACCTTTCATGAATTATTAATGCTATTGAATTACATTCGAATAACCAGGAATAAACATGAACTGCTAGTTATCAATATGCATAAATCAAATCACATTTGCTCTATACCAGCAACAACATACTGATTCTAAACATATCAGAGAAAAGGGAAATAAATCTAAAACAATAGGCTCTTTCTTGAACCAAACATGTTTCCTTATTCACAATAAATCAAAATTGTTCTCTCCAAACAAAAATCCCCTCTCTCCTATCTAGAGGTAATACTTATGCCTCAAGCCCTGGCCCTTTATCTTCCCCCCCAACCTCTTCAATTACCCTTTCCTTTGCAATATACAAATCAGAACGTGCCCACGTAGCATAGTCCGTGTAACATTTGACATGTGAAGGGTATATCTTCTGGAGGGATTCATTTCCTGGGGAATGAATCAATGTTGATTGAAAGAGAATGACTGCATGACATCTCTTCGCACCTGTGTAGAGCAAATGTTATCCCAATTGAAAACACTGCACTTATCATCCCACATCTGGCATGCCTGAAGGTATGTTTGGGAGTATGAAATCCTAATATATCATTGTTGTCATGAGTGCTTCTGCTGAATACAGAGAGTGCCTCCATCATGCACTATGGTGGTCTGTATTCCCTCTAGCAGAGTGTGTTTTGCAATGCTGACACTGATGGAACAAAGGTGTCATCTTGACACAACTCACATTATCCGTTACCAGGTCTGCTCGAATTTGCCTGCAAAATAATTCATATAAGCTTTGCCTATGAGAAATATGGCAAACATGCCTACAAAACATGAATCTTGCATTTATAACATCAAATGTGAAGGAATCCCCCCTTCTTTTTAATTTATGCAATGATTAAGTCCCGTGAATGTAAATCCGATTTGCATTGAAAATCATGGCCTAACACATAAAAATACGGACTCGAAAGACTATAGTCAGGAACCTATACCCTATCAGGTCCAACATATGGGATTTTCTATTAAAAATTGTGGCTATAGCATTTTTTGAATACACAGGAAACTACATGAAAACCTGCAGCCAAGCTATACAGCCGGACCTCAAAAATTATATATCAGAGCCTATAATCATCAGTGAGTCCGCCGTATGGTGTCGCACTTTATGCATGAGCGCTAGACCCCACAGATAGCGATTTTCGATGGGGGAAGGGTAGACTTGATAGCATATATATTATGTGTAATCAGATCGGCAGGTCCGCCATATCGCTTATCGCAATATGCGCAGGCCTAGGGTCTTGTCGATTGCGATATGCGATTAGGCCAGACCCAATATATATATATATATATATATATATATATATATATATATATATATATATATATATATATATATATATATGTTATATTTAATTTCCCCAACGGGTCCGCCATATCGGACTACACTTTATGTTCACGCTATGGACACCACCGATTGCGATATGCAACGGGGTCCAGACCCGATGTATATAAAATACGGTTAATCATGTCGTCGGGTCCGGAAGGCAGTGGAGTGCGTTATATAAAAGCCACGGACCCCGCAAATAGTGATATGCGATGGGGCTCCAGACTCGAAATATATGCATTTGGTTTAATACTACCATAAGGTTTGGAAGATAACAACGAACACTAAGTTTTAGTATTGATTGCGATAGGCAGAAAAGGGGATTTACGCATGTTTTGAGCATTTCCACTATAAAGATCTATGACGGGAATAATGATGCAATGGAGGGTTTTGTGGATTAAATAAATCCTGATGAGCATATGAATGAAGGGCTTAGACAAGGTTATAGATGAATCATGCGAGGGATTTATTAAGGGGGCTTTAACCATTTGTGAATTGAAGATTTGACTCCCCAGAGAGCTAAATCCCTCGAGTAAAACTGATCATTTGGAGAGATGTAAGATTAATTTCTAGGGGACCCATTCAAAATTGTTTCCAAGGCAACTTTTGATAGGGTGGTGGTTGTGGCCACAACAGGGGGTTATCCTAAGTCCTCCTTCCTTCACCTCCTCATTTTTCTCTTTCTTTTTTTTCTTATGTACCTTTTTATTTTTGGTGGGGGGGGGTGGGGGGTTGGGGGGTGTGTGTTTCCTATGACTTTTTCTCATTTTCTTTGCTTACGAGAGGTTGTAAATGATTTCCTAAGCAGACCTTGTTTCTAGGATCCATTATTTGTTTTTTTCTTTATTTCTTCCCTACATTTCGCTAATGGGGAGTGTTAAAGTTCTAATAAAGAATCCTTGGAACTCATAAGCTTATGCAACATCCTTATCTATTGTGTTGTAATTTTATCTTCAATCTATCTCTAGAAAATTCATTTACTCCTATAAGTTAGGTCGATGTCTAGCATTCTTACTCAAGCAATGAAGTATTTTTATTTTTTCTTCAATTTTCTTAATCTCATTCATAGAAGGTCTCTAGATCTTGCAATTTGATCCATGGGTGTTTTTGTACTCTTACAAGAGTGGTTATTCGATTTACCTATCTACTCTTTCCTCTTTTCTCCATTGATCTATTTAATTATATCTTTAATTGAATCTTCTAAAATTATTGATTCTTCATATTTTATTTCATTACCCTCTATTTAAGTTATCCTTTCATCAATTTACCTAGCAGTTTGGTGAACAATAATTAATTATTGATTCTATAATTTTAGTTATCTTTATTGATTTAGTTACTCTTTCCTAATAATAATAATATTATTTTTATGTTTTTAAGCAAATATCTTCTTTTTTTTCGTGAATAAACAAAAATTGTATTACCCCCTGATTAATCCATTACATGTTCACAAATAATTTGGCTTGGTGAACTCCAGGGAAGTACCAACCAATTCCAATATCAAGAGACAAGCTAATCTGAATTTACATAAAAACTAACTAACCTACAATTGACAATGCCAATGCTTTTACTACTTTCCTGGTAAAAGAAACTAGGAATGATCATGGATTTTATCGAGGGTCCCTTTTTACTTTTTCCTTCCATACATAAATCCATTCTGAGGGGTTATCAGGGGTGGATGTAGAGGAGAAAATAACTATATTTACTTGGTTCAATTCCAAACCCATAGGATTTTCTACTTTAGCTGCTTCCTTATCATTATCCGAGTGATCTAATTCATAAAAGAATTTGTGACCACTTATTGACAAATCCAACACCATAGTTTTATCTTCTGCTTCTCCATTCGAGAGATGGATCTAGGCTTCTACATGATGTGATGTACCTTCCTATCGTTGAGTTAAGGTTAAAGGACTCATTTTAGCTATAAAGATTTTTGTTACTACATGTGATTGTCCTGTAAGCTCATCCTTTGGATGAGTCCTTCAAAGTATTATTAACGAACCCTAAGAAGGAATGGTTTGGTCTCATCATGCTTAACGAGTCCCGCACTGTTTAAGTTTTATGAGTCCAGTGAAGGGGTAACTTGATGTCGTTTTCATGTTTAAAGAGTTTTAAAAGACACAAAAAGAAAACTTGTTTAGTTCATTCAACATAAATTTTGACAAGCTTGAAGAAGGTAAAGCTCAGTGTTTTCAATTTTAGGGAGTCAAGAGAAAAACATAAGTAAACTCCACAATGTCCTTTTTCATAAATTAAGTCTCTCAAGACCGAAAGAGGGTAAAATAATGCAAGAGAGAACTCTACTGACCATGATTAGTAAACGTATACCTTTTTCATAAATAATCTAATTCATTCCGTAAAATGGGTAAACTTATATTGAATAGACAGTTGTTCATTTACTTTTACGATTTCGAACAATCAAGTACTCGACAATATTTACATTTTTAAGGAGTTTGAAAAGGGCGTAAAGAGAACTTCTTGGTTTCGCTCTTTCGTAAGTTCTAACGAGTTCAAAAAAGTGAAAAAAATATATTGAACACCAAAATGATTTGTTTTCATAAATAACCTATGATCTGCACACTTAAACTAAAAAATCATCATCACTGCTCAAAAATATAGTCAAAAACATTATAAATTTGGATTTTAAAGGCTAATAGGCAAAAAATAATATTTTAAAAAGCCTGAAAACTTATAAAATCCCCAAAAAAGTAAAAACTTTTTACCATTTTTGTTTTTTACCCTTTGACAGTGATAAAGTTCATGTTTCACCAAGAACTTCAGAGGTAGATTTTGGGCAAACCATTGGATGAAATTCCGAGCCTTTTTCTCCAGGAAAATCATCTTTCTGAGATCTTTGTTTTCATGGTTTTTATTTCGCATTTCACTATGTATTTAGGTTTATGGGGAGGGTTTTCAAATATAAAATTTCTCTCGATGTGCACAATTTACCCTTATCGGGCCTGCAAACATCCACTGATTTTTTCATGCTAAAAAATGGGATGTGCATAGTTTCTAAGGTTATAACTATGCACATACACACTATGTTGTTTAATCAGCTGTGCATAGCACTGAAGCTAGAAAATTTTTAATAGAAAATGCCCAAATTACTTGTAAAATTCTACCATGATCTTTGTAATGATCTTCCATGTTTGTTTGCATGGTTTTGAGCTACAAAAATGGAGTGGAGATAATGTGAACATGAAGAACAATAAATAGTTTCTCTAAACCATCCAAAGACCATACAGGCATTGACAAACTGTGGCCTGTATACGTTTTTCACTATTCTGGGCATGAAGGCCCAACTAGACTTGCTAGAGTGGATGGTGGACAAGTGGAATGTACAAGAAGAATGATTCATAATTGGATACCATATGCTCGTCATTGTTGTTGACGAAATTTACTTCATATTTGGGCTCCCACACTGCAGGGTGGAAATTTCTCTGTATGGACATAGGTGGGGTGGCGAAATAAATACCACCTATCTAATACAACATTACATTCCAAGAGCTGCTCTCAAATATGGGAGAATTGACATTAAAAACATCGCAAGGCTTCCTTTGAAATTTATTGGGTTCATTGTTGCATGACAATGTGGAAGTGCAACTCTTCATTTTATTACAAAGGCTCAGATGAAAACTGTCGTAGAGTGTTTGCAACCTACTATATTCATCTGGTGCAAGGCTGTAGTTTCCAATCTGAAATGGAAACTAACTAGAGTCAAAATAGGAAAACTCAAGAACTTTGGGTATGGTGCCTTTGTCATCTCATTTGATCTAGAGTGGATTCCTCTTCTCACTCCACAGCTATATATAGAGAGAGGAGGACCTCATGACCCTCATATGCTGAAATGGACCACACTGATGCCACACCATGGAGGTGGCGAAGGACCAATGATCCGGTATGCTCCTGATTTCTTTAGGTTGTTGGAAAATCAAATCATCATGATTGAATATTTTCCATATAGAGGCATGGATTACACAGGTGATCTAGATATGCCACTTCTAGCTCGGATGTAGTGTGGCGATTTATATAAAAACTTCACACTCTGGTTATTTTTTATTTTTTGGTTGATTTTTGGCATCCAAAACTAATTTTCCGAAATGATCATGCAGATGTGGCCCCGGTGAGACCAGCAAGGTTACACATATATGATAGATGTGGTGAGCACCTAGTGGCTCCCGTAGTGCAGAAACCTAATGCAGTAGAGGCATTGAATGAGTTAGAGCACAACCTTGAGAGGTTGACCCTAGACATCCCAGATGTTGGGATAGATGACTTTCCTCTCCGCTATCGGAGGCACACTGTGGCCCGTAGGGAAAATTTTAAGGATGGAAATTTATTTTAAAGTTTAAAAACCTTGGCGAATCTCACTAATACATTATATGAAATTTGTAAAATGTTTGGAAATATTTTTGTAAAAGTATTCAAATTTCTAATAATTATATATAGTCTCTATATAAAATTTTGGTGATTTTTTATGTAAAACAATTTTACAATATAAAATTTGGGCGAATAATTTTTCCAAAAAATGGAAATTAATAAATCTTTCTTTTTAAAATGCGTGGAAAATTAGCCCATTTGCGAATATTAGCCCCTAAAATTTTCCCTAACTGTGGGGGTTCCCAGACATATTAGTCGTTTGCTACGACAGTAGCTTGCGTTGTTGTATGCTACCATGATCATCATCCATAAACACTAGTCTTAGGGTTATATTTTTTCTTTTTGATGATGTATTAGCATGTTTAGAAAATAAAGGCCACGGGGCCTCATGTCTTTGGATGACATTTTTGTAAAAACCACACTTTTTACAAAAAATTAACTAATGAAAGCTACAACTTTTAGTTCAGTCTATTTTGTACAATATATGGATGAATATTGATTTTGATTTATTACAAATGTTTTACAAATTCAAATTTAACACATAATTAACAAATGCATCAGTTAATGTTTTTAAACTTCTCATAATATGTTGGTACTCAATATAATAAAATTCTATTTCCAAGAGACAAACCCATAAAAACATTCTTTACATTGAAGTCCTTCTAAAGAATAGACACCATTCAAAACTATGAATTTTGAATCTAACATAACGATCAATTGACGAATGCCAAATAAATGGCATTAGATAATAGAACAATCACTGCGTTATACTCTATAATATTATTCATTGTTTGGCCAAGTAATATCCCACGAATAGAAACCAAATCATCTATGGGGGAATAAATTACACAAGTTGTGGAAAATAAATTCAGAGTACTATGACTAGCGCCATCAACAAAGCTAATGTAATATTCCTAGGAAATATTTACAATAAATAACAAAGCAAACATAGACATAAAAAACATGAAAATAAAACACATAAATTAGTCCATGAAATTGCACCAAAAACCACTTTGCTGAGCCATTTTATTAAAATATGAAGATGGAGCAGTGAGGTGCTGGAAAGAGTGCACCTGGGCTTGCTCAAGGAAAGCTAGCTAAGCTGAAATGAATAATAAGAAGTCCCTCCCAAATCTAATGTGACTCTCTCCTGGCTCTCCGCTGAGCCTGTCAAGAAATATGTTGATGGCTGTGAAGAACTGTTGTTAGGTCCTCCTCCGCTGCTTAGAAAATTCCAGAGAATTAACCCCAAGCTCCCCACCAAAAACCCACAAAAACCCACAAAGGAATTGGCCAAATGTTGACCTCAGAATTTTGGCCCAAATTTCCCTTAGCTCCTCTTACTGCTGGCTGAGTTGCGACCCATGTTTGACCCCTCATATATGCCTAAAAAATTCTGCAATTTTAGATATGAAATCCTTGTAAAAAACGTAGAAAAACCCAGAAAGAGTTTCCCTTGGTTCCAAACTTCAAAATTTGACCCTTCACAGCTTGGCCCTCCACCAAATTCGAATTTTGTTACTGTGGTTGCTCCTATTAATCTCTTCTCCCCAAACTACAACAATCCTCCTCTAATGGCCCTCCAAATGAAATCCTAGCAGCTCAGCTCCTAAATCCTTCTCTCAAGCCTCCCCAGAATCAGTTCCACCAATGACTGCACACTCTTGGGACAAGTCTACACAGGCCCAACCAAAGAAATATGTCTTGCTGAGAAGGGCACTCTCAACTCCCATACATTCTCTTCCTTCACCTGCAATTTGGACAAGGAATTTACCACTAATGGTACACCCTCTAATTTCAGTACCCCACTTCAACCAAGAACTGTGTGGTTCTTCTTCTGCATCTAGGCTGAAGCTAAGGCAAGTTGTACCACCTTAGACTGGTACCCCAAGTCTCCCCCAAGTCGTGACAATATCTCACTGGGGTGGCACTCTTGGTCCACCGAAGAAGAGGGTGATATTTCCCCTTGGAAACCATTGGTGCTAAACAACACTTGTGACTCTGTTGAACATCTAGAGCAACAATGTGTAAATGTCAAATTATCAAAAGGTGCCCAATGTTGCCTCCAACCCTCTAGTTATAATTGTTCCCTCACCTTTCCTTGTTGGTCCCTCATCCAAATATTTCAACCTCCTTTCCAAAAAATCGATTTTTCCTCCAAGTGGTGTCTATTCCATGGGGGTTGGCCCCTATATTCCACTAATATTGAAGTTTTTTATTTCTCCTAAGACCCATGTGTTGATTTTGGGTAGCATCGGATGTGATCTAGCCACGAAATTTGGTGGAGAGGTTGGGGCACATGAGATATCCAATACCCAGAAAGGGTTTGGGAAAATTCTAAATAGATCAGGAGATATTAAAATAATTAATATTTTTAATGGAGTCCCTAAGTTTAAACATAGGGAAAATAAAATATTAATGAGTATTAATATGAATCTATGTTAGAGTGGTCCAAAAGACATGGATCAAGCCAGATATAATCTTAGCCATTGATTAGGGGCTTAATCTCAGCCATTGAATTGTCAACAGGAAAAGTATAAGAGGAGGCTTGAAGGTCACTTGGAGATTACACCAGATGATCAATCATTCTATTCTCTAGAGTGGGGTTTGCTAAGAGAGATAGAATCAGTGATCGAGAGAGCAGTTGAGGGGCAATGAGTACAGAGAAATAGAGAAGGCAGAGATTGTGCCAAGAGAGCAACACAACAGCTAAGGAGGGTGACGTAGAGCCAACAAGGGCTCATGTAGGGCCACGTAGAGGCAGCCAAAGTGTTGCACAGAGCACCAGAGGGGCTAGCACAGCTGACGCAGAGGCTCCCAGAGCTTATGCAGGGCCTCCTGGGGCTGACGCAGGCTTCTAAAGGCTGACACGGGGCCAACATGAGACAGAGAGGGGTTGACGCAGTCCAAATTGGGCAGACGCTGGGGTTGCAGAGCAGTTTTGTGCTGAGGAGCTGTCAAAAGGGTTTTCCGGGGTTTCAACCAAGAGATTTCTCTCAGACTATGAGGTATAGCTACTAAGGAAAGTCTCTGTTGGGTAGGCCAGTTACGGCACCCAGATTGTACTCTGATATTTCTTAATGAGAAAAACCTCAGATAGTTGCATTGATTTTCTCGCATTGGGTTTTTCCAGGGACATTAGTCCAAAAATAATGGTGTCATGTGGTGTGTTTTTTCTTGTTTCTTTTAGTTGCTAATTTGTAATATGTTGAGCATGCACTGGTGTTTATTTTCAGTATTTACTTTGTAAAAAACTTGTTAAAGAAAAAATAACAAGTAGGTAGGAATAAATAAGAAAAAGTGCATTAAGGGTTTCTAAATTAAGTAAACTTAGAAACTTCAACATTGTATTAGAGTGTGATTGCAGATCATAGGAGGAATAAGAGACATCAGTCGAGCAGAGCAATAGCAGTAGAAAATAACTGTCCCGAGGTGACAGAAGTTGTTTCTAGCAGCGCAGAAGCCGAGAAGTGTGACGCGGAGCCAGCTAAAGCGACGTAGAGGAAGTCGGGAGCTGTGCAGAGCCTCAGAAAGGCCATCTTTGCTGACGTAGAGGGCTAATGTAGGGCATCCTAGGGCTGAGCAGACCCATCTGGGGTGATGCATGGCTAGCGTGACACAGAGAGGGGCTGACGCAGTTCACATAGAGGCAGTTGCTGGGCTCTAGAAGGTTGCAGGAATATTGCAGAGTGGAGCTGGTGAGGTACTATAGTCAGAACAATACCTGACAAAGCAGGGCCAGAGGAGTTGTTACCGAGGGTTTCTAGCCGAGGAACCTTAATCAGCAGTGCAGTTGCACAAGACGATCAGAGTAGGGGGCATATCAACAAGTGGCAGAAGGATTTCTAGGAGGGAAATCATGACTTAGAGGGAGTCCAGAAGTGAACTTCTAGACAGGAAGTAGAGACTCAGAGGAGTTGAATAAAGAACTTCTAGGAGGAAAATAAAGGAGCATCATGGCACTACATGGGGTGAGAGACCAGGATAGACTGGACGACGCATCAAACTTCGCAGTCTGGAAGGCTAGAATGTTATCAGTGCTTGACAGGAATCATCTCAAGAACTTCGCCATAAAGGTTATAGCTATCCCAGTCGACCCCAATGATAACGACAAGCGTGAAGAGGTGATGGTGAGGGCCAAGTGCATTATCCTTGACGGGGTCAAGGATCATGTGGTACCACATATAGCCGAGAAGGAAATGATAGTTGAGATGTGGGAGGCTCTCAAGAACCTGTACCAACATACTTCTGTGCAGAGAAGAATGCTGCTCGAGAACCAGATGAGGTCGTATCAGATGAAGAAGGGCCAATCGATTGACTCCTTCCTCGGAGAACTGAATGAGATCCGAGATCCGTTGACTGCTATAGGAGTGACACCGGATCAGGATCTTATGGTGAGGACAACCCTGAATGTTGTGTCAGAAGAGTGGGAAGTGTTTTTCCAAAGCATCCTGGGCAGAGGGACTCTCTTACCTTGGGACGAGATATGGGCAACTCTTTTCCAGGAAGAGATCAGACGGCAGTCAAAGACAGGTAGCAATAGCAAAGGGATCAAGATCAATAAGGAGGAGGAGGATGTGGCCCTAACATCTGAGGGAAAGTAGGAGAAGCGGAAGAAGAAATATATCTCCAAGATCAAGTGCTTCCACTGTGGGGAGATGGGTCATTATGCGACCTAGTGCCCAAGGAAGAAGAGTAAGGGAGAGTCTTCCGAGACTAAGGTAGCACCAACACGAGTAGAGAAATATTTTTTGACAAATGATGATTGTGCCATAAGTGCACATGCACCACTTGAGCAGAAGTGATTAGACATCGAGCTGTAGTCAGGCGAACTACAGGCGATGAGGGGTAGGATCCTCGAGGTACTGAGCCTCTTGGATTAGACCTTGCTACGGGAGCCTTGACGAGGTGTAGCAGGTCTGGCTGAGTGGGTAGAGACGGATGTGGATGGAGCAACAGAGAGAGCTACAGTCCAATAGTCCCAAGACAACGCAAAGCTAGCAGGATGCAACAATGTGAGAGGCACAAGAGTGTTGCACCAGTGCAGGAAGGCACAACGAGGTGTGCAACAGTGCGAGATGCAGGGAGTTATTGCAGCAGTGCAGAGGTCAGAGAGAGGGAGCACTTGTGATCCACAGAGGGAGCTTCAACATTAGTGGGTGTTTCTAGCCCAACATGGAGGTCGATTGGGAGATCAGTTACTTACTTCTTAGTAATTGAGTTGTAGTGCAATAGTGGGTAGCATGATGTAACATGATGAGAGGAGGTGTAGTGTGGATGCAGTGTTGGGAGAAAGGACCAGCAGCAACACAGATGCAGCAGTGGCAGTGGTAGAACCATCGGTAGCAGTATAGGAGGAATCATTGCAGAGGATGTTGGGCAGGAAGGCCTAGCATCAACACAGGTACTGATGCCGGATGATCAAAGTAATACTTAGTGAGGAGTATTGCTAGAGCACAATCCTCGCCAAGAGGGAGTGTTGTTTTGGGGTAGCATCAGATGTGCTCTAGCCACAAAATTTGGTGGAGAGGTTGGGGCACATGAGATCTCCAATACCCAGAAAGGGTTTGGGAAGATTCTAAATAGGTTAGGAGATATTAAAATAATTAATATTTTTAATGGAGTCCCTAAGTTTAAACTTAGGGAAAATAAAATATTAATGAGTATTAATATGACTATGTATTAGAGTGGTCCAAAAGACATGGATCAAGCCAGATCTAATCTTAGCCATTGATTAAGGACTTAATCTTGGCCATTGAATCGTCAACATGAAAAGTATAAGAGGAGGCTTGAGGGTCGCTTGGAGATTACACGAGATGATCAATCATTCTATTCTCTGGAGTGGGGTTTGCTAAGAGAGCTAGAATCAGTGATCAAGAGAGTAGATGAGGGGCATTGAGCATAGAGAAACAGAGAAGATAGATATTTTTCTGGGAGAGTAGCACAACAGCCAAGGAGGGTGACGCAAAGCCAGCAAGGGCTCACGTAGGGCTATGCCGAGGTAGCCAAAGCGCTGCGTAGAGCACTAGAGGGGCCAACACAGCTTACGCATAGGCTCCCAGAGCTGACACAGGACCTCCTGGGGCTGGTGCAGGACTAGAAAGGCCGACGTAGGGCCAGTGTGAGATAAAGAGGGGCTGATGTAGTCCAGATTGGGTAGACGTTGGGGTTGCAGAATAGTTTTCTGGTGAGGAGTTTCCGTAAGGGTTTTTTGGGGTTTCTGCGAGGACATTTCTCTCAAACTGTGAGGTATAGCTACTAAGGAAATTCTCTGTTGAGTAGGCTAGTTATGACACCCAGATTGTACTCTGATATTGCTTAATAATAAAACCCTTAGATAGCTGCACCGATTTTCCCGCATTGGGTTTTTCCAAGGAAATTGGTCCAAAAATAATGGTGTCATGTGGTGTGTTTGTTCTTGTTTCTTTTAGTTGCTGATATGTAATATGTTGAACATGCACTGGTGTTTATTTTCAGTATTTACTTTGTCAATAACTTGTTAAAGAAAAATTAACAAGTAGGTAGGAATAATTCAGAAAAAGTGCATGAAGGGTTTCTAAATTAAGTAAGCTTAGAAACTTCAACACCATGTACCAAAAATTTCTCCAATGCTCAGAATACAAATTTTTTCTATGCTTAACACTTCCATAATAAACTTAGTTAATCTTGTTAAATAAAAAATCAAAATTGGTGATATCACAGTCCTCCCCACCAAAAATTGCTTGTCGTCAAGCAAATCCTGAACAAGCACACTCTCTAGTTATTGATCCCCACTGTCATTGCAAAATATGTCAGGGTCCCAGATGTGCCACTGAATCATCCCCAACCTCTGCACTCTCCTGTCATGAAGGAATCCTTGAATACTAGGATCCCAGGCCATCCTATCCAACATGAAGCTCCCCTTGCTCCATTCACTACCCTGCCAAGTATAAGTACTAAAACCCTCTGCATACCATCAATAAGTAGGGAATCATGATAATGTGGCACCATTTACAACCCCTCATGAAGTAGCCCTACCAAGTAGTCCATCTCACACACTCCAAGAGTAAACTCTTGAGGATACCACCCACTTCCTGTTGATATAAAGTCTCTCTCATATGAGCTTCTCCAGATATCATCTTGGCGACCAACCTTCCATGCTAATGAAGTTACCGATGCCATAAATGACTCATTAAATCCAAATGGAAGATCTGAATGATCTCCCCATGTAGTAGCCAGTTGATTTGTGAAGTACTATGTTTCTCGAGTCCCCTACTAGTCTTAGAAGGGTGCCACCATGTTGGAGATGTGCCACTCTGACTATGAGATACTCCCCATCGTGACCAAATTGTACCCTCCTCTCCTGGGACCTCATGGAGAAAAATATGTGAAGGCCAAGCTCATCTTGCCTAGGCATCTCCATGATGCCAATGTCTACCCATCCACTACCAATCTTGGTCTTAAGCAACAACAGGATAAATCTGCCTCGCCATACAGTGGATGTCTCAGTGATCCCCCATGTGTCAAATCCAAGGTGAACTAGATCACCCTCTACCATGTCTCTAATCATCACAAAGTGGAGTGACCTATCAGCTGACTGAATCCCTGGATCCCATAACAAGATTTGCTGCGACATAGTCCTGATGACTGTTGGAACCCTCCTATTCCATATCTTTTCTCCATGTATGTAAGCAATGTATAGACTCTGCATGTCATGAATCAACCAGGTGAACTCAATTTCTCCCTGCACCTACCAAACCACATTGTGAAATATGTGATCCTGCCTCTTGAAAGTGCACCTCGATACTTCCTAGAGTCCAAACATCTGCCGATAGATGAGGTCTACCATCCACTACACCTCATGCACATATAATGACTGAGATTGTCTCTCTGAAAGTGTATCATGCAACTCCCTCACAATCATCCCCCCAAGTGTGAGCCTAGGGGTGGAACATATGCTACCTCGGCACTAAACCACGCCATCCCTAAGCCTATATCTATTGGCTCATGCACCCACCAAATGTCTCAATTGGAGTGTCTCCCTCTTGCCCATGACACATTGTGTCTCATCCAACTGCCTAGGGTGAGCCTCCCATGTCTTGTTGCCTATACTAAGAGCATCAAAGGAAAACAACCAGATGCCTTGTGACTGTAAGCAAAAATGGAGCGTGATAGGTGGGTAAGTCCCCAAGGGTATGGCCAAGAGTCTATTGGGATACTAAAGAGTAACCCTATGGACATCCCTCCCTTCGCCTCAGATCTATTGATAACCCAATCGAAGACCTGTCTCTGCTGAACATGTCCCTAGATGCTCAACAACATCCCCATCAGTCTAGGGTGAGCTGCTCCTGATGGTAAATATAATGTCCATGCCCATAAGCCTCCTTGCAGGAAATACTCCAAGAGCCCATTATGTCACACCATATGTAACTAGATACCACCTAGTATCCCTATAATCAATGCAATGTGACTTGCTCCTCCTACTCCACAATGCAATACAACACACTACGACACACCACAATGCACCTCCATGTCCACCTACCAACCACTGCTCAATGTTGGATTCTCCTATGCATCCCTGGGTGTCATGGCCTAAAGTTGCTATAGTACGCTTCAGCCTACACATGACTCACATCATCACCAATTTAGTTACATCACCAGGTCCTCTGATTAATGGATCTCCATAATCTCAAGTAAGTGGATCTTCTCTCCTGATCCTCCCTAAGAGATACAACATGCAAATCTCCCTATGTACCTATGGGGGTGTCCCTAAGGTGCTGCTCGTCAGCGACCATTGTGCCCCATATATACATTGGAAATCAACCTCTCCATACAAGGAACTATCCAGTGGCTTGTCGATGCCACCACCTCTGGCAACCTCTTGCCAAGGTACACTGATCATCCTATGCCCCCACACATGGCCAACATGCCAAGACAACTCATAGAGTCTCCCTGCCCCTCTGTCAGCTCGACCTATCATGGATGTTGCCTAAACCTCTAGTATGAATATGAAAATGGAGGTGATTCCAATCATTGTATCCACCATCCTGCTACTACCCTGACTGACCCAATCCATGGAGTGGTGGGGAGTCCCACCTGGGTCCTAACGATGATTCAACCCTCGAGCCCCTCTGGAAAACCATGATCCCTGCTGAACTATGCTCTCGAACATGGATGTATCCAAAAAACTAGTCATCCCTACCAGGTACCAACTAAATAACTCATGCCACCCAACCCCATGAGAGGTATCAAATGCAAGGGTCCTCAAATACGTAGAAATTCCATCATGTGAGTGTTATGCCTTGCGCAACTCATGTCGACTCGTCTCACTAACCCGGTCAACATGTACAATATATCTATGTAACTTAGGCATTCTCCCTCCAACGTGCATAGGTAGCCTAACAATACTGAAGACCCCATCTACGTAAGCCTGAAGAGAGCTACTAAATGGAAGTACTGAAACTTTTCTAGCTTCCTGTGTATCTATTTGCTCCACACTAATGGCATACATAAAAGATGATTTACCATCCTCCTCTGTCATGGACTCAACTAGAGTCTCAAGCTATCCCACCACAGATATCTCCTCAAGCATAACATCCTCATCTAGCTCACGCTTCTCAAGGTGCTCTTCATCTTACTGTCTGTAACTATCGTTTGGGAACTCTATCATAGATCTAGGTACCTCTGTCCCTACTGGTACCCCGTCAATGGATAGTCCCATGGGTGTGTGCCCAACTGTCTCCACCAATGTGTCAATCAGGTGTATCAAAGGAAACTCCCATAAGGGTGGCTCCTATGTCACATTATGTGTATATACATTATCCTCACAACCATGCATGGCCTTAGCCTCATGTTTGACCTCCTCATTAGTCTCTTGATGTTTAAAACCAGGTCTCCACCAGCAAAATCACCTACGAGTCTTATCCTCTAACTGCCCACCTCTACATGATGGTACAACCCTTGAACTAAACTTCTCCTTCTCCTGTTCATCCAAGGAATGTGGCATGGTAGGATGGTTAGACTGACCATACGTGTGGGTGTTGTACTGCTAGGATGCACGTGTATGTACTTGGCTTTTGTGTTGGTTAGGTATGATTCATTGCATCCCCTCTAGAAACTGTTGGTTCTGCATCACCAATTGTTGGCTCTGCCTCATCAACTCCTCCATGATATTTCTATCCTCCCCATAGTTGGCCAAGATAATGCTCTAATACCACTGTAATATTCCTAGGGAATCTTTATAGTAAATAACAAAGCAAACATAGACATAAAAACCATGAAAATCAAACACATGAATTAGTCCATGAAATTGCACCAAAAACTGCTTTGCTGAGTCATTTTATTATAATATGAAGAGGGTAAAAGGAGATGCTGGAAAGAGTGCACATGGGCTTGGTCAAGGCAGGCTAGCTAAGCTGAAATGAATAATAAGAAGTCCCTCCCAAATTTGATGCAGCTCCCTCCTGGCTCTGTGCTGAAACTGTAAAGAAATATGTTGCTCGCTGTGAAGAACTACTACTAGGGCCTCCTCCGGTGCCCGGAAAACTCCAGGAAATTAACCCTGATATCTCCACCAAAAACCCACAAATAAATAGGCCAAATGTTTACCTCGGAATTTCGGCCCAAATTTCCCCTAGCTCCTCTTGCTACTGGCTAAGTTGGGACCCCTGTTTGACCCCTCAAATATGCCTAGAAAATTCTGCAATTTTAGACATGCAATCCTTCTTTAAAACCCAGTAAAACCAAGAAAGGGTTTCTTGTGGTTCCAAAATTCAAAATTTGACCCTTCACAACTTGGCCCTCCACCAAATTCGAATTCTCTTATAGTGGTTGCTCCTATCAATCTCTTCTCTCCAAACTACAACAATCCTCCTCCAATGTCCCTCCAAATGAAATCCCAATCACTCAGCTCCTAAATCCTTCTCTCAAGCCTCCCCGCAATAATCTCCACCAATGATTGCATAGTCTTGGGACAAGTCTACGTAGGCCCAACCAAAGAAACTTGCCTTGCTGAGAAAGGCACTCTCAACTCCCATACATTCTCTTCCTTCACCTGCAATTTGGACAAGGAATTTCCCAATGATGGTATAGCCTCTAATTTCAGTACCCCACTTCACCCAAGAACTGGGTGGTTCTTCTTCTGCATCTAGGCTAAAGCTAAGGCAAGTCGTACCACCTGAGACTAGTCACCTAAGTCTCCACAAAGTCGTGACAATACCTCCCTAGGGTGGCACTCATGGTACACTGAAGAAGAGAATGAGATTTCCCCTTGGAAGCCTTTGGTGCTAAACAACACTTGTGACTCAGCTGAACAACTAGAGCAACAATGTGTAAATGTCAAATTATCAAAAGGTGCCCAATGTTGCCTTCAACCCTCTATTTATAATTGTTGCCTCACCTTTCCTTGTGGGTCCCTCATCTAAATATTTTGACCTCCTTTCCACAAAATCAATTTTTCCTCCAAGGGGTGCGTATTCCATGAGGGGTGGCCCCCATATTCCACTAATATTGAATTTTTTGTTTTCTCCTAAGCCCCATGTACCAAAAATGTCTCCACTGCTCAGATTACAAAATTTTGCTATGCTTAACACTTCCCTAATAAACTTAGCTAATCCTGTTAAATAAAAAATCAAAATTGGGGATATCACAGCTAATGTAAGTTTGAGGGAGCATCGACATCTACAAACAAAGTGTAACACAAGGTAAGCAGGAGAAGTAGTAGAGAAGTCGTTAAAATATGCTAAAGCTTTCCACACATAAAATATGGTACAACAATATACAAATTCTTCACTGAACAATCTAAGAATAATATTTCTTTAGGTAAAGACCATTTCTAGGCTTTCCCAAAGGGACTCTGTCCTAATCAATTGGTTCATAAGCCCCTCTTTCCAATGCATTTTTTACAACATAAGGGCCATGCCACATGGGCTCTAATTTACCAACACCTAACTTATCATGCTCTTGATCATAGACCAAGACTAAATCCCCTTCTACATATGAACGAGGTTTTACATTTTGATTATATTATGCCTTAACTCGTTTCTTTTGGGCATTGCTAGCTAATGCAACATCACGGTGAGTATCATTGAGTCATGCTAAGTACAAGAAATGTTCTTCCTCGGAAGAAGTGGCTCATAATAATTCAATTTCCAGTTTCAAAGACGTATTTCACATTCAATTGGTAAAAATGCTTCCACGTCGTAAATGAGTTGGAAAGGAGTAAAACTAGCTGAAGTTTTTGTCGTGGTATGGTATGCCCACAAGGCTGGAAAAAACATTAGATGCCAATATCGTTTATAAATCTCGATAATTCGTTTAATCATGGTGGTTAAAACCTTGTTAACTACTTCTACTTGGCCATTTTCCTATGGGTAATATGGAATAGTATTGTCATGGCCTAGGCCTAGCTTCGTAGTAATATCAGTCATCATAAAGTTTCAAAAATGGCTACCATGGTCCATGACAATGGCTTGTGGAACTACAAACCTCACAATCACATGATTGAATATGAAAATGGATGTTTTTTCACCATCATCCTTATATGTAGGCATCACCTTGGCCCATTTCTTAAAATAATTTACCGCATGGATAATGTACCCATGCCCCCTACCCGAGTGAGGGTTACATGTAAGCAAATCGATGCCCCATTTAGCAAAAGGACTGCCAACAGTGATTGGGTGAAGAGGAGATGGGTGCACACACATTTTTTTTATTGTAGATATGACAATTATGGCATTTCCGAATGGTAATTATACAGTCTTAAAACATAAAAGGCCATAAATACCCTGCACACGAGATCTTTTGAGCAGTGGAAAAGATTTACATATGACCACCACAAGCTCCATAATGACATTCATTCAATGCCTTTTCGGTTTCCTCATGAGTTAAACATCGTCTGACGATTGAATCGACACCACAACGATAAAGTGTATCGCCAAAAATATTGTATTGCTGGGATTGGTACCGAATACAATGAAGATCAATTTCACTAAGTTCTAGCGAAAATGTTTGGGTCCGAAGATAAATGATGATATCTCCATACCAGGGATATAAAGTACTGATAAGAAAGAGATTCATCTAGAATATAATCGTCTACCACAGTTTCCATCTTAGTATGAGGAAAGTCACATAATAATTCAAAAAATACTAGCAATTTATCATATTTAAATTTTATGAATTCCAATTGAATTCGTGCAGGATCACTATCCATTTGGAATACTTGCTCCCTAGAAGTTGTCTTGTAAGAATATAAACCATGGGGATGCAGGAAGAAATCACAATAGTTTTGCCCAATAGAATGTAGTGATGAAATCGTTGGAAAATTTGAACGGCTGCCAAGGGCAATTTCTCCACGTGCATATTTTGCTTCAGTTTTGGTCAGATTTCTACTTGAGTAATATATCACATGCTCTTCGTTTGATTTGTCTTCCTTAACTAAAACCAAGCCAATAGTGACATCAGATGAAGATAAGTATAAAATGTAGTCTCGATGATAATCGAGAGGATGCAACAGTGATGTATGGGTCAATGCATGTTAAGTGCATCAAAGGCCTTTTGAGCTACTTCATCCAAGTAAATGAGATGCCCTTTTTCAACAATCGATTAAAACCTTTAGTTAACTTGGCGTAGTTCTGGATGAATTGACGTAGAAATTTTTCTTTTCCTTGCAAAATTTGGAGTTGGTAGAAATTGGAAGGAGGAGGCAAATTAATAATAGCCTCAAACTTGCACAAAACGACACGAATTCCTTCCTTTGAAATGACAAATCCTAGGAATCGACCGGATTGCACAAAAAAAAACCTTGTGGGGATTCAAGAGTATATGGTAGTGAGGACATCTGATAAAGATAGCTATCAAATGCATTAGATGGTCTTCCCATCTCAAAAAATGAGCTGGCAAGTCATCTAAATAAGGTTACACAATATGCTTGATATCATGAAATGCGTAAGACATAGTCCATTGGAAAGTTGCACTAGAATTATTGAAACCAAATGGGAGTTTTCAATAAGAAAAAGTCCCCCATGAATAGATGAACATGGTTTTATGTTGATCAACTAGGAGTATGTGTTGGAAATAATACTGAGAGGGGGGGGGGGGTGAATCAGTATTATCAGATCAATAAAACTTTTTCAATTTCATACTCAGAAACATATACGCTACTTCAGTTAAGTGAACTAGCGTGTACACGCTACTGTGTCTAAAGAAACCAGCGTATAACCAGAAATCTTATGATTCAGTTAGTTTATCTTCAGTAAATGCATCAGGACATTATTAACCATATTAAAGGTAAACAGGTGCAGTATAACAGAACAGATCATCACACAAAAGCCACACACATGAACACCATGATATAAGGTGGAAACCCAATGTGGGTGAAAACCACCTGTTGCAAGTCGTCTCTATCTTTCTTTAATAAGAAACTTCAGTTTACAATCTTTTGTACTGGTGCAGCCTTATACCAGTACGCAGGCTACAACCTGCAGAAGGCTACAACCTTCTCTCGTTTTCCAGACTCCCCTGGAAGGGAGCTCCAACCCCCTTTGCTCTTGTACTAGCTAAGATACTAGTACGTAGGTGCTGGCCTACAATCTTCTTTCCTTCAGGAACCACTTTTCATACATTTTCAGACTGGATATTCCTGAAGCACAACATTACAATCTGAAGACCACAATTCATCATTTTTCATAACAGATCATACTAGCATCATCAATCTTTGAATCACTGAACCAATGAAACCTTGTCAACACCCAGTCACCAGAACACAGAGCAGACTACAAAACTTCTGTAATAACAGTCAGACCTAACTGCAACCCCAAAAATTAAGCTTTAAAAGATATACGCTAATTCAATGAAACCAACCCGCGTATACATGCGCTTTTACCAAAGACAACCTGTGTACAGATATAAAAATAATTTCTCATAACTTGCAGCTGTACCAAACATCAGTCATACTCAGAACATAAAATTGCGTCAGTATGCAGATCTAAAAATATGCGTAATCAACCATATACCGATAGTTCATTTCAAACCATTTGATCCCGATCTATCCTTAGATCTAGTCTTCCATCAACCGGTGTGATCTCTCCTTAGCTTAGATCAAGCAACCCAGAACCTGCATACTAGATCTCTTTCTTTATCAGATATTCAAGACTTTTTCAGTGCCCTTTCCTAATGATCTTCTTCTCCTTATATAGCCTTAGGCCCTTCACAATACCATGGTCCAAAACCATAGTAACACAATACCATCAACTTCAAAACTAGGGATCAACACGTCTGTCGAGATACCTTGGTCAAAAACATAGGCTCAAGTGCTGAGGACTAACTACCACGGACCAAAGGGAAGCTTCTCGACATGTACGCTCTTTTCTGTTCATGAAACTGCGTGTATACGCGACTTCGTATATAGCGAGCCTGCGTATCCGCGACTTAGTATATAGCGTACCAGCGTGTATATGCAACTTGGGCTTAATGAACCTGCGTATATGAAATTTCTCTTCATTCTTGTAGTCTGGACTGAGATCTGTCATCAAAGAGAGTTGCCATCAAGGACAACACCTGAACCGTAGCGCCACACCTGTGCCAAAATGCCAACAGTATGTTGATTTGGTTGCAGCCAGAAAATCCATCCATAAATGGAAACATTTCATTTCTGGCACAATCGTCAGTGATTTGATTGATATAGGGGGTAGGATAATTATCCTGTGGAAAAGAATTATTGATATCCTTTTAATTGATGCATACTCTTATGGTCCCCTGCTTCTTGTTAACAGGTACAATATTGGATACCCAATCAGTCAAGGGCACTGGGTAGCTGAAACCTGCTTTTAGCATTTTCTTGACGTCAGCTTTAATTGCAGTAGTCTTTCATGGATGCATAGGATGTAATCATTGTCTAATAAGTTTTGTATTCGAGTAAGTCTTGATCTCATGCACAACAATTCTTGGGTCAATTGCTGGCATTTCCTCATAGGACCAGGAAAAAATGTCGCGGAATTCTTGAAATAGGGCTTTATACATTTGAATCTCTTCGAATGAGCATGAAGTGCCTATGTGAATATTTTCAATAATTCCTATTTTGACTGAGATGTCAATGGAAATCATTGTAGATATATTTTCCAAATATCTTTTGGATTTGGCTTGAAAAATTGAAATGGGCCATTTCAGACTATCTACAATCTCTGGAAAAAACATAGTTGAAAAATCATTCTCAATTTTATTAGAGTCAGGTCGAAAATATGAACGATGATGACAATTGTTCCATGGAATTTCATCCAAAGTCATGACCTCCATAGTACTTTTGTTAGTCATAATGTATAGTGAAAAGGATCAGGAAGTGAAGTTGGTTCTAACCAAGGTAAAGGAGAATAATCATCATTGATCATATTCACTTGATCAATCTCAGAAGATGATGGGTAAAAAATGACTGAACTACTTGATAAGCCAATTCAGGTAGGCTCAAAGGAATATCATTGCCATAGGAGGTGAATTCAGACTCTGAAGGGAGTATCCATGGATTAGAATATTCCATAGTTCTTGATCTAATCATGTTAAACTTGACAAAATTAGAGGGAAAGTTAGGTGGATGCAGTGCAAAGGTCCCCATCATTGATGAGTCTTTGAGCAAACCAACACCAATATCCTCATAAAGAGTATTTATTTTCTGACAAAAAGGTATGTTACCCATAGTGTTAGGGTCCAAAGTGTAGTAAGACAATTGATCTACTTTGACAATTTTCCCTTTGTGAGGAAATTGTATCATTTAGAAAGCGATGAGACCATTGCTGACATAGCATAGGTCCAACTTCAACCAAGAAAAAGGTTGTAATCGAGTTGAGCATCAACAACTTCAACTTCAATTGCGACCATTTTACCCTCTAACTCTATGGGAAAACCATATAATATTCCATAAGGATTAAAACCTCTTCCATCCAAGGTTTTCATAGTGGTGGGTGAATAATTGATAGTTGGAGAACGTAAAGCTTTCCAACAAGCAAATGCCATAATACACGTAGAAGCTCCTTCTTCAACAACTGTGAAAAACACTCATATGGTTTTGAAAAAATCTAGAATCTGGAATGCCAGTTGATGTGGGAGTCTAGGTATATAAGTATCAAGATCAAAGATAATTAGATTACAATCCTATGAATTAATAGCTCCAATGGCAGAAAACAATAGCTTTCACTATGTTGGACATGTTTGCAGCACCTCAAGAGGTGACATTGTGGAAGGAAACATAGCCAGGTCTTCAACAATGTTGTAATTTTGTGCAGCTCTAGCATGTAGGTTGAAAGGTTATTTTTGAAGAAAACCTTTGGGAGGTGGTCAAAACATCATGTCAGGATTCAGTTTCTCGATCTATAATGGTTTAGAAGGAGGATGAATTGAACTGGAAGGTTGACCAGATGAACTAGCCTCATTCCCATTGACAAAAGGACCCTTAGATCTGTAATGTTTTGACCTTGTAGCTACCATAACTTTCTTCAAAGACATCATCATGATATCTTGCAATGCAGAAGAGGAATATGTGTTATGAGAAATCATGTTTTTCTCTTGAGAAGGAAATGGATCCTTCAAAACAATGAGATTTGGAGAGCCTTTAATGAATTTGGAAACATCTGCCTGATGTGGGCATTACCTCATATAATGATCCTCATTGCAAATAAGACAAGGATAGTGAGGCTTTTGTTTCTCGTCAGTAGGTTAAATTTTAGTGGGTTTCTCTTTCGAAGAAGCATTTTGTTTCAATTTACCTTTCCCCTTCTTTTTACCTTCAGATGATTAACTCTTTCCAGTAGTTGATTCTACGACACTAATTTCATAAATAACTTTCGGAGAGAGGCTTTCAGTGGGTGAATCTTGTATGGTCAAAGTCTGAGTAATTTTAGAATTTTTCTTTTTCCCCTTAGACTATTGGCTAACAGAACCTATTATACCATTAGTGGTATTAGATCCTGTAGGAGTTGTAACTGTTTGATCATTCAAAATTTTTAGGCGCAGTAAATTTGATATTTTCTTGTACAAGGTGTTGGATCGAGTATAGACTAAGTCTAAATACTGGGCATGAGAAATTACCTGCTCTTCTGTCACAACACTTCCCTTAGAAACATCCTCTATAATAATTGGAAGTAATGATTTCGTAAACCATTCAACTAAAATCTAATTAGGAATAAATTTTTGACTAACCGACGTCTATGTATCTATTCATGTATATGATCGGAAATGTGAGTCGATTTTGATTGTTTTAAGGAAGTCAATAGTTCGGTACTAGTATCATAATGAATCAACAGCTGGAAATGGGTTAAAAACGTTGTTGCTAGAGAGTTAAATTTATGGAAATAAGAGCGAGGTAGCTCAATGTACCATTTGGCTACCGAACTGGTTAAATTTCGTTGGAAAAGGAGAAATTGGACAAAATCATCGATTAAAGAATTTGATTCACACCAAATATGATATTTCATCACATGATTGGATGGGTCTTCTCCTGATTTTCCTTCAAATTTGGATATGTCACTCAGTAACTTGGTGGGAATTGCTGACCAAAAAGGGTAATAATAAATAGGATCATTAATTAGCCAGGATAAATCTAATAAATCTAAGGTTGTAATGAATGATAACCTCTAGTTATGATCTTTCTATAAAATTTGATAACCTTGCGAGTTAAGTCGAACCCCTGGAGGAGGATACCTAGGATATCTTGGAATAAACTATGTAGTTGGAATTGGGATTCCACTAGGGTAACTAGGGTGAACCATACTAGTTTGAGGTTGAACACGGACTTGATAAGTATGACTATGGTATTGTTGACTTTGGGAAGGTTTACTTTGACCCATTTGACCAAAGTAATACTACCCATGTATAATTTGATCTTGTAAAGGTTGACCTTGAACAAATTGAATTTGAATAGGTTGACTTCAGATAAATTTAACTTGAAAAGGTTGGCTTTGGAAAGATTGACCTTGGAAAGGTGGAATTTGAAAAATTGTCCTTGAAAAGGTGGAACTTAATACGCTTGACCTTAAAATTTTGGCCTTGAACAGGTGTTTGCATTTATCCTATATCAGGTAGTTTGATAGGAATCTATGGTGTATATTGGATGATAGGACCAATTTGATAAGAAGAAACCTAAAGGATTTCCTTTGTAGTTTGAGCAATGGGTATTTGAGGGGTAACTTGAACGGTTGTTTGTGATACTCCTAGGATAGGTGTTTGAGGTGAACTTGAGACTGGCTATGAATCAAGTGTTTGAACATGTGTTTAAGGTACACTCTAAACAGGTTGTTGTATTGGTTGTTGAACAAGTTGTTGGATTGGTTTCTGAACATGTTTGATGAATTCCTTGAATAGGTTGCTGGACAGGTACAATAATACTTGGAATAGGTATTTGAGGAATAGGTTTTCTAGTAGGTTGAACAGGTTGATAAACTAGTACTTGTGGAGAAATTAAGGAATCCATTGAGAAAATGCAGTGTTCCCAATAGTGTTCATCCCAGGGTAAGGAGTACCAATCAAAGGTTGAGCTATAGCAAGTTGACCAGGACTGAGCTAAGGTATCTAGCCATAATTTCCAATAAAAGTTTGACCTCCAACCGTAGGATAAGATCCGATAACAGGTTTTCCTCAAGGTGGAGGATGAGGGTGTTTCCCCAAGGCAGGTAATAAGCACTAGTTGGTGTTACTTGAGGGTTACCTAAGTTACAAAATACCATGTGAACATGTTGGTATGATGTCATAGGTGCTTTAGGCATGGATTTCATGCTCTAAAAAATAGATGTAGATAAACCAGATGACCAAGTAGAAGGCTGAGGTAGCTCCTGAAAAAGTTTCAGTAAGTGACTGGTATCCAGGAGGAACTGACCGACCACCATACAATAGTGATTCTAGGGAGATGGTAAACATAGATCAATCAGTAGCTTGGCTCCCAAGAGGAATTTTTGACATGGTTCTTCTCAGTGAATAGAAAGGAATGTGGTGAGGTAGAAAACTAGGACCTAAAAAGTTCAAAGGGGTAGAATACCAAGGATTAGGTTGGAAAGGATCGAAATGAACTATTGGAAAAACTCTTGGATCAAAAGGTTCACCAGTGGTAACTGGAGTACGAGGTGAAACTTCCTCCTTGTTCCTAGTAATATCTTCAATGCTAATCAACCCAAGAGGTAATCGAATGGTAATTATCAACTTCCTTCGAGGTGAAGGTGGAGCAAGAGGAGGAGCTATAATATCCGAAGGTGATTCAAGTTGAGAAATATTATACTGAGTTTCTTCTACTTTTGGTTCAGTCAGTTTAGTGTATTAAATTTCACTAGTATCAGATTTAGTTTGAATTAATTCGGTAATATCTGGGCTAGAATGAACAAAGCCTCATTCTACTTCTTGTGTTGGATTCACTTCAGTTTCTACTGCCTCAGATTGTAAAATTGTAGATGTTTTAGGTTGTTCTGAGCTTCCAGATCCTGTTGATTTTTATCTTTTAGTTTTTATCTTTTCCAATTGACTAGGTGTATATTCAGGGGGTTTATCTTGCATTCTACACAACTGCCTTGGTGAATCAGCTAAGATGAAATTTTTATCACAAAATCAAACAATATTTACAATCCAATCCTAAGGTCTCTAAAAAGTAAAAACAAAAAACTATCACACACTAAAAAAATCTAAGGCTTCAAACCATGTACGCAATCTTTTCACAGCGAAATCACTAGTTGGTGATGAAACCCAACGTTGCAAAGATCAAAGTAAAAAGTGGCTATAGATAGAGCATGTGGAACAAGTTACGATGATAACCTACTTAATGCATATGATCTGGTGCAATTAAAATTAATTTATGCCATATCAAATGAAGAATACCCTCTAGAAAGGACCAAGTCAGTCTAGCCAACTTTTGTTCAAGGTACAACATAGAATTCCCCTCCATCGTCACCTCGGGTAAAATCCATAAGATTATAATCTCTAAGGTTACCACGTAAAACAATTTAATTTGGGGGGGTAGTTGCAGATCAGACATACACGCAAGAGCAGAGTAACAAATCTCAACCCCCTTGAAGGTTACTCAACATGGTTAATCTGAGGTTTACTTCCAAGTGACTCCCAAGTACCTTTCGGCACCATTTTTAGTACGTGCAAATCACTCTATCGTAGCTAATGAAGGGGGTTGATGGGCCTATAAATTAGACATAAATTAAGGCCCATGCCTCTAAATCAAACATAAATTAAGGCCTATGACCATCCTTCAACACATTAAACCTCTCTTTTTGCATTAGATAATGTATTTTTAACTTTAATATATTCATTAGGAAGGTTTATAAATAATTGCATATTTGTGCCTAATATTATTTATTTTTGTGGAATATTATGAGAATATTGGGTAGATTATGAAGATTTGGAGGAAGAGATAATTTAGGGACCTGTTCCCTACTACAGGAGGATCAATAATAAATAATAAATCAACAAAACATTATGGAATTATGGCATAGATTGTGGAACTCCAATAATTGAGAGAATCTAGGAATGTGTTCCCTGCCATTTAATGCAGATTCCTAGTATTGGGGACCAGATCCACTAATCAAGGTATTTTTATGGGGAAAGATTCCTCCTTTCATGGGGAATTATTCCTAATTATTTTGTATAAGTAAAAAGTCTAATTTTCCTCTAGGGATAGAATTTCATTAGTGTTCTTGTGGAGAGAACTCATATTTCTACAGTTCCATTGTATTTTCTTTCAGGGATGTAATTGTATTGATGAAAATAATGAAGATTGGTGTCATGTTCAGCTTCTAAATATTGTTCTCCTCCATAGGTCTCTGATTTTCCTTGGGCTTGGCCATCCTAAGAGCCTCAGAGCCCTTTTATATCATTCTCTTTCCTTCTTTCACTTCTTATTCCCATGCATCTCTTGTTTTTATTTCTTTCTACTTCTTCATTTAGTATTAATGAGTTCTTGTTGTAGGATTGAGTTAAATGGTTAATGTAAGTTCTTTTGTAGCATCACAAGCATTATTTAATCCTTGGAAAATATTTGGAAGGTCATAGTAATCATTGAGTTAGTTGGATTAGCTTTCTTATTTCATAATCTAGATTTATGGAACTCCTTTGTGGAAAAGAACAATAAATTTATGATATTTTTTAGAGCATACTAACGAGCTTCAATCGAATTGGTTTCACTTGCATTAGATCACAAAAAAATTCTAGTTCATAATAAAAATCATCCCATTTCATTTGCACTTGATTAGGTTAGCCATTTTATAGATTTACTAGCTCACTAATTCTCGAATTTCTAGATTTTTGACTAGTAATTTTGTGCTATTTTTTAACATTGGTTAACATAGGTCTTTTTGAGTGATTCCACCTAGAATGGGGACCTAAGACATCATATTCAATAAAAATAATTGTCCTATCCAATTTGTATTTGATTTTATTGGTCATTTGATGAATTATAATCTCGTTTAGTAAATCTGTAGCATCCCATAGTAAATCAAGGGATCCTGTAGGAAATCCTATAGCAGCCAGTTTTGAGCTCGAATATAGAAAAATCATCATTGAAGTTGGGATTAGGCCTCTACTTTACCTCAATGCCATCAAGACCATTTTAACCCTCTTGCTCCACACTTGTCTCCCCTGCCAAAGATCAAAGAAAGATTAGAATTTGCATTTATAAAGAAAAAATATTTAAAAAATGCGTTCTTTTATATTTACACATGCACACAACAGTTAGTACTCTCTAGATCAGATTTCATGCTCAGTTAGTTTAAATCATCACATGTGATAAATAGGGTTAAGATAGGTTTCTTTTACATTTACTTCATGATCTTTATGCAATTAAAATAGGTTTGTTTCCTTGTACTTTCTTTCTTGTAATAGGTTAAGGTTCCATTTCGAACATTTCATTTTCTGCAATTAGTTTAGGATTTCGCTTCAGTACATGCACTCCACTACATCATGACAACAAAGGAAGGACACATTGTATGTTGCACATATAGTGTCGATACCTCTTAAGTTTGTACGAACCTCGGGTTGATAATTAAGGTCGGTAGCCTTGGGAGTTGCAGCATTCTTATTGCAATACCGAGGCTCATCACTTTTTGGCACCGTTTCCAGAGAGGTGTCAAAGAATGCATTGTTTTCTTCCCTAGTTCATTCATTTCTTTTTACTTTTTTCAAAACCAAAAAATATTTGTATTAGGCATATTTAATTTCGAAAGTAGAAAAAAACTTTGCATTATAGTTTTCATTCAATTATAAAACAAAAAAAAATAATTCTCCAACACCATTCACTTTTGTAGGTAGAAGAAGAAAATGGAAAAGAACGTAGAAGAAATGGATGGCGATGATGACAATGAGGAAGATCCTCTTGGATTTCCCATTCAAGATACTAATGGTAGTGTGCACATGAAGAACATCCCTCCAGCTTTTCTTCCAAAATTTTTTGGTCTAAGTGTAGAATTTTCTCTACAAATCAGCTAGCTCACTGATATCATGTAGAAATTTCACCTACAGATCAAACTGATATATGCAATATACTAAAGCATAATACTAGATCTACATCTACCATAAACTTTTCAGAAGCTAATCAACCATGAGCAACATCAAGCATGAACACATATAACTGATAAGAAGGAATCAATCACACATAACACAAAATATATCACTAGAAAGCACCAACATAAATCCCCAACACTGTATTATCAATCAAGTGGAAATCCTCAACAACATACAAAAAGAATCAGCTCAAAAGCTATCCTGCTCTCTCTGTACTCTGATGATTAAAATCATGGACTACCTAGGCCTCAATATATAGGTTGTAAATTGGCCTAATCATACCTGCTGTCGCCTCAGGTCCAACTATGTAGTCATAGAAGAAAATAGATTCCTTCCTCATGCAAGGAATACTCACTAGAAATATCCAAGCATCTTATAGTACACTATCCCTCATCTGATCTCAACTGTGTCTCTATCTAAACTGCCATGCATCAGTTATCCATGAGAGAATACTCAGTTATCTGAAAATAATAGTTGTCACATGCATGCAAGCATCAACAAACTATATCTCATTAATTTAGCAACTTATTAAATTAATCTAACTGGACTTGACTAAGTTAAAATAAGTCCACTGATCCTCTCAATATAGAACTAAACCTTATCTCCTTTAATCAAGGGATAAAGTCCTAAATCAAGAGAGAAAATAATTGCATGATCTCATAAAGACTTCAAGTTTAATTTTCCGTAAATAATTAACTCATGGAGATTAATTAATTAATATTTTAAACTGTTGTTAAGACCAAATTCGTTTTTACTTCCTATAGTTAGACCAGGGACTGCTAAAAATAAGAAGGGACCCAGAAATGCTATTTTTAGAAGTTTCTATTTTTAGTAGTTTCACCTCTCACCCAAGGTGGCCAAAATGCTCATTGGCCAAGCTTCTATTTTAGACATGCTATTTTTAGCACTTTCTAAATTTAGCATTTCTTGTTGCACATATCTCAACACTCCCTCTCAAAAAGAAAGGCTTCCTCTCGAACCTGATCCTGTAGCTCTAGAATGTTCTGCATGCAAAACATCTACCAAGTGTGGTAGCTCCAGCAACACTCGGAACAAAAAACTCCCAATTGACCACTCTGTTGGGCTAGAAACATACTCTGATGCTGAAGCTCTACCTACTGCTGACAAGTGCTCCCTCTCTGACCTCTACGCTACTGCAACATCTCTATGCATCTCGCACCGTCACCCTTCTCTGTGCTACCCTGCAATGTGCAACACACTTGTGCCTCTCGCATTGATGCAGCCTGCATGCTCTACGTTGTCATGGGATTCCCTGCACTATAGCTCTCTCTGCTGCTCCATCCGCATCTATCTCTACCCAATCAGTCAGTTCCTACTACTCCACATCAGGGATTCCATAGTAAGGTCTCATCCAAGAGGTTAGGTACCTCAAGGATCCTGCCCCTCCTCCTTGAGATGATCACTCTATATCGCCCCACCTCCTACCTGGAGGTATGGCTGCACGTGATCCCTCTACCCACTTGGCTCGAAGTTTCCCACTACTAGAGGTCTCTGCATGAGTATATGTCTCTACTCGATCTCCTCTCATCATCTCCTGTTGAGTCTGCTCCACAACCTCCTGAAGCTGTTGCACTAATCGTGGCTCCTCCACAATTGTCTGAAACTTATTCTGGCATTGCATGTTGAGAGGTAATATACCCTCCCTCTCAACTACCAAGTCTCCATCAGTTTCCTTGCTGCTCAAGGCTTTGCATGCATCTTGAACCTCAAGAGCATATAGGTTCTTGACCCATGAACCATTCTCCTTCACCTGTCTAGTGATGATGTGTCTAAGGAAAACCTTTCCCTTAGTGAAGACTACATCATAGCCACTATCTTCCAGGATCGCGATTGACACCAAGTTTCTCTTCAGTCTTGGTACATAGTTGACATCAGTCAAGGTAAGGTGAGCTCCATGCTCCCTCTAAAAAATAATCGTGCCTACACCTGAGACACTACACTTCTCATCATTACCCATCACTATGAGTATCTGGAGATCTTTCTTCTCCAAAGTACTGAACAAACTCTTATCGTCGGTCATGTGGAAAGAAGCTCCACTATCAAGAAACCAACCACTTCCCACCATGGATGAAACCATGCATACGAAGAGTGTGAAATCCAACTCAAACTGTGAAGCAAGTGCCTCACCTTCAGATCCTTTTCACACTTGATCTTTTGAAGTTTGTCCTTCAGTGCTAGCGTCCTTTGATCACCGCTATTATGATATAAATCTTTCAATGTTTTTCACATTGCAAATGGAGTCTCCTTCCCATGGAGGCTTGACACAATGTGATATCACACTCCCTCCAAGAGAATTCTCCTAGCTCTAGCCACACACTTCTTCCATTCCGCCGGTTGAGTAGCATGAGTAGGCTTAGGGACTTCTTGATCAATGAAGTCCTTAAGGCCGTTATCCTCCAATACTGCCTCCATGTGATCCTTCCAAGCTATATAGTTTGAGCTACTATCAAGGGCATACTCAAGCCTCAAACCATAGAATTCCATCGGTGAAATAGATGTGATAAGAACTTGAGATCTATATCCTGAATAATAAACTTCGAATTCCTTCTTGTATATTGTTCTTCCTTGATCACCTGTGCTATGATACCATGTAGAATTTTCTCTAGAAATCAACTAGCTCACTATATCATGTAGAAATTTCACCTGCAGATCAAACTGATATATGCAATGTACTAAAGCATAATACTAGATCTACATCTACCATAAACTTTGCGGAAGCTAATCAACCATGAGCAACATCAAGCATGAACACATATAACTGATAAGAAGGAATCAATCAAACATAACATAGAATATATCACTGGGAAAAGCACCAGCATAAAACCCCAACACTGTATTATCAATCAAGTGGAAATCCTCAATAACATACAAAAAGAATCAGCTCAAAAGTTATCTTGCTCTCACTGTACTCTGATGATAAAAATCATAGACTACCTAGGCCTCAATATATAGGCTGTAAATTGGCCTAATCATATCTGCTGTCACCTCAGGTCCAACTACGTAGTCATAGAAGAAACTATTTTCCCTCCTCATGCAAGGAATACTTACTAGAAATATCCAAGCATCTGATAGTACACTGTCCCTCATCTGATCTCAACTGGGTTTCTGTCTGAACTTCCATGCATCAGTTATCCATGAGAGAATACTTAGTTATCTAAAAATAATAGTTGTCACATGGATGCAAGCATCAACAAACTATATCTCATTAATTTAACAACTTATTAATTAATCTAACTATACTTGACTAGGTTAAACTAAGTCAACTAATCCTCTCAATATAGAACTGAACCTTATCTCCTTTAACCAAGGAATAAATTCCTAAATCAAGAGAGAAAATAATTGCATGATCTCGCAAGGACTTCAAGTCTAATTTTCCATAACTAATTAACTCATGGAGATTAATTAATTAATATTTTAAACGGTTGTTAAGACCAAATTCGTTTTTACTTCCTATAGTTAGACTAGGGACTGCAAAAAATTGGAAGGGACCCAAAAATGTTATTTTTAGAAGTTTCTATTTTTAGCAGTTTCACCTCTCACCCAAGGTGGCAAAAATGATCATTGGCCAAACTGCTATTTTTAGACATGCTATTTTTAGCACTTTCTAAATTTAGCATTTCTTGTTGCACATTTTTCAACACTCCCTCTCAAAAAGAAAGGCTTCTTCTCAAACCGATCCTGTAACTCTGGAATGTTCTGCATGCAACACATCTACCAAGTGTGGTTGTTCCAACAACACTTGGAACAAAAAACTCCCAACTGACCACTCTGTTGGGCTAGAAACATACTCTGATGTTGAAGCTCTACCTACTGCTAAAAAGTGCTCCCTCTCTGACCTCTGTGCTACTGCAACATATCCATGCATCTCGCACCGTTTCACCCTTCGCTGTGCTACCCTGCACTGTGCAACACACTTGTGCCTCTCGCATTGCTGCAGCATGCATGATCTGCGTTGTCCTGGGATTCCCTGCACTGTAGCTCTCTCTGTCGCTCCATCCGCATCTGTCTCTACCCAATTAGTCAGTTCTTGCTACTCCACATTGGGGCTCCCGTAGCAAGGTCTCATCCAAGAGGTTGGGTACCTCAAGGATCCTGCCCCTCCTCCTTGAGACGATCGCTCTATATCGCCCCACCTCCTACCTGGAGGTATGGCTGCATGTGATCCCTCTACCCACCTACCTCAAAGTTTCCCCCTACTGGAGGTCTCTGCATGAGTAGATGTCTCTACTCGATCTCCTCTCAGCTTCTCCTGTTGTGGATGCTCCACAACCTCTTGAAGCTACTGCACCAATCGTGGCTCCTCCATAATCGTTTGAGACTTCTTCTAGCACTGCATGTTGAGAGTTAATATACCCTCCCTCTCAACCACCAAATCTCCATTAGTTTCCTTGCTGCTCAAGGCTTTCCATGCATCTTGAACCTCAAGAGCATACAGGTTCTTGACCCGTGAACCAATCTGCTTCACCTGTCTAGTGATGATGTGTCTAAGGAAATCCTTTCCCTTACTGAAGACTACATCATAGCCTCTATCTTCCAGCATCGCAATCGACACCAAGTTTCTCTTCATTCCTAGTACATACTTAACATTGGTCAAGGTAAGGCGAGCTCCATGCTCCCTCTGAAAAATAACTATGCCTACACCTGAGACACTATACTTCTCATCATTACCCATCACTATGAGTATCTGGAGAACTTTCTCCTCCAAAGTACTGAACAAACTCTTGTCACCGGTCATGTGGAAAGAAGCTCCACCATTAAGAAACCAACCACTTCCCACCATGGATGAAACCATGCATGCAAAGAGTGTGAAATCCAACTCAAACTGTGAATCAAGTGCCTCACATTTAGATCCTTTTCACACTTGATCTTTTGAAGTTTGTCCTTCAGTGCCACCTTCCTCTGATCACTGCTATTCTGATATAAATCTTTCAATGTTTTCCACATTGCCAATGGATTCTTCTTCGCATGGAGGCTCAAGACAATGTGATCTCTTACTCCCTCCAAGAGAATTATCCTAGCTCTAGCCACACACTTCTTCCATTCTGCCAGTTGAGTAGCATGATTAGGCTTAGGGACTTCTTGATAAATGAAGTCCTTAAGGTCGTTATCTTCCAATACTGCCTCCATGCGATCCTACCAAGCTATATAGTTTGAGCTACCATCAAGAACATACTCAAGCCTCAAACCATAGAATGCCATTGGTGAAATAGATGTGATAAGAACTTGAGATCTATATCCTGAATAATAAACTTCGAATTCCTTCTTATATATTGTTCTTCCTTGATCACCTGTGCTCTGAGACCATGTAGAATTTTCTCTAGAAATCAGCTAGCTCACTGATATCATGTAGAAATTTCACCTGCAGATCAAACTAATATATGCAATGTACTAAAGCATAATACTAGATCCACATCTACCATAAACTTTGCGGAACCTAATCAACCATGAGAAACATCAAGCATGAACACATATAACTGATAAGAAGGAATCAATCACACATAACACAGAATATATCACTGGGGAAAGCACCAACATAAAACCCCAACACTGTATTATCAATCAAGTGGAAATCCTCAACAACATACAAAAAGAATTAGCTCAAAATCTATCCTGCTCTCTCTATACTCTGATGATAAAAATCATGGACTACCCAGGCCTCAATATATAGGTTGTAAATTGGCCTAATCATACCTACTGTCACCTCAGGTCCAACTACGTAGTCATAGATTAAAATAGATTCCTTCCTCATGCAAGGAATACTTACTAGAAATATCCAAGCATCTGATAGTACACTGTCCCTCATTTGATCTCAACTGGGTCTCTGTCTAAACTACCATGCATCATTTATCCATGAGAGAATACTCAATTATCTGAAAATAATAGTTATCACATGCACGCAAGCATCAAAAAATTATATCTCATTAATTTAACAACTTGTTAAATTAATCTAACTGGACTTGACTAAATTAAACTAAGTCAACTGATCCTCTCAATATAGAACTGAACCTTATCTCCTTTAATCAAGGGATAAATTCCTAAATCAAGAGAGAAAATAATTGCATGATCTCACAAAGACTTCAAGTTTAATTTTCCATAACTAATTAACTCATGGAGATTAATTAATTAATATTTTAAACTGCTGTTAAGACCAAATTCGTTTTTACTTCCTATAGTTAGACCAGGGATTGCTAAAAATAGGAAGGGTCCCAGAAATTCTATTTTTAGCAGTTTCACCTCTCACCCAAGGTGGTCAAAATTCTCATTGGCCAAACTGCTATTTTCAGACATGTTATTTTTAGCAGATCTATTTTTAGCACTTTCTAAATTTAGCATTTCTTGTTGCACATTTTTCAACACTAAGGTCAGAGGATCCAGAAACATTTCTCTTTGAATTTGAAATTGTTTGTAGATCTTATGGTTACTTATTAAAAACTCAAAAATTGAGATTGTTTCTGACAACATTGAAGGATAGAGCTCTTAAATGGTTCATGAGTTTAGGGACTAATTCAATAAGATCATGAAGTGAGATGCAAAATATATTTCTAGAAAAATATAAAGATCATGATCTTAAAGAATAAATATTTAGAATGAATCAAAGAGAATATGAGAGTCTAGAGGATCTAATAGAGAGGTTCATGTATAATGTTAAGAGAGAAAAACTATAAAATTTAGGATCCGACACACTAAAACCCTCTTACTTAGAGCAACTAGGGATGAATGGATTGATCTCCTTAATCTCATGAGTAGAGGTGATGTATATAAATTATAATTTGAGGAAATTTGTGAAACATTCAAACATATATCAAAAGGAAAAGCCATAGTAGGTAAATCAACATCAAGATCGGTAAGTCAAGCTAAACTTGGAAATTTGTTTGATGATTTTAAAACAGAAATTCTTAGCAATCTAACAAAACAAGTAGAAATGTTAAGAATGCAAGATGAAGGAAAATAAAATGTTGATATTTTTGTTGCAGAATCATGTGATGTTAAACATTGTCCATCATTACCAAGGTTGAAGAAAGTTTACCAAGAGGACAATGGAGCAAGTCGATTGCCAATGAAACTATGTTATGTAGCTCCAAGAGGACCATGGCAGCCTATTCAACTCGACATAATGCAAGAGCCCAATTCACAATTTCAAGCTTATGCACATCCATCTCAAAGTAATTGGAACGCACCCTTTCCTTGGAAACCTTGGCTATCTCAACCCAAAAACCAAACTTGGCAACAAGGTTGGCAAGGAACTTATGGGAGTCATCCAAAATATCCTCAATATTTTCCTCAATATCCTCCATACCAATTCCATGTTATCTCTACCATTCATCTCCACCACAACCACAACCCCAACCACATCCAGCTCAAATATCCACTCCCACTCAACTACCTGTACTTCCATTTCCAAACCCACACATTGAAGTAGCTCAACCCACTTACAATGCTGAGGCACAACACTCCGAAACATCTCTTGAGATCAATGGTATTTACAATAGCTTAGGAAGAGTATTGCAAAAAATAGATTATCTTGATATCATTGAAGGACCACATCCAGAAGAAGAAGATTCAAATGAGAAGACTACAGAACCATGGGCTACAATTGATGAAGAAAAAATAGCAAAATCGTAGATTGAGAAACCTCCCTCATGGTTACCATCAAATCCTCCATGTATTTGACAAGATATCAATCAGCAAAAAGGGGAAGACTTGAAGGCCATGGTAGAAGAAGACATCTAAGATGATCCAAATCAGCAAGTGGACCAGAGGCATCATAACTATATTGAATTACGGCTCTAGACAGTCACTAAGTTGTAGCGACACTCTCTTTTTCAATTGTGCTTGATATCATCAAAGTCAAATCATTTGATCTCTCAAATTCAGGTACATGTCAAAGCATACATCTCAAGCATACACATAATTTTTTCTATCATCTTGATCTGCACATGGCTCCATTGGAAGTATTCTTATACTTTTTTTCAAGTAGAGTAGGGTAGAAAAAAATTGAAAAATAAGAGGAAAAAATAAAAATCTCATGTGAAAACCTCCTTGGAGGCACCTCAGATTGGCTTATTGATTGAAAACCTCCATGAGGTGGTTAATGGGTTGGAAAAAAGGAAAAAAGAGAGAGAAAAAAAGATCCTAGGTGAAAACCTCCTTTGAGGTGCCTTGGTAGACCTACTAGTTGAAAACCTCCTTGACGCGGCTAGTAGGTCTAGAACAAAAAAAGGGGAAAAAATAAAAAATTCTTGCTCCATGTATCTCTTTGATGAATATAGATGCTCTCCAACATATACAAGGAACAAAAACAAGTTGCCACCAAAGAAAGAAAAAATAGGTAAAACCTAGTCAAAAGAAGTCAAATTTTGACTTTCTCATTCTTTTATCAAATACTCCAACATGACCAAGGCCATAACAATCCGTCACCCTTATCTATTTCCACCATCCACTCATCATTCCCAAGCTTCAACCACTCATTTTCCTTGTTGTCCCAAAATACTACAAGAAGGCTCTGTTTTACTATAGGAAACAAAATACATAGAGCAGAAATTTGTTTTTTCCATAACTTGAAAACCATGCATCCATTTGCAAATTTGTTTCAGGGGGAGATGAACATGGATGATGGTAACATGCTCAAGCAATTTCAGCCAATTCCAATGCACATTTTTCGAGAAATCAGCCTCCATCACCTACAACCATTTTTGCAGTTTCGTGATATCTGTGAATCCATTTAAAAAGATGTTTCATGTGGAGATGCATATGGATGATGGTAACATGCACAAGAAATTTTAGCAAATTCCAGTGCACAGTTTCTAAAAAAATGGCCTCCATCTACTATTTGGGAGATATGGACAAAACAAGTCTGCTACAAGAGGTTGTCCTGAATATTGAAAATATTGTTTGCGGGATAGTAGGAGGAGGATTAGAGCAACAAGAGAGGATAAAAGGGGACCTATACAGTTCATGTTTTCATTTCTCCATTCCACATCCTTCATCATTCCATCATTCCCTCCATTTTTCTTCTCATTTAACTCAGTTTGCAAGGGTTTTGTGTTTTCTACAGGATTCCCTGTAAACCTATAGGATTCCCCAAAAACCATGCCTCTCTCCACCATAATCAACTCTGCATTCATCCAATAAAGACAGTTTCAAAAAACTTACAGTTTAAAAAAAAAATAGACAAAAGAGGATGAAGGCAGAGAACAAGGGGACAACACCTGAAAGCTATACCTCTCATTCACTAATCCCTAGACCCCTTCTCTAACCATGCCAACCATCCTCATGCTCCAGAAATGAAGAAATGATTAAAACATTTTGAGGGAGAGGTAGCTACAAGACGTCCTGTAGGAAATCCTATATCAGCCTATCCCTCAAAATAAAAAATCACAGGTTGCAGTCAGCTTCAGCATCGAAATGCAGAGGTCAAAAAATCTCCTCCGTAGCTTAGCAGCAACATCAGGATCATAATCATCACCATCTAGTGCCTACACATCAAGGAAAAACATCAAAGGAAAAAAAGAAAGAAAAAGAAAAACACATGCAGCAAATACAAGCAAGGACTTCACTCTCCAACAAACAACATCTACAGGAAGGCCGAGAAGAAGCTACAAGAGGAAATATGATGGAGAGTCAAATATTCTTTAGGAAGGTTGATATAGGTCCCCCAACACCTGCACATCAACATCAACTCAGTAATAGCATGCACGTCTCTCCAACAACCATCAGGTAGGTACAGGTATGCAATATTCTTGACCTCTTCTCTTGAGCATATTATAGTTATAAATTTGTTGTCAATGCATGAGAGATGAGGTTTTATAAGCTAAGGATGGGTCAGGGGTCTCAGTGGCCTTCAACTAGTTAATTGCAGCTCACTCCTTCACTCATGAAATGTTGAAAAGTCAAATTATGAAGGGTGATGATTTAAAGGAATGAGGAAAACAGTTAAAAGAAGAAACTTTTGTAAAGGCCAAGTCACCACAACACTCCAAGCCCTACATCCACTTCATATTCACTATCTATTCATCATTTTTCCATCCCATTTCATTCTTGAAAAAAAAAATAGAGCATCCTCTCCATTTTCACAAACCTACACTACTCCCTCTTAGCCCTAGCATCATCATCCAATCCCTCTTCATCATTTCTCATCACTCCCATACAGTTAGAAGACCCTGAAAGAGGAGGAATGACTACTACAGGAAGGCAAAATGTTGCTACAAGAAGGAAGAAATGAACAAATTATGCTAAACCCCAAGATGGCAAAGCTTAAGAGAGACCTAATCAAAACAGAAAACTCCAAGGCCATTACGCAGTCATCTAGGCCATAAGAGAGAAGAAGAAGGAAACAAAAGGAAATGAGGCATTCACCATTAAAACAAAACTCAAAACTGCAATGATGAAAAGATGCTTTCCAAGAGGTCTCTAATCTCTTTCTAACTTTTGTCCAAGGCCTAAAAATTGGAAAAAGGAATGGGAGTCAAGTTGAGGGCATGTCCTAAGCTCAGAATATCATTTATATATGCTCAAAAAGGGTTTCCTGTAGTTTTAACAGGGTTTCCTATATGTTTCTTGTAGTTTTGATAGGAACTACTACAGGATGTCCTAGTTCTTATCTAAAGGCAGTTTGAAGGTTTTACAGGTGACCAAATGGTGGAACAAGGTAGCAGAAGGTTGATAAGGATATGGAAGACCTTGCTAAACTAAAAAATATTCAAGAACCCATCTTGAATAAGGGCAACAAAGCAAGCTAATGGTCTCAAGCAATAATAATTTTTCTTTCATATGTTTTTGGGCTTGTCCTTGCAAAAATTACAGCCAAGATTCTTAATGCACAAGAGAGAGGCCACCAAGGCCAAGGATGAGGCACAATTAGGTCACTAAGTTGCTTAGAGGATGAGCAACACTTTCAGCATGGGGGTATGCTGGGCCTCTAAATTAGACATAAATTAAGGCCCATGCCTCTAAATTAAACACAAATTAAGGCCTATGGCCATCCTTCAGCACATTAAACCTCTCTTTCTGCATTAGATAATGTATTTTTAATTATAATATATTCATTAGGAAGGTTTATGAATAATTGCATATTTAGATAATTTAGGGACTTGTTCCCTACTACAGGAGGATGGATAATAAATAATAAATCAACAAGGCATTATGGAATTATGGCACAGATTGTGGAACTACAATGATTGAGATAATCTAGGAATGTGTTCCCTGCCATTTAACATAGATTTCTAGTATTGGGGACCAGATCCACTAATCAAGGGATTTTGGCGGGGAAAGCTTCCTCTTTTCATGGGGAATGATTCCTAATAATTTTTTATAAGTACCAAGTCAAATTTTCCTCTAGGGATAGAATTTCATTAGTGTTCTTGTGGAGAGAACTCGTATTTCTGCAGTTCCATTATATTTTCTTGCAGGGACGTAATTGTATTGATGAAAATAATGAAGATTGGTGTCATGTTCAACTTTTAAATCTTGTTCTCCTCCATAGGTCTCTGATTTTCCTTGGACTTTGCCATCCCAGGAGCCTTAAAGCCCTTTTGTATCATTCTCTTTCCTTCTTTTCACTCCTTATTCACATGCATCTCTTGTTTTTATTTCCTTCTACTTATGCATTTAGTATTAATGATTTCTTGTTGTATGATTGAGTTAAATGGTTAATGTAAGTTCTTTTGTAGGATCAAAAGCATCATTTCATCCTTGGAAAAGATTTGGAAGGTCATAGTAATAATTGAGCTACTTGGATTAGCTTTCTTATTCCCAAATCTAGATTTATGGAACTCCTTTGTGGTAAAGAACAATAAATTTATGCTATTTTTTAGAGCATTAAACGAGATTCAGTTGAGTTGGTTCCATTTTCATTAGATAAAAAAAAATATGGTTCATAAAAAAATTACCCCGTTGCATTTGCACTTGATTAGGCCAGGCATTTTATAGATTTACTAGCTCAATAGTTCTTGAATTTCTAGATTTTCGACTAGTAACTTTTTGCTATTTTTTAGCATGGGTTAATAGAGGTCGTTTTGAGTGATTCCACCTCGAATGGGGACCTAAGGCATCCTATTAAATAAAAAAAAATTGTCCCATCCAATTTCTATTTGATTTTCTTGGTCATTCGATGAATTATAATCTCCCTGTATGGAGGGGATACATGGAATGAGATCTATCTTCTCGAAATCTCAAGGATAAAGATTGAAAGAAGAACTACCGACCTGCAATTCTGAAATAGTGTAGAAACAATAAAATCATTCCTCCATTTTCTCAAGTAAAACATAGACTCTTTAATCAATATAAAAATAATTCAGTTTTAAAATTAAGTCTCGCCCTCATTCGCAGCGAAATCAAGAAAACCAGGGTTGCGTTAGATAGGCTCAGTCGCTTTTCCCTTTCCGCTCATTTAAAGTTAACCAGGATAATTAGCTTCGATTTGTGGAGAATAATTGATGCGAAGGCTACCTTGAAGGCTCAGACAGAAGGTAGGGTTGCCTGTGAAAGATTTCCAGGAAGCTCTCTAAATTAGGAAAAGGTTCAATGATTTCTGCTTCAACAGTTGAGGCTTCGGGTGATCCTGGCAGCTTTGTAAATAGAAAACAGCATGTAATGAAGCATGAAGGTGCATTTTGGCAACTAAGGGCTGAGGTTGATAACGTATTAATAGCCAAATCATCTGTGGGGAACGAAGCATGTCCAACTTCAAAGAGAGGTGCCACAACAACATTTTCTTCTAATGAGAGTGTGGCGGACAGCATGTTGGACAGCATGGGCACAATGGACACAGAAGAAAAAAGAAACCCATTTATTAATGTCTCTTGTGTTGTTTCCAGCAATCTTGAGGTAGGTAATTACGATGTCTCGAGGTAGGTAATTACGATGTTGGTAATTACGTTGGAAATGTTGGTGATAAGAGATGTGGGGGAAAGACCAGTAACAAAATTGTTGTAGATGACGACGCTGCTAGAAAACGACCTGTTGAAATAGAACCATGGACAGGTGATGCAGTGGCGGATTCAGATAATAACGAGAGCATGGTAGACGTTGTGAGCACATTAGGCTCCTGTGTTGATTCCAACAACCTCAATAATGTAAATTTAGGTGGTATTCGAACTAAGATTGGTGTTGAAACTGTAAACGGAAGTGTTGATGCCATAGCAATTACAGCGCACTTTGACAATAAAGATAAGGACAACAAAAATGTAGAAGGTGAGAAATGTGTTCCAGAAATTAATATAGGATGTAGAATTAATTCCCTAGTTAATGCTACCATAAATAATAATAATAATAGCATTCAGATTGACAGCGTTGATAGGACATGCGTAGATAATCAATTTAGGGCAAAACCTAATAATTGCGGTAATGATAGGTCTGTTCTTAGTAATCCCAATGTTCCTAGTAATCCAAATGTCCTTAAATTAAGTGGTTCAAAACTATTACCTAATAAGAGAGTCGTTAATCTCTCATCCTTAATGCTCACTCCTGAAGAAATTAATACGCTCGGTAAAGGCTTGGGGTTTGCAGTCTCTTCCAAGAACATTCCATTTGAAAGCATCCTTTGTAACATTGAGAATGGGACTCAAGGCATTTCATTGGATGATAAAGAGGTATTAAGACAGGAATGTTCCCTTGTTATGTTGAAATCTAAACGGCGAAAGAGTAATTTAAATAAAGAGGGACAAGATGCTCTTAGATCACTTCATAATAATGATAAGATAGTTGTACTTAAGGCTGATAAAGGAGGGGCAACTGTTGTGTTAGATAAGGAAGATTACATTCATAAGATGAATGAGCATTTAAATTGTGGAAGTTATAGAAGAATCAACTCCAACCCCATTCCAAGGGTTATAAAACAGGTTAAGAAGGCCATCATGGGAATGAACCTTGAAGATAAAATGAAAAAGAGGCTGATTCCATCCTGTGAGGTTATACCTCGAATCTATGGATTACCAAAAATTCATAAGGAGGGGGTCCCTCTTAGACCAATAGTCAACACCATTGGTTCCCCTACCTATGAATTAGCTAAGTATGTGGCTAAGATTCTGAAGCCTCTAGTTGGTAACACAGACTCTTTTATAAAAGACTCAAATGATTTTGTAAAACTTATTAAGAATGAAAGGGTGGATAAGGATGATATTCTAGTAAGTTTTGACGTGGTTTCTTTGTTTACAAAGATCCCTGTAAATGAAGCTGTTCATGTTATAAAGATAGCCACTAATCCTGAAACAACAAAACTTGCAGAAATTTGTTTACGGTCCACCTTTTTCAGTTTTCAAGACCACTATTATGAACAAATATCAGGAGTCGCCATGGGATCCCTGCTCTCACCTATTGTCGCCAACTTATACATGGAGTACTTTGAAAGAAAATCCCTTGACTCATACCCTTTGAAACCAACTTGGTGGAAAAGATTTGTTAATGACACCAACTTAAAATGGACTCATGGCAAGGCTGAGCTGGAGAAGTTTTTCAATCATCTTAACTCGATATCTTCTGAAATCAAGTTTACTATGGAGCTTGAAGAAAACGGTAAAATCCTCTTTCTACATGTCCTGATCAGTAGAAAAGAGGATGGTACTTTGGGACAGCAGGTCTATAGGAAGAGAACACATACGGAAAGCTATCTACATGCTGACTCATACCATCATCCATTGCAAAAATTTGGCATCTTAAACACTCTGGCTATTAGGGCTCTCATAATTTCTGACTCTGATCACCTAAATGAAGAAATTAAACACTTAACCTCTATTTTAAAAAACATAGGATACAAGGAGTTTAGTATTAAGAAAGCTATAAAAAGAGCTCAGGATAAGGTCCTCTCTAGGGATCCTCGGGAAAACAGGAAAGAAAATTGTGGGAAAGTATATCTCCCATTCATTCAGGGGATTACGGATAAGATTGAAATTTTTTTAAGAAAGAAGGACATAAACACTCAGTTTACAACATGTGTAACAATTAAGAAAACGATGAGGTCAGTCAAGGATAACATAGATCATCAACAACTCAAGGGTGTGTACAAGATTGATTACTCATGTGGCAAGAGTTATATTGGGGAAACAGGATGATCTCTGAAAACAAGACTTAAAGAGCACAGAGCTGATATTAAGAATGGGAGATCCCGTACATCAGCCCTTGCGGAACACTCATCCAAAACCAAACATCATGTGTGTTTAGAAGATGCTAAAATCATTGCAGTAGAGGATCATTTTCAAAAGAGGAAAATCAGAGAGGCTATCGAAATTATGAAATTTCCTTAGAACCTCAACAGGGACAATGGGCGTGAGTTTAGTGGAAATTGGCTCCCCTTGATTAGACATATAAATCCTGCCTAATCTTTCAAAGCTTAGTATCACTGATTTCTCCCCAAAATTAGTTAATTAATTAAAAAATTAATTAATAATAACCAATATAAAAAAATAAAAATTTATTCTAGTGACTATAGATTATAGTAACAATAGTTTTATAAATTAACATTTGAAAAAAGAAAAATTATTAAAATTATTAAAACAAAAATTATAAATTAATTAAATTAATTAATGAATTAAATCAATTAAATAATTAATTAAATCAATTAAATAATTTACTTCTTTATTAATTAGATACTTAGGGTTTAATTAACTAAAATAAAAAATAAACATTTGAAAAAGAAAAATTATTAAATTATCAAAACAAAAATTATAAATTAATAAATAAATAAATTATATTAATTAAATAATTTACTTCTTATATACTTAGGTTAAATAAAAACAAAATTAATTAAACAATAAAACTAATCTATAAATCAATAGAATAAATAGGAATAAAATATCTCATCACATTAGTATAATTTTACATCTTTATTAATTAGATACTTAGGGTTTATAGCTTAATTGATTGATTAATTGATTAATTAGTTTAGTAATAAATAAAAATAAAAATAAAAATCGATTTTAATTAAATTAAAATTAAACTAAATATAAAAATAAAAATGAAAGGAAGAAAAATATATACTAATTAAAAACTTATTATAAATAAAAACTAGAAACTAATCATATTACATTATATAAATAAACTTATTACAATTAATATCTCATTAGTTTTAATCAGTTGTATTTATTAGGAATTAATAATTAATTTATTTAACATATAATTAAAATCAAAATAATTAAAATTAAAATAATTAAAATTAAAATTAAAGAATTCATATATGTAGGTTACTATGGTCGGCTTCTATAAAAATTTATCATTATTTAGGTTTATATATACTCTGGTCGGAAGATTCTTCTCTCAAAACTATCATTCATAATCTATCATTTTTGGTCCTGATGATGGACCCCCTTTGGGGTTCGAAACGTCAACATAATGAACATAATACTGTGGATAATCTGGATCATACTACTCCAATTATAATCTCGTGTAGTAAATTTGTAACATCTTGTAGTAAATTAGGGGATCTTGTAGGAAATCTTGTAGCATCCTGTAGGAAATCCTGTAGTGGCTTGTTTTGAGCCCAAATTGAGAAAAATCATCATTGAAGTTGGAATTAGGCCTCTACTTGACCTCCATGCCATCAAGACTATTTTAACCCTCTTGCTCCGCACTTGTCTCCCCTGCCAAAGATCAAGGAAAGATTAGCATTTGCATTTATAAAGCAAAAAGATTTAAAAAGTGAGTTCTTTTATATTTACACATGCACACAACAATTAGTACTCTCTAGATCATATTTCATGCTCAATTAGTTTAAATCATCACATGTGATAAATAGGGTTGAGATACGTTTCTTTTACATTTAGTTCATGATCTTTATGCAATTAGAATATGTTTCTTTCCTTGTACTTTCTTTCTTGCAATAGGTTAAGGTTCCATTTCAAAAATTTTATTTTCTGCAATTATTTTAGGATTTGACTTTAATACATGCACTCCATTACATCATGATAGCAAAGGAAGGACACATTGTATGCTGCACATATAGTGCTGGTACCTCCTAAGTTTGTACGAACCCTGGGTTGATAATTAAAGTCGGTAGCCTTGGGAGTTGCAGCATTCTTGTTGCAATACCGAGGCTCATCACGGGTCAATCACTTCACCAGGTCTAATATGATGTCATGCTTGACTCCTTTGTAAGGGGAGCTTCTGAGAGAAAAATTGTAGTAAATGGATTTTTGTCCCTATCACAAGATGCTAATTTTTTTACAGCTTTGGAAAGTTAACTCACTTCCCAGTTCCAAAGCCCTACAACATGTTCTACTGTAGGTGGAAAGAGCCCTAAAAATAAAAAGTTTCTATATTTATTTTATTTGTGTTGATTTTAAGAGTTGTTATTTACTCAAAGGTAATGGACATGAAACTGGTGGAATTGTGACTTGACGCAAATCCTAATGCAATCAAAAATGAAAATGTTATCTTTTCATTTCAATGAATTTCTATCTGAAGTAAGGAAAGAGTCTTTCAATTTTTTCAATGGAAATGTAAAAAACTCTAAATCCCACTATATCCCTTTTCCTAAAATGCATATATCCAATTTTGAATTACCCAAATATTGAAATTAACTTCAAAATTTTAATTTTCCCAATAACAAAAAAAATCAAGAAATTTCTCTTTAGCATACAATCACTTAGAAATTTGCAAAATGCAAGAAGAAACCAATGAACACTAAAATGATTTTTCCTTAATTAAATGTTATGAATTCACTTGCAGTAAAGAGTACATTTCATAAATACTTCAGTGACGGAAGGAAAATTTATTTTTCGTTTGAAAACTAGCATAAGAAGTATTTTTCACAAACAATCCCCGATCTTGTGAATGATTGCTTTTCAATCACAAAACAATCTTTCACAAAAGAGAAAACTAAACTCAAGACTTGATCTGATTGAAAGAAGAAAAAGAGATAGACAACAAGGCAAGACCAACTGACCTTTCTTTTGATAGATTGGTCATTCACCATATGAGACTTTGCCCTAATTCGCAAAAACAAGATAATCATAAGAAAATCCTTTTACAATACTCAGCCAGATCGACAAAGACTCAAAGAAGGTACAAACAAGTGTAACTAAACAAGAAAAAACCAAAAACTCTAGACATGATGAGGATAAAACTGAAATTTTCAAAAATTCCAAGTATGTGTGCAAGTCATAGAGTAAACTGGTGTGCATATGCATTGTTGTAAAATGACAAGTGTGCTCTATGCTTGAACCTAAAGTGCGCACAACAGAAAATTTTGGAAAAGTAAAAAAAGAAGTCAAATAAAACCAAAAATATAGATTTTTAAGATTTCTAAACACTCGAAGAGGATTTCTACAGAAGGTTCAAAAGGTCAAACAAAGGAAATAATGGATATTGAGATGAATCCCGAGTATGGTCGCCAATTTTTTATGTGAAGTTATCCCTCTTGCGGACAAGAGTGATATTCATAGACCTTAGAGAAATCTAGTAATAAACAACCAGGCACTGCTACCTTTCTGTAGACTACGATTGAATGAAACAAACACTATGATAGAGGTCACTTACCATTTAATCAAGATGCCTGATGAATTCTATTTAAGAGCTTTTGACCATAGGATTCTCCTTGATGCTTTAGAGATCTTCCCATTGATTCGCACAACTACTCCATGATGTCCTGAAGGAGATCTACATAGACAGAAACATACACGAGATCAAAGCATCCAGTATATAGCATAAGAGATAAATGAACTAATTAACTCAATCATATATCAAAATTGATCAATATGGAATCATAATCTATATAGGTGATCAAGGAATCCTACAAATTGTAACAACAAAGACATAATTGAGAAACAAAAGTGGTCTTTATATTAATAAAATGGAGAATAGACTTACAACCTTGAACTCTTGATGTTGTAAGTCCCTTCCCACAATCTCCAACCCTCTCCTTGAATGAATAGCTTTCCAACCTTATTCCTGCAGCATAAGCTTTCTTCCAACTGTCCTCCTCAATCCTTAGGCATGTGCTAGATTTATAAGCTAAGGAGGGGAAGTTTCAGATCCATTTCCCAAGGGATGAGATCCACTAATGATGGGATAGGGGTTTCACAAAGAGAGGTAGTAGCTCCATGATGGGAGGGATTAGGGTTGAATATGCAACCATTCGAAGCTTGTTAGTTGGAAAAGATACTACTAACAATGCTTCTAGACTTTACTTTTTATTTTTACATTTATTAAGTCATGTGTGTAGGCCATAGTGTAAGACAAAGCACACTTATGTGCAGTTTCTAATGGACTCTTCTATGTATGCGAAGAGATTGACTAGGGAATTGTGTAAGAATCCAAAAGGGTTTTAAGACATGGGATCTAGGAATTCCACTTTCTTTCGGATAGTTTGGATTCTAACTTTGCAGAGGAATGCTTTGGAACACATTTATAGATAGCAAAAGATCCAAACCGATGGTCATTTTCCTAATGCGACAAAATGACATGTAACACATTGTCAATGCACCCATTAGTCAATTACATGTTACATGACCCAAAAATATCAACTTGAGTAGTGTCGTTGACCACAATTCTTGAAATTCTATTATGAGATGTAGAAGGAATAAAACCTTGTTAAGGAGTCAAATGATGTGATGAACCTAAATCAAATATCCAGTAATCTGTAGACATACCTAGGACTTGGGTTGATAAAGTGTGTCCTTTTCTTGGTTATATATTGTGCTTCTTCATGGCATCATCTAAGACTTGAAAATTTTCCCAAAATTTTGCTTCAATATGCCCATGTTTTCCACAGAAGGTACATGTTCCATCTATATTTGTCTTCTTATTTTTGTATTCTTCTTAGTCTCGAAGGAGGATCCATCGTTCCCAGGCTTGAATATAATTTTTATTTTGTTGAGATAGGGATTTCTGCTAATCTTTGGTGTAATGAGCTACCAAAGAATGATTTGAAGAGTTAGAGAGAACATCTACTTACTCGAGATTTGATTGTTCTAGTGTGAGAGAATCATAAAATGTCTCAAGGCTAAGAAGTTTGAATGAGTCACCAAGTGTGTCTCTTGTTGCTAGAAGCTAGATGAGAAAAATTGAAAAAGACACTTTAGTTTTGACAAGATAAAAAAAATACATAATGCTTCCTTTTTCTCCTTTCCACATGCTTTTAATTCGAACAATAGTGACCTGAATTGTGCAAGGTACTCCTAAATAGAGGCATTATCATCTAGTATGAGGTTTGATAATCAAGCTTATAATCCTAAAGCATGGAATTCATTGATCTTTCCAAATACAAGGGCAAAAATATCCCATATTTTCTTTGTAGTGGCAAAATTTTCAAGATTAAGTAATAGTTGTCTTCAAAACATGCAACCCAATCAACCCCAAGGCTTCATCTTTCTTATTCCTTGAGGCAAACCTTTCAACTCCTTTTGTAAAAAACAATTGGTTTTCACTTAAAATTTTCCACATTCCCTTGGATTGTAACAATTTTCCTTTTCCATGTGTGATAATTTGCATATTAGCACATTGTCATTCATATATTGTATTTTCCCCCACTTTGCCTTATATGATTTCATATAGTGGACCCTTTTCTATTTGTGGCAGGCAAATGTTTGTGTTCCCTGAGCCTTTCATTTTCATAATATCCTAGCCCATTTCATTCTTTCCTACCTTTGCTTTATCCTTCAACATTGTTGAAAACTATTAATTATTCCTTGCTAATTTGGATTGTTCGGTTTAGGAGTTGTATTTATGGTGCCTCTTCCTACCATGACACTACTAAAGGAGGGGTTGGCCCCTCCTCTCTCTCTCTCTCTCTCTCTCTCTCTCTATATATATATATATATATATATATATATATATCTTTTAAGAGTTTGAATATTTAACTGCTTAAATGGTATGCATAGCATCCTATATCCATTTTAACTCTAAATCTATCAAGCGTCGAGAGGGATCAAATATCTATAGATGCAAACCTATTTTTTAAGTGTAAGACTTGAGGAAATATTTGCAGCTCGAGAGATTTGATCCCTCTCGGAGCTTGAATAAATATGTATCTAGGTTGGTTTATAATATCTAGTATACAATGTGACTTTTATATATTATATATTATTATTTTTATTTTTATCTCTCTTGTGATTATAAAATTAAAGAAGAAGTCCTCTAATACTAAGCCAATCCAATATTTATTTTATTTATCATTTTTTAATTATAAATTACAATATGTGAATATTACGTTTGTGAATATTTTATTCTTATTCATATATTTTATTTTAATAAAATATATTATTAATATGCATAATCTTTACTTTCTTTTATAAATTAATATATCAAAATTTGTAAACTTAATATAATAGATTAATGTAGCAAGGGTAAAATAATGTGGTAAACACTAGTAGAAAATGGGGAAATTAGTGACTAGGTGACAAAAAATGTTAGTCACCATAGGTTTTCCAAGTGAAATACTACCAAAAATGAGCAACCTTGAGTGACCCGACTAAAAACAATGAACATAAATGACTAATTTAGTCTAGGAGAAATAAAACTACCTAACAAGTACTACAATAATATGAATCAATCATTTATGTTAGTGATTTTAATTGTGTCACTTCAACAATATAAACTTACAAGTGATAGGTGATTCAAAGGTTGTTATAGATTGTAGAAAGGCTATACTCCCTTAAACACTTCTTTATTGGATCAATGGATGATTAAAGTTACAGAGCTGATTAGAATCCTTAGGGTTATATCCTTTGATCACATTCATAGGGAATTAAACTAAAATCTTGACAAATTATCCAAAATGGAAGTGGGTCAACAACTCCTTTCGCAACACGACATAACCACCTATATATGTTACAATAACCTTGCCAACTTCTTTAGTGGGTTTCACATCAATTTCACATTTCTTCTTCGTCTTACAAAGTGGTAGTGCCAAGGAGAGGGTACTAACATCGATCAAGGAATGTTCACTTAGTACCACTACCAATCCTTCATGTAGATTTTCAAATGTCTTAAGGTTTCTTCACAACTTCTCATGGTGCTTAAATTACTTGTCTACACCTATAAGTGGGGCTACAACACCCCAATCTCTCTAACTATTCGACCTCTTCAACCCTGGTTAGAGTCTTCTTGGATGTGCACTCAGGCCTCAAGGAGGACATACCACTAGCCTCCCATATATGCATGCTTGTTTCCTCTTTTAATGCCTCATTGAAACCATATTATCACACTACTTAAAATGAAATGTTCACATCTCAAGGAAAAGCACCTACTTTGCTTAAGGTAACCTGAACTATGTGAGTGACTAGGAGAGGATTCCATTTTTCTCAAGATGAAAACATACAACATCACAACCCCATTTGCACAACAATTTGAATACATTTAACCTAAAGATGGATATGTACCCTATTCCTGTCAAATTTGACATATGAATTTTGAGAAATTAACACTAGTTTTTAACTATTAAATATACATACTATATACTCTAATTTTTTTGCACCCACCTAATATGCAAGAACACCTAAATGTTATCAACAGAACAAAGTTAAGAGCATTTTTTTCCTTATGACATCTCAAGTTTTATGTCTATAAACTTTAACAACAAAATCATTACATAAAAATTGTAACATTAAAATGAAATTATTATTGTTGCCACCAAATATAAAATAAATGGTTTTAAACAAAACCAAAAGCATGTAAGATGGTCTTACTGTCTCAAATACAATGTAAATCTAATGTAAGCAAAAATAAAATATTGTATGCATGGTTTTCACAAAAGAAAATTTTAGCATTTTTAAAAATGTTAAGCTTTATTTTTGCTTTACCAAAACCCCTCCCAACCAAAACTTCTTATCTACTCACTTTTCGTAGGGTGGGAGTGAAAGTGCGCAACCATAACTTCATATTTGTTAGATTTTCATAGGGAAGGAGCAAAATTTGGATTTCAAAGAGTTGTGAATTAGGGTTTCAATAGTGAAAAAGACAATATTGAATGCAACCATTAGATTTTCATTTCATTGATAACGCCAAGGTATGTTCTATTTTTAACTTTAATGGATTTACACTCCATATTTGGTCTTCCACATAGAGGATTACACGCACCTCAGGTGTCTAGTTCAAAATCCACTTTTTTTTTGCATCCACACTTGTATGTTTAGGCTTTAATACTTGTGTCAAATTCTGTTACTATTTGTAGGGATGGTGTTGGCATTTGATGAGTTCGGGAGGTCATTTATCATAATAAAATAGAAAGGGTAGAAGACCCTAATAGGATTCATAGATGCTCAGAAGGTCAACATTGTGGCTAACAAGGTCATTATAAGAATCCTCTGCACATCAGTCAACCCAAGTGAATGGAAGAGATGTTGCAGAGACCTAACCATAAAAAAATATATGTTAAAAAATTGAGAGGCAATATGGATGTATGTTAAACAATTGAACTTTGGAGGGTTATCGATTATAGGCAAAGCTACAACTTTGAGGTATTCTATACAATGATAGTTTCTGCAACCTTTTAAATTAGGCCAAATTGATGGATTCTTGGTTGTTATAAGTGCAACTTAGGCATTTTGTGACACTTCCTCATATTTGAGAATTTAATTATTACAGAGTTTCTTCAATGGATGCTACCTTCAGCACCATTAATACTTCCATAAGTCCTCATAATCCCAAAAAATCCTTTGAGGTATGCATTTCTTTTGCCGATCCTTCCCCCCTGTAAATATGGATTATGTCATAGCCTCCAGAAATATGCCTAATGTATAATTTTGTGGTTTTTAGCCTATTACTAACTAATCCTGTTACATTCAAAGGTCACACCATGTTTTAGTGTAGATGACTTAGGCTAGATTAACCTTCTCATGGTCAATTAATCCATGCTGATAAATAATTTACAGTACAATACTTTAATCAAGATCACAATCTGGTTGTAATTCCAGTTAAGGATGTTTGTGGAGAGATAATTTACTTGCATTCGAAGTAGTATATAATTTCTCAATTATTGTTTGGTAGGTCTTTGAAAAAAAGTCACGTTTATGCCCTTGACTAGTCACTCTCTATATATAGAGTTATACAAATGGAACTTTGGAAGGGGGATTTTTTTTTTTTTTTTTTTTTTTTTTTTTTTTTTTTTTTTTTTTTTTTCTGACATGTAAAAAACATTGTGTCTGCCTAGATACATCTGATGATATAACACAATGATTGGTTATATTAACATGCTTTTCAGGACAATTGAAATCAGGTAGAATCAAGTGCACTTGAATTACCATTTCATGAAAAACCACTACATAAAGGCGGTTTTGAATTTTTAATATTTTTACGTGGCCCTAATATCTAGGTGCCATGAGATTTACTCCTACCTCAAGGTTCCCTAAGTCTACTTTAAGGTTCTTGCTAAAGACATTAGGAATGGAACGTAGGTCGATGGTGTCAAGATCCAACTCCATATACCTTGAGGGGAACATTGGAGTGGGCTTGGGTATGTAATATGAAATATGCACCCTAATTTTATCTCCTACCTCCATGTTCCCTAATGATTGTTTGGTAGATCATTCATGAATGAAATTTTGGCCAACAATGTTGATCTCTTTGCTTCTCTAGCTTCAAGGAGAAGTTAGAATTAAGAAGTGGGCTTGGACTTGTAATACATGCACTTGGCATTCATCTCCATGTGCCTAATTTGAACATATACCTCCAGGTGCCCCCAAAGATGCTTTGTGGATCCATTGGGAATGGAAACTTGTCCATTGGCTTAAAATCACTACTTCCAGGGCCTTAAAGAGGACATGGGTTTGGTTTGTTTTGTAATATGAGCACTAAATATTCATCTTTAGGAGCCACAAGTCCAACCTGTAGCTCCATGTGCCCCATGGCTATTCCAGGATGCCAAGCAAGAGCCATCAACCCCAATCCCATTGGGTTTATTGGCATTCATATTTTATATAACAGCCAATTTGATTATGTCCATGTAGATTTATTATAGGTAAAGACAAGAAAAATGTCTATGAGCTCCTAAATTCTAGACATTGTATTTATTTTTGTTGTTATATGTGGGTATTTTATGTGTGGGTCATGTTATACTATTTTACTTGTAATATATTTCAGAATAGTGTTACATCATCTTCATGAATCAGGTAACACAATAAGATGATTATCTATGCAAACTATTTGTTTTTTAGATTGTATATCCCCCAAATGATAGTATCTGAAGCCTCTATTTCAATCCAAAAGCTAACTATTTGGTGGCCACTTCTTGGATAATTAGGTTTGTTCTTAGTTGTCTCCATTTACCATTTACTTAAATTAGGTTGAGTTATTAAAAATGTGATTATAAATTGTGGGACCAATAACAATATTGGATTTATATTTACCTTATGGTAAATATTTTAGACTATGTCACTATCATTTCTTGGTTAGATGGTAAATAAGGGGTGATTCACAGTCCTCACCAAGTTTCAAATCCCCTAGGGATATATTTTTCCCCTTTAGGGCCATCTTTCCTATGCAAGTGGGTTGTCTTAACTGGTTGGTGGTCGGTTCAAGTCTTAATTGACTTTGGGACAATAAATAATCCTCAACCATGACTTCTCAGCAGAAGGGACAATTTTAGAGTGTTGTAATATGATTACATTTCATTGTGATAATATCATATTGGGAAAGGGCATACTTGTTGCACAGTGATAATGGGAAGTATCTTGCCAAAATGATTTATTTGACAAAAATTATATCTTGCTATAGTGATATGGTTGTCATAAGTTCACCTACAAGCTTAAAATAAGGTTTTATATGAAATGAATTAGGCCCTTTATATTGGAGATTAGTGGCCCTTAAAAAATATTTTTGATGAATAGACCAACACTTGGGTAATATTGGATACTCAACCTTGCTTCAAAAACTCAATTGGTCTTATATTTGTCAAGCCATTTTGAAATTGAGCCCTTTTCAATGTTACAAGCCATCTTGCTATTGAAATTGAACAAAACTCACACTAATTTCTAATATTTCTAATCTTCAGTTAATTAAAAGTGAGGTTGTTAGAGAATCTTTTATAATTTATTCATCTCCAACATTAAATTCACTTTAGAAATCAATCAATAATAGTAAGGAGAAAATAGAGACCACAAATCACAATAAGAGACACATATGTTTAGGTTAAATACTAGGTCAAGACCCCACAATGGGGAAAAACTAAAAACAAGGATTCCTTTCTTAGAGATATATTCAAAAATACATCAAGAAAATATCTCTATTAGCCCAAGAGTGTGTCCACAAGTGCTTAGGTATCCTTTGTCAGTGTCTCAATGATGTTTAATAAGGGATGACCTTTTTCATCATACGGAAAAGATAAGACTACACCAGAAGAATGGTTGTGAACTGTGATGGAAGCATATACCTCAATCATGTGACAAAACATTAGATCTCGACCACTTTGACAAGCATGCCTTGAATCATTGTTCAGACTCGGTCTTGACCTAGTCGTTTCTCCCAACCAATATCTTGAACTATAAAAATTGATTCTGAGGTATCTCTAGGTCTCAACCTAGACTTCTTGGGAAAGAGTAGCAAAGCTTTTTATCTCTTCTATGACTTAGTCTAGAAGGACTCAATAGTGGAGATATATAGGAGCTTCACTGCTCCTTTCTACATCAAGTCATGAAAGTAATGATACTTTATGCCAATATGATTTATATTGTCATAGACCACTAGATTCTCATATATCTTCTCAAAACAAACCAACGAGCAATTGCTTCATAAGTCCCTGCACATGCTGCCATACACCCTACCTTAGTAGAACTATGTGCCATAGAAGACTGATTTCTGCTCATCATAGGAGAGCCAAAAGTAACCATTGGTTGTGCTTTTTCTATCATCAATACTTTTGAGTTAATCAGAGAATCCTTGTGACCCAATTGCCTATCTACACATGATGATCATAGGCCTATAATAGAATCTTGGTATCATTCTTCCCTTGCCTAAGGAAAACTATAGACTTGTAGTTCCAAATAGGGCATTAACCCAATATTCTTCTAATCCAGAGTAGCCAACTCCCTCTTTCATTGGGGAGTCAAACACCTAAGGAAGTAGATTCGCAAGTTCATCCATCAAAACCTTGATATGGATGTTGGAATTAGTTTTACTGAGCCTTGATAGGAATGAATCAAATGTGCCAGTTAGAAGGTCTCATTAATTAAACAGTGGTGAATTTTTCAAGTAGATATCATTGACATACAATCCATACTGTCAAATCTCAACAAGGATCATAGAAATGAATCAACACCATTATTTAGAAGATACAATAGTCTTTATTTCTCTTTTCAATTCTTCCTACTCCCTCTAAGATAAATATCATAGCACACATGTACTCTTGTTATCTTGTTCTTGCATCAATTAGTCCTTCAGATGTTCTTGCAATTTAGAGTAGAAAGTCAATGAAGAAAAAATGCATTTACCAAAACAAGAGACATAAAATAAAAGCAATGACAGTAATAATCTAGAAAATACAAACGTTAGCTCTTTATTGCATTAACATCATCCATATTAACATCATATAAATAGGTTTTCTAGAAGCAATTTACCCTAGGATTTAACCCATAAGCCCTAACCCTAATCCTTAGGGTTTATATTAATCAAATAAGGTTTTATATCCAAATCCTAGATCCATACAAACCCTATAATCATAGTCCCAAGGTTTTATCCATAACCATATATTTTCTTATTCTAACACACTTGGGGTTTATAGTCCCTAAAATTAAAAACCCTAGATATTCAACCTAGGTATTCAATCTTGATTATCCAAAAACCTAGGGATTTTCCAAGACATGCAGTCTTTAAACCCTAGACCATTGCAAGAACAATATGCATTATACAACAAAATCAATATTGCAACTTTACCACACATAGAACTTTAATCGGGAGTTCAATTTTCAGAACAAGCTATACTAATGAGAGCATAAGTTAGGAAAACACTCGTGTAGATTCATTACATGAACAACATGACTATGCCAAGGAATTCAATACTAGTGGTTCTTTCATTATTCTACCAACAATAATAGTTCCTTGATCCTTTTATCTAAAAGATAAAAAATCAAGATCACCCTGGTATCTTCAAGTTCATCTAATGACTATAAACCATAGACATCATAAATCTTCACTATTGACTTTCTTTTTCAATCCTTGGATTTAGTGTATAAACCCTAGAATTTTTGTTCAAACCTTTATATTGGTTAGGGTTCTGATTCCAAACCCTATACTTACATCACTTGATTGTAGGGTTCAAAACCCTGATAATGCTCAATCTTGTTGACTTTCTCAACCCTAGGGTTCAATACCTAAGTCCTTCATTCCCTTGCTAGGGTTACAAACCCTAAAAACTCACAACCATAGGAATGGCTCAATACTTTCTTCCAAACCCTAAGTACATATATCAATCTGGTTCATTTAAGAAGAGGTATCTTATCAACCAAGAGTCATTAGCATGGACAAAGAGTGGAATCATAATAATAGATTCTTTAATTTTGTTGATGATGCTTTAATTACCAAGATATTTTGCTTTTATTACACTGAATATTGCATGATTTTGTGGTAGAAGTCCCAATAAAGTTTATAATTGTAGTTACCAAAACCTAAGCTTATACATTAGAAGTTAGAATTGTAGCTTTAATAGACAGATTATTAATTAGAAAGATAATAGTTTTTACCATTTGAATGTGCTAACCATTAAGTGATTAGAAAGGTAATATTTTTTACTATCTAAATGTGATAATCATTAATACTAACATAGATTATTTATAATATGGTCAGTTGTGTAAAATTTATTCTTGTAGCTATCTTCTTTTTATTTCCTTGTGATTGAAACACAATATCACCCTAAAATACCAATTTTTAATCATGTGATCAATGTATACCAATTTAGATCCATTTTAATCTTGGATCTATCAAGTGTTGAGAAGGATCAAACTGCTAGAGTTGCATACCTTTTTATTGATGCAAAGACTTGAGGGAAAGTTTTCGCCTCATGGATTTGAATTCGCTTCAGTGCTTGATAAACCTAAGATTAAGATGGATATCAGCTGGTTATAAAAATATATTGTACACTTAATATTACAACATATTACAACATAATGAATATGAGTACATACCATATGCTCATCACACATTCATACAACATGTACTATCTATTTTTTACAAGCTAGGAGAGTCCAATTGTGTCCAAACCCTAGCTAGGGCATTCACCATTAATAAGAAAACCTAACCAACAATAATGCACTAGAAATGCATCACACAAATCTAATATTGGCCCCTCCAAGGGCTCAAAAACAATCTAGCATCAACAACAAGAAGTCTACTCTTGATCTCCTACTTGCATCACACAAATATTCTAGGAGATTCTCTTATCATGCATCATGTTAGCTCTTGGTCTATTTTGGTACATCTAGTGCTCATGTCTTACTCTAGGGTTTATATTACTTAAACCGATGGCCTTCTTGAATCTTACAAGAAAAAAGGATAAAAGAGAAATGCTAGTGCTATCCTTACAAGTGTCTTGTCCATCCTAGGGTTTTCATCCCACAAACCCTAGGAATTCTACTCCTACATCACACAAGCATTAGAACATTTAGATATGCTATAATGAAATTTCAGGAGTATAAAAACATAGTTCCCAAGTCCTCTTCAAGCTAAGCATCACACTAAGCTCCTCTAACACTCCATTTTCTTGCTCTAATGTTTACATCACAAACTTTGTTTCTTGCTCCCTATAATACGTTTCCAAGACAATTAAAAAGATAGAATAATAAGTACAACAATAATTAGTAATGACAAAGGCTCCCTCCTCCCCTCATATATAATATATGAGAGATACCAACATAAACCTTAGACTAATTCCACACAAATCATATAAAAATAACCCTAGGGCCTAGACTTAAGTCAATAAGGCCACCCCATGTGGAGTGATTTACAATACAAGGATGACAAGTGTCACACTTCGGTTTTACCCAACCCCAAGGTGGTGCACCCTCCAAGCATGATACCCCTTGGGTCCAACACCCCTCTTCCAAGAGGGTATGGTTCATTCTCCAAGGGTCCTCATCAAAGGTTCTCCTCCCCTAGTTGTGTGCCACATGTCCTTTTGTGCCCAATGCTCCTCAACACATCTACTAAGGTAGTTAATTGTACCAACTCTTCTCCTCAACTTGTGTCTTTGGGTCCCAACAGACCTTCATGGAGTAAACTTCTCAACCCAAGCATTCCAAAGTCAAGTTATCAGGCCTCCAAGATGTATGTCACATGATCCCATCCTCCTAGGTCTAAGTGCCTTCAAAATCATAGCACCCATCCTCCTATGTGGGTACCTCTCCTAATCAAACAACCTGATCCCCCATTATGTGCACACACTGATTATGTCACATAGAATAACGACCTCCTAGGTAAGTGTGTTATACTCACACTATATCTAAGTTCAATCATTTACTCAACTAAGTCGTCCATATGTCCATTACACCAGGAGACCAAGCATTTCCCTAGCTAGGTGAAAACACTTTTGGAGTAATCCCAAAAGCTAACAGATTCTAGCATAAATGTTGTCATTTCTCAAAAAAAGGTTTCTCGATTAAAAAATGAAATGGGAACTAGAATTGGTGTTTTTAGGATTTTTCTTTTCATTATCTTTGTTCTTTTATAATTGGTGTTTCTTTGGCCTTTCTTACTAGTCGTTCTTGTAGGCCCAAAACCTAGAAGAAACAATCAAGAGAAGTACTAGTTGTTTTTCAAGAAAAGTATTTATCAACAAAAAATGTAAAACAAGCACCAGAAATGGCACTTTTGATTCCATTATTGTTTTAGTTGAATTTCTTGTAGAAACAACCCACTCGTGTTATTTATGGGAACATAGTATACAAATGTACCCTTTCATGAGGAGACAATATAAATATCACCTATATTTTCTTCTAGACAAAGCGATTTTGATTTTATATTTCCTTATTTGGTAGGTACTTTTTTGTTATTATTATTTTTCTGAATATAGTGTTAAATTGGATGCTGGAATTTTTAATGTTGTTATATTGTGTTGAGTAGATAATGGTTTCTAGTTTTAGAATGTTTTACGTTTATGTTAATTCCATTGATAGTGATTAGGGAAGAATTTTAACATGCAACCTGTTTTCTTGTGCTATATTTTGGACCACCATTTCAGTAGTGGAACCATCAAACGAGGTGTTGATCTAAAACATTAGAGACTTGGTAGATATTTTGAAATATTAATGATAGCATCATCATAAATTTATTGAAAAGGAATAATTACATTAAACTTTGTCAAGATCTTTTTTTGTAAGAACAATGATATATGTTTTAATTTCATTTCTTTTAATTGGTGGCTTTTGCATCCAATCATTTTGTGAATCTGAGGAAGAATTCCATTGTGTTTTTCCATAAAGTATCAAGGGCCCTACAATCTTGAATGTAATCTATATCATCAAGTCAACTAGTTCCTAAGAGTTTGTCTCGCCCTGAGAAAAATATATTTAATTTGAAGTTCATTATTCTAGAAGGAATTTCCGAGTAGATCTGGTTGCCAGTTCTCAAGCCAATTGAAGCAATGTTAAAGGGGTCAACCAACAAATTATGATGTGATTAATCTGAAAGACATTATCAAAATCAATGTTAAAGGGGATGATCCAAAACTTCTTGAACTAATAGAAAGTGTTATTGTTGATAGAAGTCCAGTAGTTAGGTGGGATGATGTTGGTAAGAGATATTGAAGTCATTAATATATTATTTCCTTATTTTATATTTTAATTTTTTTTTATATTAATTTCTATTTTTCTCATTTCAGCAATACTTGCAAAATCCAAAAAAACTTTGAAGGAAATGGTTATTTTACCTACCCAATTAAGTGAGTTTTTCACTTGTCTTAGGAATCCTCCTTAAGGTGTATTTCTATCAATTGTTGCTTCAGTAAACAAGCTACAGATGATAATTTATGTTTTGTATGTATCATGGTTAATATGGACCTAAAATCCTATGTTGCATTCTTTGCGAGGTTTAATTATTTTTGGGCCGCTTGGTAATGGCAAGACTATGCTGGCTAAAGTTGTTTCATTAGAATGTACAACCACATTCTTTAGCATTATAACATCTTCCTTAACTTCAAAATGGGTATGCCAACTTACCTACATCAGTTGATGCCTATGCAATATTAGTTATTTTGATTTTGATCCAAGTAAATGATCGTGTGAGACAGGTTGGGGAGGGAGAAAAACTCATGAAAGCTCTTTTTTCTGTTGTAGTTGTAAGGTATACATCAGTTATTTTCATTGATGAGGTAAGAAATTAGTGCTATTTTATGCTCTAAATTTTTTAACAAATTAGTTATGTTTGCTGGAAGGGTGCGTTAATAAGGAACTAGTTCGATCCTAGCTAAGACTTCAACAGATCCACAGTATCTAGGTGATAACCTAGCACAGCGTCCAACTATAATTGTTATTTTATTTGATTTTACTTTTAAATACACATGATCACCCTCATTGAATTCATTTTGAAGCCTTTTTAAATTTGCATAAATTTTTGGCGGTCTTGTGTTGTTTTTAAATTTTGTCTAACCCATTTAACCACTTATTCCATTTCCTTTAACATATCTGGTCCCAACACTAACTGATCTTCAGGATGGTCCCAACTTAGAGGTACTTTTCATTTTCTTCTATTTAGGACTTCGAGGGGTCTCATCTTTAAAGAAGTTTGGTACCCATTTTTATAAGAAAACTCAACTAGGTGGAGGTAGTATTCCCACTTAGTTGGTTTTTCCACTAAATTTGATTAGTTTTTTCTATTTTCCCATCAGTTTGAGGGTGATAAATTGTATTCAAATTCAAATTTGTCCCCATTCCTTCAAATAATCCCTTCCAAAATTTTGGAGTGAACCTGGCATCATGGTCTAAAATTATGGTTTTGGTATACCATGAAGCCTAAATATTTCCTTCATAAAAAAATTGTTATGTCAATAGCTTTAAAAGTAAATTTAATAGGGATAAAGTGTGCATTTTTACTAAGCCTATCTACCACTACCATAATTGAATCATGTTTCTTTCTAGTCCTTGGAAATCTAGTATTGAAATTCATGGATATGGTTTCCCATTTCCATTCTGGAATTGACAAAGGTTGCAACAATCCCATTGGATGTTGATGAGAAACATTCACTTGTTGGCACTCTAAACACCTAGCCACATATTATGTTGTCTCATATTTAATATTCCTTTCTTAACACAATTATCAGCCTTTGATATTTAGGATGACCAAATTTTGGTTTCTTATGTAACTCATCTAACAAAAATGTCTTCAATTTTGGTTCATTAGGCAAGTAAATTATATCTTTAAACAATGAAAAATCTACATTATTTACTAAACTATTGGCTTCATTTTCACCTAATTTTTCAGTTTTGTGCAATTATTTTTGATCTGCAAGTATTTTTCATCAAATTTTGTTATTGTTTTGATCCTTTTAATCAAACATGTTTGCCAACTTTTTATTGAAAGTATGTAGATTTGATGTAGTTTTATGCTTAAAGCATCAAATTTTTTATTTCCCTTGCCTTTAATATGGACAATTTCAAAATCATACTCACGGAGAATTGCTAACCATCTATATTGCCTATCATTTAAGTTTGATTGGTCAAAGATATCTTTGAAGCTAAAGTTACTTTTCCTTAACTGATATTTCCTCCCTATCAAATAATGTCTCCACATTTTTAAGGCATGAATTATAGCTGCCAACTCTAGATCATGTGTAGCATAATTATTTTCATGATCCTTTAACTTCCTAGATTCATAATTGATTACATGGCCCTCCTGTATTAAAAAACCCCCCAATCTTTCCTTACAAGCATATATGCATACAATAAATTCTTTATTGGGGTCATCTAGTTTCAATATGAGGGAAGTAGGTAGTCACTGCTTTAGCCTCTCAAAAATATTGTGACACTTTTGATTCCATTTGAATTTTATCCCCTTCTTTTACAATGAATTAATGGGATAGCCCAATTTAGAAAAACCGTCTATAAATATTTTGTCATAACCTATAATCCCCATAAATGACCTAAAATCAACTACATCCTTAGGCATTGGCCACTCAATAGTGGCTCTAATATTTTCTGGATCCATGATAATCCCTTCTTTAGACACTATGTGCCCCTAATACTGAATTTGTTCTTGAGAGAATGAGCACTTACTAAACTTAGCATATAACTCATTCTCCCTAAGTGTTTGAAGAAAAATCTACAACTGCTAATCATTTTCTTCCTTACTCTTAGACTAAACCAAAATATCATTTATAAATACTATGACAAAATTGTTAAGAAAATGACTCAATACACTATTCATTAAGCACATGAAAGTTGTTGATGCATTAGTAAGTCCAAATGGAAGCACTACAAATTCATAGTGTCCATATCTTGTTCTTAAAATTTTTTTATGTGTATATTAATCCTTGATTCTTATTTGATGATATCCCAACCTTAAATCAATTTTTGAAAAGATTGATGCTCCTTGAACTTGATCAAACAATTCATCAATTCAAGGAAATGGGTATTTTTTTTAATGGCCTTTTCAGTTGCCTATAGTCAATAAAAAGCCTCATTGTCCCATCCTTCTTTTTGACAAATAAAACCAATCCACCCCAAGGAGACACACTAGGCCTTATGTACTTTATATATAGCAACTCTTCCAATTGAATCTTTAACTCCATTTACTTAAGGAAAGAAATATTTATATTGCTATGAAACAGGGCATTCCTCTAAAGATGGCTCTAGTTTTCTTTCAACTGAATCCTCAACCTGAACAACAAACATTTGATAGCCATTTTGAGAACAATTATTTAGATGTATGGTAGAAATATACCTCACTGAAACAACTCTTGGCACCCCTTTAACTAGGCATCTCTCCCTGGCATCTATATTTATATTTTATATTTAACCTTTTTTTTGGGTGTTTCTTTGGGGCATGGTTATTAATGTCAAATGGACCCACATTTTTAATTTATATTTTTTCACTAATATCAATATTTACATTGCATTAATAACCTTTTTGATATTATAATTCATATGGGTAAGGTAGGTAAATAACATTAATAAAATATTTCACAGATGCCCAAATTAATCAATTTAAAATTATTTTAGGACGTGTACGTCTTTTTAAATTTAAATGATTTTTATTGGTTAAATTATTATGACGTGGAAATTACGTAAAAGTTTCATGGGCATTTTTAGGCTGAAATTTCCTCTAATGTCAGAGTACTTTATGATATTCTAACTATTCCATTCCAATTAACACATCATATGACCCAAGAGGTAAAACATTTAGAATCAGTTGAGTGCTCATTACATTCAAATTCAATAAACAATTTTTCCTGATTTTAGTTACTTTCCTTTTTGTTCCTATCGCTAGTTGTACTAACCAAGGTTTTCTTTGTTTTTCCTTCTTAAGTTCACACATTTAAATTATAGCAGGGTAAATGTAACTTAATTTAGTATTGTAGATGCTACAACCCCCCTCCAAAATTTTACCTGTGCTTTGATTTCTGAGACTGCCTTTCATCATAAGAACTATCATTTTAACTAGTGTCAAATGTTCTTCTTATTTATTAAGTGTCACAAAGACATTCTTTCATGTTAGGCTTGTGATTTCTTAACTATTTTTTCATGATGACGATAAGGTCTTGTGGACAATAGTATCCCAAATTCTGAAGACAAGAAAACTCTTCTTAAACACAAGTTAATTCTTGCCTTGATCAAGCATAGGTTGCATGCCTTGTCTTGAGGGAATACACAATCCTATGTCACAGGGAACTACACAACTCCCAGTGAGACTAAAATGCACAATATTTTGAGGCATGCAGATACTGTGAAGACAAATTGTGCAATCATCTTACAAGATAAAACTATGTAACTCACTTCGAATTAAAAATGTGCAATCCCTTGTCACAAAGAACTTCGCAGTCCATTTAACCAATGAAATGTACAATCCCCAGGATTATTCAATTGTACACTGCTAGCAAACAGAAGGTGTGCATTCCTATCTAGCAGTGTGGCACAAGTTTCTATTTTTTATATTCTCATGAGTGTCAGTTAACTAGATATCCATCATTGATTTTAGGCATGCATGTCAGAAACCTTAACCCTAATCTCATGATCTTTAATCTATATAAGAAAGGCCCATAAATCTCATTCTCACATTCACCATTGGATCTCTATCCATTCTCATTCATTCGAGAAGCATTGTATTTCAATTGCATTTCTTTTCCAAGTAAGTTTCTCAAGTGTCGCCTTTTTTCTTTTTATCTTCACTTTTGTCGCTTTTATGTTTGAAAGTGTCTTTCTTCTTCATTCTTCACTTAACAAATGGTGTTTCTACTATTATTAACTTCTACAAGTGTCATTTCAGTATTTTGAGCTTCTTTTCAAGTGTCGCACGACATTTCTTGTCTTTTTTCCTACCATTAATTACTGTTGCTGGGTGTATTTATGCATGCATGGATTTCTTTTTACATTATTTTGTTTGATCAATGTAAATGATTGATTTGATTGATTCTCAGGTTGATCCACGTCCTTCCCCTCTTCAATCACAAATCTGAATTTTTCCCTTCTCCTTGCAAAAACTACACATTCTTTAAGCCTAACTTCCCTCCTCAACTGCGCATTGTGAAATCACAAGTAGTAGTGAGTCCTACTTTCCAACTGCTAATGTGCACTACATATTCACTGGCACTCCCCAAATGTGCACTTCACAATCATGAGAAGTTGTGACCTCTACCTTCCAGCTGAAACTGCACATTGCGCAATCTAGTCCCTTTATCTCCCAGAAGAAATTGTGCATTGCGTAGATCTAGTGCACATTCAACTACCTTGCAAACCATAATTGTGAAATCTCCCTCCACAACTGTGGAGTGCACTTTTCTAGTTCCCATTATGACCCTCTTGACCATAGCATTGCGAAATCCCTTCCATTAGTGATGGTTTTCTTGCTTGAAAGTTTATTGTTTAACTGATCTCTCTTGAACTAGCTTTTCATCGCCATGAGTGCATATTTTCCAACATGTACTACATATTTTGAACATATCAGTATCTCATCATCAAGTAGCACCATGCCTCCCAATAAATCAATATCAAAGGAGGTTACAATGAGTAGTATTGAAGAGGCCATTGACAGTACTGTGATAGGGGTTCCTATCCTGTCAAATACACAATGTTATATTGAAAAGGATTCTATTGTCACATGGATCACCATTAAGGATGCCTTCACTTCAACAAAGTTCAAAGAAGATCTTAAGGAAATGGAAGTCTATGAATATCCAATGATCAGGGTTCCACAAAATGGTCTCTAGATATGCAATACTTCTATGTGCAGATATTATCAAGTGGATATTATAGGATCTAGATACCAAGAGCATGGCGTTAAATAGTGCAAGTGGGAAGTAATTTTCCTCCTATTGGTCAACCGCATGAAATTCACTTGATTTAACACTTTCCCAAGCCTGAGTAGCACCTATATTATCAATTCTATGTAGCTTGGAAATATCTGAATACAAAAGAAGTGATCAATTCATGGTGGAAGGAACCAACCAAATTTCGCCAGAAGCTTAACAATACTTATAAGACCAAGTCTCTTAGAACAGTTTACCAGTACTTGATATCTTTATGCAACCAAGCCTATGGAAAGAGGAATATTGAATCCTTCCCCAAAGGGTGGATCTACATGGTGCATCTAATCATCCCAAAAGGGAAGATATTCAATTTGTCCCATTTAGTGTCTCAATAACTGCAAATCAATTTGAACAAGGTGAAAAACACACTACAAGGCAAGAAACAACAATTTTACATGTATGCATACTTATTGGATGGAATATGTGCTTGTCATGAGTTCTCACTTCTAGAATGGAAGTGGACATATAGAGAGCCCCTTATCCATATTTATTATAAATTTTTGTCATAATATAGTTACAAGGGAGTCTATGAGAAATTTGTTGAACACTTATTCAAGGTTTTGTATCTAATGATATTTTAGGAAGATGCTCCTTGCCTATCCCATGAGGAAATTAAGGAAGTAGCAGAAGTTGCAGATTGGTTTGCCTCACCTAATGGCACATACCTCAAAGTATTTGGTTCTCAGAAGGCCCCTCATATTTTACTAAGGTATGTAAAAGATAAGGTAGTCATGCAGGAGATTTATTATCACTTTAACATTGGTCTCTCTCATCTACTACAGAAGAAGAAGAAGGAACCTTGGCCTTCCTTCCATATGCAAGTGGGATCCTATGAGCTCAAGATATTAAATTCCGAGAAGTATAGGTAGAACATCTCGAAAAACTTAAGTTTGGTAAGATGATTTTTCACATGTATGATCCTAGAGGAGTATGCAAAAGAAATTGTGCTAAGTTTCATTTTGACTAGGATTATCACTCGTATTCCACATCATAGGAAGAGAACATAAAGAATTGTTATAATTCTTCCCAACCACATGCTCCAGGAAAAGAGGCGGGATCTTCTAGTGTAGTACATGAGGAGAGTGTTACCTAGGAAGGAAAGGAGTAGGAATTTTCCACTCCAGTGAGAATCAAGTATAAGAGGAAGGTTTTCCATACTCAAGAAGTGGAGTGGAGCCATAAATTTAAAGTAGATCCTATTATTCTCAAAGCATCCATTGTAGTGGAAGGGAAGAGAAAGTAATTAGAATAATTGAAGAGAAAGTAGTAGGTAGAGGAGAAGTGGTAGGAGCACGAGCATAAGAAAGAGGAAGAATGGATATGGAAAGAATAGAAAGAAGGGAAAGAAATGGAATATATGAAGACATAGGAGGATTTGAGAAGGAAGAAGAAGAAGCAAGATAGAAACAAAACTAAATAGGAATGGCAGAAATAATTAGAAGATGAAGAAATAGAGAAAAAGCAGGATAAGCAGTTTGCATGAGAAATTGAGGAGCACTTTACAGGCCCTAGACATGGAGATTGAATGGGAGGAGGAGTGTTACACAACATTTTGTCACTGTCCCTGTACTCCCCGTTCCTTGATCCTAGAGGACCTCTATAATGAACCATACATGCTTTCCCTTCATGAAGAAACTCCCATTGTGTCCCTCCTCATGAGCAGAACAATTCCCTTTTGCACCATTTCCCACAAATCTTCTGTTTTTCCCAGTTTACAAGACCAACGCTAATGACCTTTGTCCTCCTCACGTGATATGCTGAGAAACAGTTGCGCCGACTCCCTTTTGGTGCTTGTTGTCAGTTAGGCAGTCACACCAATGCCTGCAAGTGAAGATTAGGGTTTGCCCCAAATCTTGACCAATGTGTTTTGCTCTCATGATTTCTACCTTGTAAGATTTTTAGACTATCTTCTCCCTAACTAGATAGCTGCTTTTCATTTGATTTGTTTTATTGTTTATTTGTCATCTTTTCACTTGATTTCTTGGGTCATTGGATGGTTAGTGGCACTAGGGCATCTAGATTTTCATCCATTCAGTTGATTGTGAACTTAGTGAGTCAAGTTGTTGGTGCATTTACTCCTTGCATTTTATTTATGGTCCTTCTACGATTTTGACCTCCATTACACAAGTTTGATTTTTTTTTGTTTGCTTGTCTAAACGTTTATTTTTCGGCATGGATCACATTGCTTGTCTTGTTTTTGGTAAATTCATTGTTTCATTAGTTTGAAAGAGATTCTCTTTTTGTGTTTTTCATTTGCTTGAGAGCTAATTGTCTCGAAAACTTTTCCATTGATGTGTTTTATGAGAAAATTCATTTCGTCATTTCATGAAAAGTATAAAATTCTAGTTTGTTGCATCAGTATGTTATGATAGTTAGCATCATTGAAGACTAGGATTGCATTAGCATTCGAAAAGAAAAAGAACTCTCTTTGCTTTTGAAAGGACTGTTAGAAATGTACTTGTCAGGAAATTAGGAATTGGAAGGTATTTTCATTAGTTTATTTTCTCGAAAAGTGAAGTAGTGAAAAATCATTTTGATTTCGGTTGCTTGGTTGTTTGCATTTGATTGTGTGTTTTCTACCCTCTCTAGTGTAGACAATTCATCGAATTAAAAGGGTATTGTCTCATTTAGCTGCATTTAGGGTGTTTTCGAGTCACATCGCTAAGGCCTAAAAACTGAGACATAACTCAATATAAAATTTAAAATGAACTCAATTAACCTAAGGCACATTTGAAACCTAACGATCACGTCTAGAGGGTCTAGGCTAGAGATGTGATCTAGCATATTTAAACCTAGTAGTTGTCATTAGCTTTGGCACTAGACAACGCAAGTACGGATTTGTGCTCCCCATACCGTCAAGTATATAACGGAGGACCCCTCTAGGTTGCAACCCTTTATCCATAGGAAGCCGAGTCGGCCACCCTACAAACATGATACATTGAACACAACATTCGGGGAGATTGCCTGCCTGTACTTCTTGGTTTGCTGGGAGGTATTTTGCAGTTCACGGTTGCCTGGTAATCCTCTTTACATAGATCATCCAGAATCGTCATTTGATCTTTTTGACTCATTAAATTTAAAAGATCATTCAAGCTATTGTCCTTTCAAGCTTGTTTCAAATCAAAAGTGATAGAGTCATCTTTGTTTCTTTCTCGACTATTAAAAGATGAAAGAGCACTAGTTTATTTATGCATCTTAAAAAATTGATTGCCCACAATCTTATAACATCCCGTTAGTCTTTTCTAGACCAAATCGTGAGCTTTCCCTAAATAACATTTTAAAGCCTTGAAGTTTGTCTCTCTCTTTTCATGTTAACTAAGACAAGGTCATCGTGGTTGAACCATCTGGTTCACTTAGTTCCCCTCCCTCTCCTCCCTCTAGAAGATTGTTTGAGGAGCCTTTTCCTGAATTACCAAAGTCATTCGAGGACCAAGGCATTGAACTCGGTATCATTTTGAGCATTAAAACTTTGTCATCCCGTCCTCCGCCTACTTCAGATACTGGGTCACCTACTGATTTTGGCCTGGAATCTCTGGACAATCTCGTCCAAACTCCTGAGAGTTCGCCAACTACTAATGGTTAGCTTGGACTTGTTATATATCCTCTAAATCCTTTGTTTGACCCTGTTGTGATATCACCACAACATCTGTACAGTTCATACGATCAACTGGGTGTTTCTTTTGAACTATCCCCCCGTACCTCTTTGGTCATTCGCCGTCATTTTTTCCCAGCTATGGAACTCGAAGGCGATGCTTTAGTCACCTCTCAAAATGAGTTAGAAGTTTCTACTCTACACACTATTGAGGAGGAAGAACATCCATTTCCTCTTGAAGGTTTCCCCTATATAGGGAACATTCCCATCAGTGTGTATCAGGAATTGTTGCCTAATTATGTGTCTTTGGCACAATTGGTTTTAGGTACATCTAGTGCCTCATCAATTTACCATAACCCTGTTTGGGCATCTAGCGCCATGCCTACTACAGGTCCATTCATTGTGAACCCAACCTCCCAACAAGCCATTACCTCAGTCTCGGTGCAACCCACCATTCTGAACCCTCTTGTATCGTCTGTGCCTGTTACCCATCCGGTTCAATCGGCGGTCTCAAAGAATGTTACTATCAGTTCTTCAATCCCTCCAATAAGTGGCCAAGCTGTGCCACTGCCTGGGGGGTAGAATTTGAGTGTTAATATGGTGTCAGGAACCACCAATTTGAGTAGCTCACAGGCTTACATGGTTGGTATGAACCAACCTTATTCTGGAATTTTTCAAAACCCTACTAGTCCTGCTAGATCAAGCAATGTCTAGTACCAACAGGTTCAAAATCCCGTTGGTTCGTCTGGGTCAAGAAATTTCCAATATCAGTAGCCTTGTGAGGCTCAGGTTTAGTACCAAACTCCTTAACTTCCATATGGTTCTCAAGGGATTGTCAATTTGCCTTACGTCCTTCAGTCTGGGCAGTACATTCAACTTGGCTCATCCAATTTTTAGGTTGGTTATGGCCAGATCCAGTTTGGAAATTTTTCGGGCACTGTTCAAGTACCCTTTCAACAGCAAGGATAGCCTCTGCAGCAACAAGGGAAACCTTTGTTGTAGCAAGGGTCGTTCGTGCAATAGGAAGGGAAAATGATATTGTAGCAAGGTCAAATGCAACAACCACAAGGGCAACCCTTGCAACAGTTGCAGCAAACCATGCAGTAGTAGATGTAGTATGCTTCGCAAACCTCCCAACCTATGTCTTCGTAGGGCCAACCTTTGAAGCCCCAGGGACAGATTTTGCAGCCACAAGGTCAACCCTTACAGCAGCAGAACCAACCCGGGCAATAGGAACCCTTATATACATATCAACGGGGTCAACCCTTGCAAGGATAAGGCCAGGGACAAGTCCTGTAGCAGCAGGCCAAAAATCCATTTGCCCAAGGGAAGCAAGTACAAAATCCCTATGTCCAAGGGCAACAAGTGTACAATCCTTATGTCCAAGGATAGTAGGTCCACAATCCTCTTCTTCAAGGGCACGAAGTTCAAAACCCATATGGTCAGGGACAATAGGTAAAATATCCATATGTCCAAGGTCAAGAGGCTCAACAGCCTCTTAACCCATATGTTTCTTATCAACAATCTATGACTAAACAGTTCCAAGGTGTTCAAGGTGAAAATCCTCCCTATGGCCAAGGAAACCCACAATGGGGGCCGAATCAAATGCCATATGGCCCAAATCCCCCACTATGGGGCCAAAATCCTTACCAGCAGGGATGGGCTCCTCTAGTTGGACCCGCTTATTGAACTCCAACATCTTTTAATACTCAATTTCCATTCTTGGCCACACTAGAGGTTTCAAATGTGTCTCGCCTTACGAATGATCCAATTCTTCATTCGCCATACTGGCCTCTAGTTCCGTCCAAGATCCTAAGCGATTGTCCTAAGTTCGATGGGAAATCAAAAGAAGATCCTTAATACCATGTGATGACATATCACCTCTGGTGTTCTTCGAATTCTTACATTGTCGATTCTATTCGTCTCTCTCTTTTCCAACGAACCCTCACAGGTGCTACAGCCAAGTGGTATGTCAAGCTTCCTCAAAGTACTTACAATGAATTCAACTCTTTAGCCATGGCTTTCCTCGCGCATTTCCAGTTGTCAATTCGCTATGAAACTGGCACCTATTTTCTCACATCACTTAAGCAAGATATTGTGACACACATCTCCGATCACATCCATGAATGGATATGTAGATGTTGCCTGATCAAATTCAAGATTGTTGATCAGTTGCTCACCTAATGGTTTACTAACTCTTTCGTAGCTCCAATCGCTCATGATATAGCTATGGGTGGATGTGTTACCGAAGAACAATCCATTCCTCATGCCCAGCACTTAGATATTGTTTATTCTCAGTTTGGCACTTTGTATGAGCTATTACCTAATGCTTTGCGGTGATCATCGATCCCATGGCATCGAAGTCGTAGGTTACACCTCCTATTGATGGAGTAATTGGTTTAGTGTCTCAGACCCCTGCTAAATCTTCTTCCAAATAGAAGTCGATCTCAAACACTACTTCCAATAGTTCCTCCCAGAATCCACCTAGCCCTGGTAAAACCTCAGAGGTCCATGTTGTCCAGTATACCACAATGGACAAATCCTCGAAAGGTAAGAAGAAAGGAAAATGCAAGTGTAAATTCGATGCCCCAAAATAGGGTCCTCCTAAGTCGTTTGTTGGTGATTCTTCACAACGAAAGCCTGAGTATTCGTGCCTCATTTGCGAGGAGGATCAATATACCAAGGATTGTCCCCGATAGTCCAAAGTCAGTCGTTTGCTCAAAGGGACCCCAGTTGTTCTAAAAGAGTCATTTCCGTCTCAGCAGACCCAAATGATAGACCAACCTCAATCATCTTCTTCCTCAGAATCTCAAGTGTTCATGATGAGTATGCCTATTAATGTGGCTACTAGATTGAAAGATTACCAAACTCCTGCTCTGACAACTGGGAAAGAGAAAGAGGCCACCCCTTCTTCTTCTGCCCTGAGTTCTAGCCCTCTTCATATCGAGTGCCCTAACTCTAATTCTGCTATTCGTTCACTCTCTCAAGGTGTTCTAAGGGAATTCTCATACAAACCCAATGCTCGAGTTGCTCAGCACTATAATATTTTTGAAGATTTGGCTCAGGCACCGTCAGTTATGTTGGATCTCGAGGTGCTCCAAAGTTTTCTATCTCAGCGAAAATCTTTGTTGTTAGCTATTGGGCGTATTGATCCTACCAATTCCAATTTGATATGTTTTGATCTAGAGAACCATGTTCCACACCTGCCTCATCAAATTGCCTTTCTCATTCAAGTAATCATTAATGAGAAAACCATTGACAGGATTGTCATTGATGAAGGTGCTTCCACCTACATCATGTCGATCACCTATTGAAAGGCCATTGGCTCTCCTACTTTGAACCAATCCCCAAACACTTTGGAAGCTTTCGACAAGAGCGATTCACGACCCTTTGGTGTCTTACCTAACCTTTCCATTACTTTGGAGGGAAATATAGCAGAAGTCGAGGTAGAGATTGTTGATGCTAATCTCAATTGTAATCTTCTACTCAAACGGAGCTAGACCCATGCCAGGCATGTTGTAGCCTCCTCCCTATTCTATGTGATTCATTTTCCCCATCAAGGGAAGATTGTCACTGTCGACCAATTGTCCTTCTTTGCTTCTTCCTCCTGGGATGGCAATGTTCTGTATGTCAAGCACACTGGTGCTCCTTGTGAGAGTGTGGGGGCAGGCCTTTTTAAAAATTCTGCCTTGATGGGAATTTTTCCACTCCCATATCCTCATGTTGCCTCTGTCAACATGATCTCAGTCAAATCTGATCCTTGGGTCATACCTTCACCAGATCTTGTTGATACCTGGGGCGAGGTTATGCCACTTAGTCCTACCGAAGTTAATTACGTGGAGATTGTTTCAGCCTCAAGTTTTGTATCCTCTAATTCTCCTGTTTCGAGGACTTCTCTCGGTACGTATTCTCAATCCCCATGGCTTGGTGCTTCAGAATATTTTGATCCCTTAGCTGAGACTTTTCTCACTGACGAAAGTATCATGGAAGTAATGTCTCTCAAGGAACCCCCTTGGAACGATACTCATCGTCGTTCCTCAATCTTGCGTCACTTGGCGATCATGTCTATATGTCTTGAGAGGTTCTCTTCTCCACTGCTTATTGATGTGTTAGTTTATCCTAATGTGATCAAGCTCTTTCAACTAAGGGCACCTTTATTCCTTCATGGATTTAGGATTTTTCGCCCTCCCCAAGTTTTTACCGATTTCCCATTATTGCAATGGGGTTTCCATCTGACTCGTAACCCTGTCTCACCTAGGGGGCATGGGGGCAAAGCCTAATATGAGTTCTACTCTATTATTTGGCCTAGTTGATGCTTACTCATCATGGCAATGGTAAAACTCCAGTGTCCATCTGTGTTGATTGATTACCTGAGTCCTGGCATGGACTCTCTCAAAAAGTACTATCCTTAGATCATATTGCATGGTTACTTGTGTACATTAGTGTGTCATTAATTTTTGTGTAGTGTGGTTTGGTGTGTTAGTTTACAAACAACTTTCCTATTTACTATGTTTTTCCCTGCTTTGTAGATGTTTGTGACTCCTCACATTGGTTTCGCTGATGGTGCTTGTCGTAGTACCCGGAATCTATCCTCCGCAACATGGGACATTTATGACCCTCACGGTGAGTTGATCGATCTTCAAGGCATTTGTTTAGGTCGCACAACTAATAACATTGCTGAATACAGTCCAGTCATCAAACTGTTGTTAGAAGCCATTGCTCTTGACATTCGCGAATTGGTTGTCAACCTGGATTCACAACTTGTTGTCCTTCAACTCAACGGGCAATATTTCGTCAGAAACCCTTAGATATTGAGAATGTAACTACGTATTTGTCTACTAGAAAGGCATTTTTATTACATTACATATCACCATATTCCTAGACGCGTGAATACATTGACAGATTTATTAGCTAATTATGTGTTGGATAGACATTTACGAAACATGTGAAAAGCCAAAACAAATCATTTGTACCATAGTAAGCAAGAAAATATAGCATATATATCTATGGTGATAACATTTGATACATCAAAACCCAAAAAAATAGTATGTGTGTCAAAATAACATTGGCGGCTCGCAGGCCTCATATATCCGTGGCATGACACGACTCGTGCGACACAAGTTAGAAATCAACAGATCCGATCCAATACCCCCACCGTGTGTCTCTGGTACTGGCGAGGAATGTCTCCCACCCGAGCATACTCTGGGATACCACGAGTCAACCCCTCAAGGTTCCTCGCGATCTCCTCCTCGTTGTCACTCCCCTCCTAATAAGGAGTGACATCAAACTAGTGGGCGACGCACCTAGCTATTGGAGACATCCCAGCAGGATGCTCTGGTCCAACATCTGCATTGGCAAAATGAAATGTTATCAACATATATATATATATATATATATATATATATATATATATATATATATATATATAACAACTAAAAAATCACAAAATTAAAAAATTGATTTTTTACCTTTGTCATTGAAATCCTCTCCATCTGGCAGTGGCATGTCCAGATCTCCATGGAAGTCAGTTCCACTGTATGTCCAATCCTCCACGACGATCAACTATCGTCGTAGCCATGAAAAGAAGACATGCCTGTAAGAAATATGCTGACCCCTAATGTCCCTGTACTCCCTGTTACTTGATCCTGGACAACATCTATAGTGAACCCTACATGCTTTCCCTTCATGAAGAAACTCCCATTGTGTCCCTCTTCATGAGAAAAACAATTCCCTTTTGCACCATTTCCCACAAATATTCTTATTTTCCCAGTTTACATGAACGACGCTAATGACCTTTATCCTCCTCGTGCTAATATGCAAGGATTAACACTGTCCCTAGCACTGACTAGAGTGACTGAGCTTTGTTTTATTCATGCAGATTCTCTTTTGGAAAGTTTTTTAAATAAGGAGTCGAAGCTTCCAGCTCTAGAAGCTTCATAACGGAAGTTTGGTAAATGGTTGAGCCAGATGGAGTCGAGGATGTTAGTTTGGCCTCCTTTCCCCTATAAGGATGGAACTACCTTAGGAGATAAGACATTCTCCCATGAGAAGAGGAACCATCTCCCATCCATTCATGCTATATAATCCTCCCTTTTTCCTAAGCACAAGCTAGTGTTAATGTTGGTGTGCTAGTGCTAATTAGGTTTGGAGTAAACAACAAGCTATTCATAGTTGTAGTTCTCTAGTTGTGTGAGGGAGAAGTGTGAATTTGGTTTAGTGTGAAGCCTAAAGGGAAGAGCCTTAAAACTATCATTGTTGAGGCTATCATGGAATGCTAACGGAAGTGTGTGGGAACCTGGTCTTGTCGAAGGAGAACGGTAAGGTCAAGACAATGGTTGTAATCTCTTCTTGATTCAATATATATGTGACTATCGATTGATTTCCTATATAATGTGCCATCTCACATGTTTATGGGTTAATTCTTCTTGACTTATTAAGTAGGTTGAATTACAATTTGTATATTATCACAATTGTTGTTTGTTGTTGTTTACTTGTTTTAGGTGTTCGAAGAAGGAAACGGGAGATAGATGGAGCGAGCAAGCAAGGTCATCACCAAATGGGATAAGTGTACTAAGAGGTAGGCCCTCTTAATTGGTTCTAACCTAAGGAAATATATCATAGAATGTATTGGTTGTGGCTAGATTCATTATTAGGCTAGAGGAATTGTTTGTGTCCACACTCATAATTTTACTTCACCACAAGGAGAACCAAGAGGTCGACATTTTTCCCATTGCAAAAAAAACCAACAGTTATCCCTAACCTCCTCTTACAAGTGGCCAGATCCCATTCAAAGAAATTGGAATATCTCCTTTAGATGATGGTATGGTCATGGATATTTCCAACTTTTTCTTTGATCAACTAAAGAATAGAATAGTACAAGAAAGGTGGAAATATTTTCCCAATGATATGGTTCATCTTGTTTCCATCCATACAAAGAGGGTGATGTGCTCAATACCAATGTGAATCCAGGGACAGTCCCAACAACAAATATAGCCTTTGCAGGAGATGTAAAATTGAACACAAATTTCTTGATGGAGGAAAAAAAACAATTGGAAAAGGAATTAACTACTGCAAGACAACAACTTGATCATGTCCAAGTGATGAGCCCCAAAAATGGATGATTATTTGGGCTCATTCAACCTCCTAATTCGACTTAATCCACTATTCTCATTATTTTATTGCGTGTTTTTGATTGCATTTATGCTAATAGAGTGAATTGGGTTAGTCATTCTGCCAACAAGTCTAATGTGTGCTTTGTGTAGTCTTTTTGGTCAATTTTGAGACAAAATTGAAGGTTTTAATGAGCACTTGGCAGCCAAATTCGTGGGAGAACAAGGGAGAGGATTTGTAGGAAGGTGTCCCCTTCATTTATGGGCCCTTACCTCGAATTCTCCACCATCAGCTCGGAGTTCAAGGGCCACCAAATCAATTAACACAAGGGCAGCCAAGAAAGTCAAGTAGGACTACTGTTAACTGCAAGTTTTGGGCAGCCGAGTCCCTAAAGTTTAGGAGGACTGTTGGGGTCCTCAATTTGTATAAATAAGAAGGCTTAGGGCCTCATTTTGGTTAGCCAGTAGTTAGTCATTTTATAGTCATTTTGTATTCATTTTGTAGTCATTTTATATTTCGATTTTTAGGCAGTAGATTAGCTTTGCTTTCAGCACATTTTCAAGTTCTCCTTGTGGAAAGTTTTTGGAATGTAACATTTCTTGCTCAATAAAGATGAATCCAGCTTTGCACCAGCTCTAAATCTCTCTTAGGAGGTTGTATCTCTTGGGGTTGGGCCCATATCAAGTGCCCGCTACCTCCTTTCTTTACTTTCATGTGTCTTTGCTGCATTCTTAGAATAAAATCTGCTATTTAGATTTAAATCTTGTTTTGTATTTAGGTTGCTTTTGATGAGTAAAATAAATTTTCATGCTCAAATTTAGTTGATCGGTCGCTAACAGAAAAAGCTTCAATAAAAGGGCCAACAAACATCTGTGGTTTCACCTCTCCCTCAGTGGGATCAGGAGCTGTGACTAGGATGACTTTGCTGCCCACAAAAACATTGATTTTGCTTTGTCATGCAATCACTAGTGTTTTATCTTCATGTGTAGAAGTTGGTTACAAGTTCAGACTTTCGTTTGCTTAGTTGCATGAGTTAAAATACATGGTTTCATTGCAGGTCACACTTCTATTCATTCTCTTTACTGACAGCTAGCAAATTAGGTCAACGTAACTAGGTCTTTGAATTTACAAGTCTTTGTTGGTTCAGATTGGAAAAACGACTTGCAGAGCACCTGTACCACTCCTTCATCTGCTTATTCTCCATCAGAACCATCCACTCCACCCTCTACTTAGAATCCTTACCTCACGTTTGCCACATTTCCTCACATAACCCTAGTTTTTGTACATCATTGTTTCAGCCTTCTTTGAGCCAACTTAGCTATCTACACCTTCTCACTACTCCATCCACCAGTCCCTGGGCCACTTCAGACCCATATCCTACCTCCATATCCATTCATGCATCTTCCCTCACTCACCCATCCTCCAAAATCCAATTTTTAAACATCCTGTAGAAATTTTTGAACATCCTGTAGAAATTCCTGAAACATCCTGTAGAACCCCTGCAGACTTCCTGTAAAAGCTCACGAATGAGGTTTCTTGATAGCCAAACTTTGTGAAACTCTCAGGAAGGGTGCTAGGGACCCCTTAGGAACTCTTCTAACCTTCCCGACCTCTTCCAAGCATTTCCTCTCGCCAATCCACCTCTGCACAGTCAAAAACAATTAAATTGTATGCATGATAATTGTGACAACTTATTCAAAAATACAAAAAGATGTTTTCTTCAGATAGTGATAACTTAGACACATGCATTTTACCTTCCTAGAAGTCAATGGCATCTCTTTCAGTAGTTTGCATCCTCTTTTTCGCATCAGTAGGGCTAGCTGGTAAAATTAGGGTTTGCTAGGGTTTGCGTTTCCTTTCCGCTTCCCAATTTCTTTCTGCAAGTAAATTAGCCCCTTTGAGTTAGCTTTCATTCATCAGTTAAAAAGCTTCTTCTAAGAGCTCATAGAAGTTGGCTTAAGCTCCTAGCGGACTTGTGCCAGCTGACCAAGTGACAGCTGCGGCAAGAGCTAGTACTTGTGCATACAGCACCGTCGCTTCCAAGTTTGTTACGAACTACCGGATTGATAAAATTAAAGAAGGGAGTTCCAGGAGTTGCAGCATTATTGCTGCAATACTGGGGCCCACCACCAAGCTGAGAACCAAATATTGCCTTCGATCGATTCTCACTTGAAGGGGTTTTAGGCAGTAATATATGATGAAATCTAATTACCAGTAGGCACCATGAGGTAGCTTTATGAAGGGATGATCACCCTTCAAAAGGTGGTAGTTCCCTTACATGAGATGAAAAAGAGATCACGGGATAATGTGAAGGTTGTAAAAGTGATCCATGTAGCTATCATCGCGATCTAGGAATGGGGTACCAAGTATAGGAATGCAACACTAGAGTTGGATAGGAAAACAAGATAGGAAACAAAATTGGAGAAGGTTTAGGTTATAATACTTATGCAGAGTAACAATTATCTCAATACTTTTATGGAAAACACTATTACCACCTATGCATGACTGTATAATGGTTTGGACTCATAATTTAGAGTGCACAAGATTCCTTCTATTTGAGAATTTGTAGAGACAAAAGGAAAAAAATATTATCAAAAAGGAAATCAAATAAAACTTGAATAATTTGAAGTGGGTTACTACTAAAGAGGATTTTGAGATCACCAAGCACAACATGTAGTTGTATGTAACTGAACATGCCAAGGTAAATATGAAGTTGTCCTTATTATGGAATGAAGCTCAAATTGGATCCAAAACTATATATTTGGATGCTATGGAAGTAAGAGTCACACATTAGCCAATATTCCTTTAAATTTTGAGGATGTAGAAACACATTATAAATCTTGGTACCAATATGTTACAATAGAGCTACAAGTGGATGTTGTTGAGCTAGAGTTTCCTCAAACTCAAGCATAATGTACAAAGTTTTGTCCTATTAGGCTCTAGCCCTTTTTGTATTATGTGTAGAGTTTTGTCTTATTTGGAAAATAATAAAAGTGTGAATGTAAGTGGAAGTCCAAGAGTAAAATGTAGAATGTGGAGTTTCATTTGTTATAATAAAGACAAAATAAGTCCAAGAGTCAAGAGGGAAGCTCAAAGGTCACAAGGGGGGATGAAAGGTCATCTGATTATTTATAAATAAACCCTCATAAATCAAGCAAAGGGATTGGAACCGAAGCTTGTTAGACTTGGCTTCTTTAGTCTAGCATAGGAGTGAGTATCATTATTTGGAGAAGCAAGTGGTGGCTTCATATTTGACTATTGGGGCTAGTTTCATATCATTGTAACTGTATATTTAGAACTTTCACTTAATGATCAGAAACTCTCAGAGCCAACACACTTTCATGCATGTATCGTGGATGTTGTAAGACTACTCTTTAAATGTTTATGATATATGTTATTTCATTTATGCTAATGTCATTAAACTAATCCGTTAACTATAGTCTGTTTCTTATTAAATGTGTGTTGTATACACTTACATGATCGTTGTTATCTTTTGAACTATTTTTAAGGTTAACTAATTATTCTTTTATATGTTCATGTGTCTCTTTCAAGATAGTACTATTACTTTTCATTCATAGGCTCACTTTCTTTTATTTTGTGTGGAAGAACCTCTTATGCATTAAAATTGATATTGCACAAGGTTCACACACTTGTTTTCACCAAAGCTATGTATATCATATTATGTGTTCATTGCTGCCAAGGCACATATTTGAGAGCATCATTATGGAAATCGGTCATATTTATAGTTGGCTATACTACTCCAAATGGTTTGGGGTCTAACTGGGACTTCACATAAGTGATACCCCCTTCCCTATTATCAACATCCAACACCATGAACAAGATTTTGGCACTAGAAGGAGAGTCGGATGACAAGCTAAGCTTGTGAAATCTTTTTTGAATATTTCATCTTGAATGTCTTCTTCCCATATTATAACCCTATGATGTTTTCCTAGAGTTGTAAATCTTAAATTTCTTGCTCATATAATCCATAACTTATCAAATATGAAGTTTAGCGGTGAGGATGAAACAACCATCCTTGAGAACACCCTCCACTTTCTTGAATTTTGTGATTCTTATGAAGTTAATTATGAGGATGTTTATTTCAAGTTTTTCTTTCTCACTTTTGAAGGTCGTGTTGAAAAATGGTGTTATATGTTGCCAGATGCTTCTATCCATTGTTTTGAACAACTTGTCATGGACCTTCACCGAGCCTGTGATAGGTATGATTATAAAAGTGTTTACAAGAAAATTATTCACCTTGGAATGAAACTTGGTGAATTTTTGGAATATTTCCTTGATCTCTTTCTTCACTTATGTTATGAATTTTCAGAGGAAGACATAGATTGTGATTTTATGAAAGAAAAGTTTCAATATCTAGTGCATATTTATTTGAATTCTCATGAATATGAATCTCTTACAAGTCTGCTAGATTTTCTTGGTCATGGAGCCCTTAAATTCTCAAAGGAAAAATATAATATTTGTTTCGAATCTTCATATTCTTTTGTTTCTTTATTAAATTAAATAGCTCCAAGTACTGATGTTGAGGCTGGAAAATTTGAAGATCATATTGCTGAACCAATCCTATGTCCGCCTACCCCTTATAATCAAATTTTGAACTCATGTTTAAATCTTGGATCTGATTTTATTAATCATACTTCTTCTTCATCAAGTCTCACTAGAAAAACCGATTGAGGATGGGCCTTGTTAGCAAGGCGACCCAGGATCAAACCTCGGGAGGGGTGGTTGTGCTATGTTCTAGGGGTAGGAGACAAGCTAAAATATCCAGTCAACTTAGGGCTAGTGTTGCCTAGGCCGAGTGTGATCCCCAAGTGACTTTGACTGCTTAGATTCTGTTGGCATTGTGATGCATGCGTTGTACTTGATGGCAACCCACTCATAGACGAACATCTCACTTATATATGCCAAAGAAGCAGTTATCGGGAGCCATTGAGCCATTGGGAGCTTATCGGAGAAATAGAGGCGCATTCTCATATATAAAGAGCTTATCGGGAGGAATCAGGCCTATATAACCCTTGGATGCATGCTTACTCATTATCGGGAGTCATTAGGCCATATATGCATGCTTTACCTCCATCAGGAGTTCTTCGGGCGATCAAATCCCATATATGCATTCATTAATACTATCGGGAGGTGTTTGGGCACTTAAAACCCATATATATATATATATATATATATATATATGTATTACATAATAAACAATAGCATGTATGCATTTCCCCCTTTTGGCGGATAAACACAGTTATATGTGTTAATACATGTATTTCGGCATATATGCGCATCGGTGGTTCGGGTATGTAACACCGTTGAAACCTCCGACTGCATTGGACCCAATAACATATCGCTTTTGGTTTATAATAATATCACATCCGCAGTATATCGCAATGCATAAAGGGTTGCCCACCACAATCCTCTGATTGCGATAAGAGGTGGCGGACCCGATGGAAGCATTAAAGGCAGCATATATTAACATCGCATCCGCGGTAATCGATTGTGATAACATATGGACCCGATGGCATTTCAAATGTGGTTTATAATAATATCGCATCTGCAGTATGTCGCAATGTATATAGGGTCGTTCACGCCAATCCTCCGATTGCGATAAAAGGGAACAGACCCGATATATATATATATATATATATATATAACATGGTTAATGGGCATGTCGCATCCGATCCATCGGATCGGAAGTCGGGAATAAGCCATGATACGGGCATGCATTGTTAGCGATGAGGAGCAGACCCGATATATATATATATATAGGCTGGTTAATGGGGAATGTCGCATCCGATCCATCGGATCGGCCATCGGCAAATAAATGATGTTATACAGGGATAAGGAGTGGACCTGATATATTATTGTTATGAGTACATTCAGTTTAAAGTCCGCCTCTTTTCCCGTTTGGACCGTTTTCATCATATTTTCGCTATTTTTATCACTTAAGTCATTCTTTAAGTGATCGGTCAAAGCAAGTGAGCCCCAGGTTTTTGGATCCCTGGTATTGTTAATCTCGGTTTTGATTCTTTGTTTTTAAAAAGAGCTTTGCTATATAAGAGGGAATGAGATCGTTTGGTGACAAGCATGTGGGTATTGAAGATCTGATAAAAGAACAACTCTGGAAGACTTTCGATCGGTTGGGAAGTATTGGCTGAGATCTCATCGGCGCTGTCTGGTATGATTGTTGTCTGGAGATCATAAATTGCAGGAGACTGTGCAAGCGCATATTCCTGCATATAAAAAGGCACAGGCACAGAAATTTACGGATGCCTTGATGAAGTCGAAATCCCTGATAGAGATTTATTTCTGCCTTGTATCAATCTGCAGGTTGATGGGTGCGCAATATTAAGTCTTTCGACTGTATTGATCATGTTTAGCCTCGGGTGCGCTGTAATGTGTAAATCCTCTGTAATTGGGTTCTGAAATTGGCCTCTGTTGTCTTCTAAAAGGGTTCTGGGTGCGCAATATTAAATTATTCCTGTAGCAATAATGTTTAGCCTCTGGGTGCACAGCAATATGTAAATCCTCTGTATTGGGTTTTGATAACTGTCATGACTATTGATCTGATGCTTGGGTAATTCTGAAGATTTTTTTATACTTGATGACCATTTTATCTTCTTGGATCCAGTCTGAAAATTAGTGAAACGTGGTCCTTGAATGAAGAAGGGGGTTGTAGCTCCCTTCTAGGAGAGACTGGAAAACGAGAGAGGGTTGTAGCTCTCTGCAGGTTGCAGCCTGCGTACTGGTAAAGGACTGCACCAGTACAAATTCATTGTAAAAGAAGTTTTATTTGAAAGAAGATAGAAACATATTGCAGCAGGTGGTTTTCACCCACATTGGGTTTCCACCTTATATCTGGTGTTCCTTTGTGTGACTATCTGTTTTTCACTATTCTTGTTCATTATTATATGGTATTGACATACAAGTTAATTATCAATATAGGAAGAATAATTTAAAGAATAAATCTGGATGGTTTATTGAAAAGAACTTAATAATACTGATTCACACCCCCCCCTCTCAGTATTATTTCCAACAATTGGTATCAGAGCAGGTCCTTCAGAAGAATCTTGATCGCTTGAAGGAAGATCGTTCAACATGAGCAACTACGAGAGGGAAGCATCAACCAGGCCACCAATTTTTGATGGGACAAACTTCGTTTATTGGATGGTAAGAGTTACTGCCTATCTTCAATCTCTTGGTACAGAAGTCTGGGATATCATAGATACAGGGTATACTTTTCCATCAGCAACTCCTACAAATCCAGCTGAGAAGAAGAAATATGAAACAAATGCAAAGGCGGTCAATACTCTATTAGGATGCCTATCTCAATCAGAATTTGTCAAGGTAATGCAGTTTAAATCCGCAAAAGAAATATGGGACAAGATTGTTCTAAGCTATGAAGGAGATGATCAGGTAAAACGAGCAAAACTTCAAACCCTCAGGATTCAGTTTGAAAATCTAAGGATTTATAATGATGAAAGTGTGGCTAACTATTTTCTTCGTGTAGATGAGATTGTTAATTGTATGAAAAATTTGGGTGAAGAAATAAAAGAGGCTGTTGTGGTTGAAAAAGTTCTAAGATCTTTTTCCCCTAGGTTTGAATCTAAAGTTTCTGGAATAGAAAAAAAGGAGAATCTACAAAACCTTAAAATGTCACAGCTGCACGGAATTCTAACTGCTTATGAAATGAGGAAAGGAGGTCCATCAGACAGGAGAGAAGCTGCCTTCAAGGCTTCAGACAAAGGTGAGTACTACGAGTCAGGACATGTGTCAGAAGAAGAAGAAGAATCAAATTTTGTCAAAAATCTTCAATGGGGCACTAGACGGTTCCGAGGTAAGTTACCTTTCAAATGCTTTGCTTGTGGAAGAGTCGGTCACTATGCTGCCAAATGTCCTCACAAGGATAAGATTGACAAAGGGAAGGAACCTGTTAGATGGAACAAGAAACATAATGCAAATAAGAAAAGCTATTACACTCATGAAGATAGTGATGGACTTTCAAATAGTGACAAAGATGAACGAGGTAATGAGTATAAACTTTTAATGGCTTTTGAAGATGATGACTACATGGATGCTATAGATGTAGGAGGTTTTTATGAAGAGATGTCTAATCTCAAAATTTGCTTAGAAGAGAAAAAGGCGATTATTGATTCTTTGCAATGTCAACTGGCTGAAAGGGAAAAACATCTTGAAAAATTGGAATGTGAGATTGTTGGTCTTAGAAAGGAGATTGAGAAAAAAAAAAACTATTAATCTTAAATTTGTTAAAGGATCTGAAACTCTGGATGAGATTATCAATGTGCAGCATTCTCCATTAATCAAGACAGGTCTGGGATATAATGGAGAAACATCTCAAGCATCCACCTCCAAAAGTTATCTTGATGCAGCAAGGAGGAGCGAGCAAAGGCCTAATAGAAATCATCAGGTAAATCAGGGACAATTTACATCAAGAACGAACAAAGATTATCAAGAAAATCGGGGGCAAGCTACCTTAAGGACAAATAGAAGCTACAATCAGCCACAGGTAAAATCTTCCCAGTTTGCCTCAAGAATGAATGTCAGTAGAAACTACAATCGGATGGATGATAGATTTGATAATCGCAGGAGTTTCTTCAATGGCCAATGTTTCTCTTGCCATAACTTTGGGCACAAAGCAGCTCAATGTGTTGCCTATAAGACAATCATGACTAGAGAAGCTCAAAAACAAAGGAATATGACTGGAATCACGAAAAGGACTTATAACAATTTTTCGGCCCTTGAAAATGAAGTTGAATGTTCTATTTGTAATAACTTCGGTCATGAAGATTCTGAATGCAGGAGCAGGTTTTGGAAGACCACTCAGAAGGAACAAACCTCAAATGCCAAAACATGGAGAATGAAGGAACCACAACCAGAAAGATGTGGGATAGCTTTTTATGCAGAAGGACAGGAAAATATATGGTATATCAAAAGCGGATGTTCGAAGCATATGACAGGGGACAAAGAAAAACTTGAATCATATATTGCATTAGAAAAGGGAAAGAAGGTTTCTTTTGGAAACGATACCCCTGCAGCCATAAAAGGAAAAGGCATTGCTCAGTTGAAAGAAAAGGTCAAAGCTGGAAATGTTTTGTATGTTGATGGCCTGAAGCATAATTTATTGAGTGTTAGTCAGATGTGCGATCAAGGAACCGAGGTAATATTTCGATCAAATGAATGTAGTGTTCGTGATCTTGATATAGGAAAAATAGTGATCAAAGGCAGAAGAACTCCAAATAATCTATACATATTTGAAGAAGGACAACAACAATGCTATTTGAGCAAGGATGATGAACACTGGTTATGGCACCAGAGGTTGGGGCATCTAAGCTTTTCACAAATAAGGCATGCAAATACCAGGCAGTTCGTGGTCTTCCAGATATCAAAATTCCAGACAACACCATATGCAAATCATGTCAGTTTGGTAAGCAAACCAGAACTAACTTTCCTGAGAAGGAAGGATCAGCTAGCAAGCCTCTTGAGCTAGTCCATACAAATGTATGTGGTCCATTTAGGACAAGGACACCTCTAGGAGAAGAATACTTGATATTATTCATTGACAACTTCTCTAGGTTTGTTTGGTTAGGACTTATGAAGCACAAAGACGAAGCATTCGAAAAATTCAAATCCTTCAAAGCCTTGGTTGAAAATGAATCAGATTACAAAATTAAGTGCCTCAGGTCCGACAGAGGTGGGGAGTTTACCTCAAATGAATTTTTCGATTTCTGTGAAGAACATGGAATAAGAAGGGAATTCTCTACAGCTAGGACTCCTCATCAAAATGGAGTAGTGGAAAGGATGAACAGAACAATCCAACAAATGGCTCGTGCTATGCTTGATGAGTCTGGAACTCCCACAACCTTTTGGGGTGAAGTTGCATATGCTGTGGTTGTTATTCTCAACAAAACAAATGTCCGAGTAAATAGCACTCAAACTCCTCATGAGCTCTGGTATGTGAGACTCCTTCGGTAAAGCATTTCTAAATTTTTGGAAGCAAATGCTATATTAAGAATACTGATGAACAACTTGGCAAACTTGAACCTAAAGCAGATAAAGGAATTCTCCTTGGTTATTCTCCCCACAACAAAGCATATAAGTGTTACAATAAAAGACTTGGAAGAATTTGTTATAGCATTGATGTAGTGGTTGATGAAAAAGGATACATTCCTAGGCAAGTAAATTATGAAAATATCGAGGAAGATGAAAACTACTCTCCAAATCAGATTGATGATGAAGAAGAACCTCAAGGGGCACCAGAGGAACAGATAAGGATAGAAGAGAAGACTCCATCCAGGTATGTACAGAAGAATCATCCAGAATCTCAAATTTTGGGACAAAAGGAGGCAGGCATACAAACAAGAAGAACAAATGCAGAAGCTTCAAGCTATTTGGCATTACTCTCTTCCACTGAACCAAAAAATGTAAGAGAGGCATGCAAGGATGAATGTTGGATCAAGGCAATGGATGAAGAACTTGAACAGATCGAAAAGAACAACACTTGGGAGTTGGTTCCTAGACCAAAGGATAAGAATGTCATAGGAACAAAATGGATCTTCAAAAATAAGTTGAACGAAAATGGGGAGGTAATTAGAAACAAGGCAAGACTAGTGTGTAAAGGGTATGCCCAACAAGAAGGAATAGATTCTGAAGAAATTTTTTCTCCTGTTGTAAGACTTGAGACCATCCAAATGTTCCTTGCTCTCTCAAGCTTTCAAAAGTTCAAAGTATTTCAAATGGATGTGAAATTAGCTTTTCTGAATGGAGACTTAGAAGAAGAAGTATACATTGAGCAGCCAGATGGTTTCATTCTTGGGAATGATCCAAATCTTGTATGCAGACTGAAAAAGGCTCCAAGGGCTTGGTACTACTTTTTGGACAAATACCTTCACCAACAAGGTTTTTCAAAAGGATCAGCGGATAGCAATATTTATATAAAAATTGAAAATGACAGGTTGCTAATACTTGTTGTGTATGTAGATGATATTATCTTTGGCAGCAATGAAGAAGCTATGAGTCAAAGCTTTGCCTTGGTAATGCAGAAAGAATTTGAAATGTCCCTGCTAGGAGAACTGACATACTTTCTTGGATTGCAAATCCAACAAAATGAAGACGGTATCTTCTTGTCTCAAACCAAGTACCTCAAGCAGATTTTGAAGAAGTATGGCATGGAAGATTCAAAACCAGTATGTACCCCCATGGTTACAGGATGCAGTCTTAGTGCGAATGATGAATCAGCAGCAGTTCATCAACCAACCTACAGATCTATGATTGGAAGTCTACTTTATTTGACAAGTACCCGACCAAACATCATGCATGTAGTAGGAATAGTTGGAAGATTTCGGGCAAATCCAAAGGAAACTCATCTTCAGGCAGTAAAGATAATTTTCAAATATCTTCAAGGAACTCAAAACTATGGCTTATGGTATCCTAGAGACACAGATCTCACAGTTCATGCTGACACAGATGCAGATTGGGCTGGAAGTGTGGATGATAGGAAAGCACAAGTGGTGGTGCTTTCTTTATGGGTTCAAGATTAGTATCATGGTTCAGCAAGAAACAGAGTTCAATTGCCTCATCTACAGCTGAAGCAGAATATGTGGCTGCTGCATCTTGTTGCACTCAACTTCTTTGGATGATGCAGACCTTACAGGATTTTCAAATCACGTGTACACCACCTATCTCCATCCTATGTGATAATACAAGTGCAATCAGCATTTCAAAGAACCCAGTCATGCATTCAAAGACCAAGCACATACCGATCAAGTATCATTTTCTCAGGGAAAAAGTGCTTGAACAAAAGGTAAAGTTGGAATATTTTCCTTCTAAGGAACAAGTCGCTGATATATTCACCAAACCATTGCCTAGGGAAACCTTTGAATATCTCAGGAAAAAACTGGGATTTTTTGATGCATCATCTTGTTGTTAATTCTCAGATTGATGATTGTACGCGAGGTTCATATGGGGTATACGCGTACAAGGCTCAGGGGGAGCATATCTAATCCATTGTTGGCATTATAACATATCTCAGTAGGAGCAAACAGGGCGGATGGCAGTCCTCGGTAAGTTCTTGGTTGACAAAATATCCATAGCATTAAAGGTGCCGAGTTCGATTAGCGGCACGAGCAGAAGGAAAACAGGGTGGTCTCTGTATTATAAGTAGCCAATAGCCAAAATAGCTATGGAGTGGAATGGTTACCTGAAAAATCTGAAGTTGATATCCAGTTCATAATCAGGAGGAGCAGATTCTCAGGGGGAGATATAGTCAGGAGGCGCAGGTCTGGGCAGCCAAATATATATATCAGGGACAAAGTATGTCTTGATCCACCCTTTGCCCTTGATGTCAAAGGGGGAGAGTGATTTTGGTGTTGTTGCCATCAAGTCCAAAGGGGGAGATTGTTGGCATTGTGATGCATGCATTGTACTTGATGGCAACCCTCTCATAGACGAACATCTCACTTATATATGCCAAAGAAGCAGTTATCGGGAGCCATTGAGCCATTGGGAGCTTATCGGAGCAATAGAGGCGCATTCTCATATATAAAGAGCTTATCAGGAGGAATCAGGCCTATATAACCCTTGGATGCATGCTTACTCATTATCGGTAGTCATCAGGCCATATATGCATGCCTTACCTCTATCGGGAGTTGTTTGGGCGATCAAATCCCATATATGCATTCATTAATACTATCGGGAGGTGTTTGGGCGCTTAAAACCCATATATATATGTATTACATAATAAACAATAGCATGTTTTCATTTCCCCTTTTTGGCTGATAAACACAGTTATATGTGTTAATACATGTATTTCGGCATATATGCGCATCGGTGGTTCGGGTATGTAACACCGTTGAAACCTCCGACTGCATTGGACCCGACGGCATATCGCTTTTGGTTTATAATAATATCGCATCCGCAGTATATCGCAATGCATAAAGGGTTGCCCACCCCAATCCTCTGATTGCGATAAGAGGTGGCGGACCCGATGGAAGCATTAGAGGCATCATATATTAACATCGCATCCGCGGTAATCAATTGCGATAACATATGGACCTGATGGCATTTCAAATGTGGTTTATAATAATATCGCATCCGCAGTATGTTGCATTGTATATAGGGTCGTTCACCCCAATCCTCCGATTGCGATAAAAGGGAATGGACCCGATATATATATAAAACATGGTTAATGGGCATGTCGCATCCGATCCATCGAATCAGAAGTCGGGAATAAGCCATGATATGGGCATGCATTGTTAGTGATGACGAGCGGACTCGATATCTATATATATATATATATATATATATATATATATATATATATATATATAGGCTGGTTAATGGGGCATGTCGCATCCGATCCATCGGATCGGCCATCGGCAAATAAACGATGTTATACAGTGATAAGGAGCGGACCCGATATATTATTGTTATGAGTACATTCAGTTTAAAGTCCGCCTCTTTGCCCGTTTGGACCGTTTTCATCATATTTTCGCTGTTTTTATCACTTAAGTCATTCTTTAAGTGATCGGTCAAAGCAAGTGAGCCCCAGGTTTTCGGATCCCTGGTATTGTTAATCTCGGTTTTGATTCTTTGTTTTTAAAAAGAGCTTTGCTATATAAGAGGGAATGAGATCGTTTGGCGGCAAGGATGTGGGTATTGAAGATCTGATAAAAGAACAGTTCTGAAAGACTTTCGATCGGTTGGGAAGTATTGGCTGAGATCTCATCGGCGCTGTCTGGTATGATTGTTGTCTGAAGATCATAAATTGCAGGAGACTGTGCAAGCGCATATTCCCGCATATAAAAAGGCACAGGCGCAGACATTTACGGATGCCTTGATGAAGTCGCAATCCCTGATAGAGATTTATTTCTGCCTTGTATCAATCTGCAGGTTGATGGGTGCGCAATATTAAGTCTTTCGGCTGTATTGATCATGTTTAGCCTCGGGTGCGCTGTAATGTGTAAATCCTCTGTAATTGGGTTCTGAAATTGGCCTCTGTTGTCTTCTAAAAGGGTTCTGGGTGCGCAATATTAAATTCTTCCTGTAGCAATAATGTTTAGCCTCTGGGTGCGCAGCAGTATGTAAATCCTCTGTATTGGGTTTTGATAACTGTCATGACTATTGATCTGATGCTTGGGTAATTCTGAAGATTTGTTTATACTTGATGACCATTTGATCTTCTTGGATCCAGTCTGAAAATTAATGAAACGTGGTCCTTGAACGAAGTAGGGGGTTGTAGCTCCCTTCCAGGAGAGACTGGAAAACGAGAGAGGGTTGTAGCTCTCTGCAGGTTGCAGCCTGCATACTGGTAAAGGACTGCACCAGTACAAATTCATTGTAAAAGAAGTTCTATTTGAAAGAAGATAGAAACATATTGCAGCAGGTGGTTTTCACCCACATTGGGTTTCCACCTTATATCTGGTGTTCCTTTGTGTGACTATCTATTTTTCACTGTTCTTGTTCATTATTATATGGTACTGACATACAAGTTAATTATCAATATCGGAAGAATAATTTAAAGCATAAATTTGGATGGTTTATTGAAAAGAACTTAATAATACTGATTCACCCCCCCTCTCAGTATTATTTCCAACAGATTCCCCTGGGTCATGACTCCTCAAGCCACAAGTCAAACCTATAGGATCACAGACAACTTGAAAAAAATATTATTGCTTCTTCAAGATATATTTGTTATTCTCCATCATCCATTCCCTCTAATCCTCTTTGCTTTGATTCACGTGATCAATCTATTATGTCATATTCTTTTGAACCTCATGAGGATCAAGTTCAAAATGATGTTATTGAACATAAAGAAATTTGAGATATCTTCCATGATGATTATGTGTGGGCCTCAGATTGTAAGCAAGAATTAGTTATACATGATCACTCACTTGATCTTTCATATTCACCATTGAATCACTTTCCTGATATGTTCAAGGACTCATATCTTAATATTACTGGTGTTGATTGTAGTCAAGAGTGGTGGAATGTTGATTTTGCATTTAATAATAAAGGATTGGATCCACTTTTCATAATATGTCTCTTTTCTCATCTTTAGTGTGTGAAGGAGTGGAATTTCAAACTCTTTGCACTCAAGTAAATCCTTCATTTGATTCATCCAATTATGAAGAGTCTCTAGACTTGGATGTGAAGTCTAATCTAGCTAGTGGCTTTCTTAATGTATTCATTGACATATCTAATGATGATCTTGCATTGTCATCTGTTGATCTTCCAAGCCATCAGCGTTTGATGATTCACCATTTGATAGTTTGTAAACTTACCAAGAAGTTGAGCCACTTCAGGATCTAGTAATTTTAGTAAGTGTTCTGAACATGATCAAATGAATATTTCATCATGGGAACATATTCATGAATCAAATGAACATGTTGATAATAAATATCTCTTTTGATTTCAAGATTATTCACCTTTTTATCACGATACAAACGTAAAATGGTTAGAAGAGTCTTACTTTGCAAGCTCTTTGGCTAAAAAAGTTTCAGTCTTTCTTCATGTTTGCAAAGATTCAAAGTTCAAATAAATTTACTTGTGTGAGAGGTTGTTCTGGCATTCAAGTTTGGGAGCATGTTATATTGGTATATCTTTCTCTTTGTGTACTCTGTTTGATGATTTTTCTTATCACTCCATCCCTCGCCTGTATAGGTCAGACACTACTTCGATGGTTGCATTGGAAATTTCATTTCACGTGAGCCTGACCTTTTCTTTATTAGTTTAGGAGTAGGTTAAATTTGGTTTTCTTATTTATTTTGTTTGATTGTTGTATCTTTCGTTTTTTTTTTTCACTTTGCGCTTTTCTTTCACATTTGCTTGTAATAAGCCTTGTATGAAAGTTGTGTGTTTTGGTTCTGCACAAGCATGGAAAAGTTTGAGATGGTATTGTGTAACTATTAACACTTAGGCAACTGTCAATGACCTTCTTTGCACATGCCTTGTATATTTTATTCCATGGTGCTCAGATGGAAAATATGTTTCTTTCTCAAAGAAAACCTTAGTATATCCACGATGCTTGAATCTTCAATCGGATCTTATTTCTTGAATTGAAATTTTATATGTTCATTTGGTTTTAACATATCGAATCAGTCAATTAGAGAAGGTAAACGAGGAAACTTAAGCAAGAAAACTTACTTCAGAGGTATATTTTTAAGATTAATTGTAAAACAAGGAACAACATCTCTTTCTCTCAATAAGTCAAGATCACTCTTCTACCCATGGAAATATAAACACTGATAAAGTGCTAATGAGCATAAAGATAAACAATAAAATAATGGCTTCATGTGGAGAGAGGTGAAGCAAGAAACTTCATTAGGGTACTGAACAAGCTTGCTAGAAGTGAAGCAATGCTTGTGTTTCCTTGAAGTGACTCTATTAGGGTACTAAACATGCCTACAATTAGAAAAGAAACTCTAGAGATGATATTGATACTCTGACATCTTAAACTCATGTTCTTACATAATCCTAACCCCTAATAGAAACAACTAAGGTATGAATTTCTATTGCAATTATTTGATCAATGAAAGGATAGAAGAAACTATATATTTAATCGAGTTAATTAAGAAAACTATACTAATTTATGGGGCGAAACAATACTTCCTAAAAACATAGACTCAATACATAAATCTAGACGAGTACAAGAGAAGTTGGAGTTATACTAGTGTGTCACCAAGTGTTGTAGTAGTTACAACTCCACTCCAAAAATTTTCCTATGCTTTGATTTTGGATCCTACCTTTCATCATAAGAACTATCATTTTAAATAGTGTCAAGTGTTCTTATTTTTTATTAAGTGTTGCAATAAATTATTCTTTCATGTTCAACTTGTGATTCCTTAATTGTGTTTTCAAGACAATAATCGGGTCTTTCCAGCAATAGTTGCCCAACTTCTAAAGACAAGCAAACCCTTCTCAAACATAAGTTAACTTTTTCCTTGATCAATCACTAGTTTCATGCTTTGTATTTAGGAAATACGCAATCCCCTATCGCAGGGAACTATGCAACTCCATGTGAGACTAAACTATGCAATATTGTGAGGCATGCAACTTCTATGAAGAAAAATTGTGCAATCACCTTATGAGAGAAAATTGCACAACTCATTGTGAATCAGAACTACGCAGAACCTTGTCACAGGGTACTGCACAGTCCCTTTAGCCAGTGAGTTGTGCAATCCTTGAGATCAGTCAATTTTTCACTCCTAGAAAATAGGAGGTGTGCATTTCTATCTAGTATTATGGAAAATGTTTCTATTTTTTATCTTCCAACAAGTGCCAGTTAACTAGAGATCCCTCATTGATTTTAGGCATGCATGTCAAAAACCTTAACCCTGATCTCATGAGCACAAATTATATACAAGAAATTCTAATAGAGATCATTCTCACATTGATCACCATTTGAGATTTGGCCATTATCATGTGTTCGAGGAGCAATGGATTTCAATTGTGCTACTTTTCCGAGAAAGTTTCTCAAGTGTTGCTTTTTGTGTCAACAAAATCAAGAACAACAACCTCTATATTTTCGTCATCAATTTGAAAGAAAATATAGTGTAGCTTTAATATCATCAACCTGTAACTAATTATGCCATATATAGATATCAAGTCATCCTCTTGACCTTATCAACATCATCTTCCTCCTTTTTCTTAGTAGAAAAAGCCTTATGTTCATAAAAAACATAGCCTTCCATGAATCAACTAAGCATATGCCATATCTCTAAGCAGTGATACAAAACCATTCACATCATATCATATACATGTGAAAGCACCATAGTTATCATCCATGACCCCAACAAGATCATCAAATCATTGTAGCAAGAACTACATGTTATTTCCTCAATATATCAAGCATGTATCATCACTAGGGTGTTTTCCAACATCCCACATCTGATAAGCATCAACCATGTTAATCAACATATGTTAGAACTAAGCCTATCATCATAAAGTAAGAAGTCATCATCAATATGTGACTAAGTAAGCCATGTCTCCAAGTAACCATGTCTTCAAATAGTTATGTCTTCATGAAACCTGCAATAAAACCATTCTCTTGGCCAATTTTCTTCATAAGAAGATCTTTTATACCAACATCATTTACCAATATGCAACTTAAGTAAACATCCATGTGATCCTTATCTGTAATGTATCCATCATAGAGATAACAATATGTATCTAGATTCTCATCAATGTGAAAAGAAAACCATGAGTTCATAGTCATTTGTCAAACTTTCTTGACACCACCAAGAGCAACAATCCTCAACCAATATACCAAGTGAGAACCAAGAACTATCCTTATTGCTACTTATGACAGTAAAACTTTTGAAGCTTAGGGCCTTCTCTTCGGGCTTCAACTTCAAACATTACGATCCAATCCATTCTAGACTTTTGAAAAATAGAATATGTACAAATGATTAGTGAAATCAGTAACTAGGTTGAATGTAGTGTTTAAGCATTCGACCATTAAATGGTCCTCCTTTTATTTTGTCATTTTTATGTTTGAAAGTGTCATTTTGCCTTGATATTCTTGTAATGAGTGAAATTTTTTCTATTATTAACTTCTACAAGTGTTGTTTCAGTATTTTCAGCTTCTTTTCAAGTGTCACATTGCATTCCTTGTCTTTTCTCCTACCAAATGTTACTGTTGTTGGGTGTATTTATGTATGCATGGATTTCTCTTTTCATTATTTTTTTCTCAATGTTAATGATTGATATGATTGATTCCTGGGCCGATCCAAATCATTCCCCTCTTCAGTCATAGATCTAGAGTATGTCATTCACTTAGCAGAAACTACGCAATATTTGAGCCTTGCTTCCCTCCTCAACTTTGCATTGTGCAATCACAAGTAGAAGTGAGGCTTTCTTTCCAGCTAAAACTGCGCATTACGTAGTTACTAGCCTTCCCCAACTATGCAATGCACAATCACAGCCAGTGTTGACCCTTGCCTGCTTGTTGAAACTGCTCTCTACACAATCAAATCGCTTTCTCTCCCAATAGAAACTGCACATTACACATATACAATGCACAACCATCTCCCTTGCAAACCAGAACTACACAGTCTCCCTCCACAACTATGTAGTGCACATCTCAAATACTCATTATGCTCCTCTTGAGCCCAACATTGTGTAAACCCTTCCCTCAAAGACTGTTTTCTTTTCTTGAAATTTGATTTCTTAATGGATCTCCCTTAAACTAACTTGGCATCGCCATGAGTGCATCTTGTCTAAGAGGTACTACAGATTTGGAACATATTAGTCTCTCATCATTAGGTAGCACCATGCCTCCCAATAAATTAGCATCAAAGGAGGTCACATAGAGTAGTATTGAAGAGGAAATTGATAGTACCATGAAAATGGTTCCTATCCTGTAACATACACAATTCTATATTGGAAATTCTTCTACTGTCACACAGATCACCATTAAAGATGAATTTAATTCAACAGAGTTCAAAGAGGATCTTAAGGATAGTGAAGTTTATCTGAACATCCAACAACTAGGGTTCCACAAGGTGGCTGACAGATATCCACTACTACCATGTGTAGATGTTATCAAGTGGATATTGCAAGGTATAGATACCAAGAGCATGGAATTTAACAATGTTAGTGGGAATTAGCTTACCTCCTATCGGACACATGACATTCACTTGATTTGCAACTTTCATAAGCATGACTAGCACCTAGATTCTAAACTTTATGCATCTTGGATCTATCTGAATACTAAAGAAGTGGTTATGACACGTTGGAAGGAACCAACAAAATTTCACCAAAAGCATGACAGTACTTATAAAACCAAGTCTTTCAGAAAGGTTTATTACTACTTAATAGCTTTATGTTGTCGAGTGTATAGAAAGAGGAATATTGAATCCCTCCCTGAAGGGTGGATCTACATGTTGCATCAGATCGTCACATAAGGGAAGATATTCAGTTGGTCCCATTTGGTGTCTCGGCAGCTACAAATCAATTTGAGCAAGGTGAAGAATACAGATCAATGAAAACAACTATAATTTTACATGTCTTCCTACTTATTGGATGGAATATGTGTTTGTCATACATTCTCTGGTCTTGAAGAAGTGGACCCCTAGGGTGCCCCCTATCCATATTTATTGCAAATTGTCATTATAATCCAGTTATAAGGGAGTGTATGAGAAACATTTTGGGCACTTCTTCGAGGTTTTGTATCAAATGATCTTGGAGGAAGAAGCTCCTTATGTGTCCCATGAGGAAATGAAGGTGGTATCAGAAGTAGCAGATTGGCTTGCCTCACTTGATGGCACATACCTCAAAATATTTGGTTCTTAGAATCCCCCTAATATTTTACCGAGGTATGTAACAAATAATGTAGTCATGCAAGAGATTGCTTATCACCTTAGCACATGTGTCTCTCAACTATTGCAAAATAAGTAGAAGGAACTCTGGCCTTCCTTCCCTCTGTAAGTGGGATCTTATGAGCTCAAGAGCTTAAAGGTTATAGAGGCAAAGGTAGAACAACTCGAAAGCCTTAGGTTCGGTGAGATGAGTTTTCACAATCCCAAAGGATTGTGAAAAAGACAATGTGCTAAGTTGCATTTCACCTATGTTATCAGTCTTATTTCAGATCATAGGAAGAGAATATAAAGATTTGTTATAATGCTACCCTACCACATGCACCAAGCAAAGAGACAGGCTCTTCTAGTGTGGTACCTGAGCAATGTTACCCAAGAAGGAAAGCAGCAAGAAGTTCACACTCTAGTGAGCATCAAGTATAAGAGGAAGTTTGTGCATACTCCAGAAGAGTATCAGAGCCATAAGTTCAAATAATATCATATTATTCTCATAGTGGCCATGGCAGCAGAAAGGAGGAGAAAGAAATTAGAATAACTTAAGAGAAAGTAGTAGGTAGAGGAGAAGAGGCGGGAGGAGGAGAAAAAGAAAGAGGAAGAACGAATATGGAAAGAAGAGAAAGAAAGGAAAGAAAGGGAAGACATGCAGACATAAGATAAGTTGAGAAGGAATGAAGAAGAAGAAGCAAAATAGAAATAACTTGAAGAGGTACAACAACAACAATTAGAAGATGAAGAAAGAGGGATAAATCAGGATGAGGAGTTTTCATGAGAAATTGAGGAGCATTTATAGGCCCTAGAAATGGATATTGAATGGGAGGAGGAGAAGCAAGAGGCAGACATTGCACCCATTGTAGAACAAGAAAGCCTTTAGCCCTCACCTCCTCTTATAGGTGGCCACATCACATTCAAAGAAATGGGAATATCTCCTCCAAATGATGATATGGTCATGGATATTTCCATCTTGAGATTTAATCAACTAAATAACAAAATAGTAAAAGAGAGGCATAAATATTTTCCCAATGATTTTTTTCATCTCGTTTCCATTTGTACAGAGAGGATGGTTGTGCCCAATATCAAGAGGAATTCATAAATAGTTGTGACAACAAATCTAGCCTTTGTAGGAGCTATAAAAGTGAACACATATTTCTTAATGGAGGAAAAAAAATTGGTAAAAGACTTAGCTACTGCAAGACAAGAGGTTGATCATCTCCAAGATGAGAACCAAATATTTTCTTTTGTTGATTCTGACTTGAACAAGTTTCGGGAAACAATATATGATGAAATTTAATTACTGGGAGGCATCATGAGGAAAATTTATGAAGAGATGATCACCCTTCACAATGTAGTAGTGCCCTTGCATGTGATGCAAATGAGATCATGGGGAAATGTGAAGGTCCTAAAAATGATTCATGCAGATATCAACATGATCTAGGAATGGGGCACCAAGTACAGGAATGCACCACTAGAGTTGGTCAAGAAAACAAGACAGGAAGTAGAATTGGAGAAGGTTGAGGTTAGAATACTTATGTAGAGTAACAATCAGCTCGGTAATTATGTGTCCAACACTATTACCACCTATGCATGACTGTATAATGGTTTGGACTCCTTAGTTACAAAGTACAAGCTTCCTTCTATAGGATCATTTACAGAGAAAAAAGGAGGAAAAATTATCAGGCAGGAAATTGAAGAATACTTGAACAATTTGAAGCAGGTTACTACTATAGAGGATATGGAAATCACTAGAAACAACATGAAATTATATGTAGCCAAACTTTCCTAGGTAAATATGAAGTTGTTCTTATTATGGAATGAATCTCAAACTGGCTCCAAAACTATCAATCCAAATGTTGTAAGAAACATTTAGACATAGGTCAAAACTTCCTTCAAAGCTTGAGGATGTAGCAGCACAACATAAATCTTGGTACCAATATATTACAAAAAAGCTACAAGTGGAATTTGTTGAGCTAAACTTTCCTCAAACTCAAGCATAATGTAACAAAAAAAATTCTTATTAGGCTTTAACCATTTTTGTCTTATGAGTAGATTTTTATCTTATTTGGAAAATAATAAAAGTGTAAATGTATGTGGAAGTCCAAGAGTCAAAAGTGGAAAGTGAATATTCGTTTGTTAGAATAAAGACAACAGAAGTCCAAGATTTATAAGGGAATCTCAAAGGTCACAAGGGGAGATGAAAGGTCATCTCATTTGTTACAAATAAACCCTCATAACTCAAGAAAAGGGATTGGAACCTAAGATTTGTAGCCTCAAATTCTCTAGTCTAGCATAGAAGTGAGTATCATTCTTTGGAGAAGCAAGTGGTGGCTTCATGTTCAACTATTGGGGCTAGTGTCATATCATTGTAACTATATATTTAGAACTTTCACTTAATGATCATAAGTTCTCAATGCCAACACACTTTCATGCATGTATCCTAGATTTTTTATGACTACTCTTTAAATGTTTACGACATATGTTATTTCATTCTTACTAATTTCAATGAACTACTTTATTAACTTTAGTATGTTTCTTATTGAATGTGTGTTGTATGCGCTTACATGATTGTTGTTATCTTTTGAACTATTTTGCAGGATAACTAACAATTCTTTTATATGTTCAACCATCATTTTTAGGATAGTACTATTACTTTTCTTTTATAGGCTCATGTTCTTCTCTTTTGCATGGGAGAATCTCTTATGCATTACAATTGAAATCTCGCACACATTTGTTGTCCCCAAATCTATGTGTATTGTTGAAATGTGTAACTAGGTTCAATCTTCATAATATCTCATGTAGTATTGATTTTATATATTATTTTCATTTATAAATCATGGGGTTTCATGTTAAGATCAATTTGTTTTAGTTCAAAGCACCCATTATGTGCTTCTAGGATTTTTCATCATTGTATAGAGTAAAAAGAGCCATCATCATATGTGAAATACGTCATTAGTCATCTTGTAATAAGTCAAAAGAACTATTTTTAGTCAAATGTGTCAAAATTACTCCTCCAAGACCAAGTTGGCCTATCCAAGATGAATTCAGCCTCATGATGGCAATTCATACTCCAACGAAGTGTATATATATAAGACACTCGAACTCATTTGTAATACTAACCGAGAAAACTCATTGAAGCACAAGGAAAGTATAAAAAGGGATAGAAAAGAAAAGGAGGATCTAAGGAAGAAGAAATGAAAGACTAAACATTAGTTTTTGTCTCTATTCTCTCACACATGTGAAGCTTTCGGAGCACAATTTGTTGCCACATATCTAAATTGCAATCCTCACAAGAGAAGCCAAAAGTTTGGAGCTAGAAGATCAAGTTTGGAGGATAAATACCTAAGGAGAAAGAAGAAATCCAATAGGGGAAAAAAAGGAATTAATTCTTCCAAAAAACCACACAAACGTGCAAAAATTAGAACCTTAGTAGGGGCCAAAAAATTACAGACCTAAAGTAGAAACTAAAATTATGAAATAGATGTAATGACCCTTCTCCCATATCTACCCAAGTAATTGCCCAACCGGGGTAAACATGTGATGATAAGTTACTATGATATGATTCAACCGCCTAAGTGACCTTAAGGAAGTGGAACCGATGGAAACACATAATACCAACCCTTTTTCACCTACTATAGAACTCCCAAATTGCATCACAATCATTCCCCTGACCAACCCCCGATTCCCATTAAGCATTTAGACCTCTAAACCCTCGAACTCTCCCTTGATATGGACAAGGATGCATCTGGAAACCCCCAGATGCATGCACAACATGGGTATGCATGCATTTGGAAATTTTTCTCCTCAGACCTGTGCCCGCGACTCCAGGATTTGTGCCACTTTTCAAGCTTAGAATCTAGGTCACTGCCCAAAAACTCCTGTAGCTTTCAGAATCTATGAAATACATGATGACAAGACTTACAAATAAAAAAATGACTCCAGGATTAGGTCTGACCATCCCCAACTGGGACTGACATTTTGTCAAACACTTGGCATCAATGAAATCACAAATGATTGATAAGTCATATGGGACTTGACAAGAAGGATCACCACCCTCTTCCTTTAATTGTTTTGACATAAATTAGTTCTTGCTTCCATTATCCTTTCAATTACAAGTAAATGCATGAAATAACCATGACAATAGCCAGTCATATAACCATGCTTATAACCAACATTAAACCATGTAAATAACAATGGTATAACAACCATTAAATCCACATATTCATGAGAAAAAAATAAAGATAACTTAGCTTTTATTAAGCATAGGCAAAGCCAACCAGGTTCAGTACTTCCACATACCACCCAATCGTAAACATGGCTGAACCAAATCTTTCTTTCAGCCAGCCACCCCCATGCCATATTCCAAGCATGAATGTGGGGTATCATGGATAAACCAATCACAAAAAACCAAGGGAATACAGAGGTTAAACCACCTCCACCCTCACCAACCATTATCTCACAAAAACCAACACCGAGATCACAAAACCAAACCAAACTAGGAATGCCTCCGAACTCCATCACTATCCTTGAGGAATTTATTATTTCCTTCTCTCTCATGCTTTACCACAATCAACACTAGATCACTAGGCCCTAAACTGAGACACCAGTATCTCAAGATTTACCACAATCCACACCAGATCACTAGGCCCTAAATCAAAACTCCACCCTCAGGCTTTATCGTGTATCCCACCAAAATTGGTTAAGGGATTCATAAGCCTTTAAGAATTTTCCTAAGACCACCTCTACCCCAGATTTGGAAACCATCCGGAAATTACAAAGCTCAAAATCGAGAAAACAGTCCCATCACACCATGCCTATCTGGAAAAAGGAAAGGCTGGGAAAAAAACCACTATCATAACCCAGTAAAACCATGCTACTAATAGCAAGAGAACCATATACCAACATGCAAAGCCATGCATGTCAGAACCAACTAGGAAATCACACATACAATATGTTTCCTGCAAGTATTCGTGTTGAGGCTGCTTGATCCTACTCCTCCTTGTTTGATCTTTTCTTTCCTTTCCTTTCCTTTCCTTGTACTTCCTTTTCTTGCTTTTCCCTTCCTTGCTCCAAGGCTAGAATTCTCCAAGAAAACTCTAAGTGTCCAAGAGTGTGGGAGAGAGAGAATAATGAGAGAGCTATAGAATTGAACTAACAAAAGGTTAAAAATTGATCCTCAGAAGCCTTTTTATCAATGAGGCCTCTATTTTCTTCATTTTCCATTATTTTCCTTCAATTTCCTCCTCACATGCAACCTATGACCTTTCATCTTCCTTTTCTCCTATTTTCCTTATTTACATAAATAAATGTGCCAAAAATACTTCTTTTCCTTTTTACTAGATTATCCATTGCTTTTGCCAATTTCTCTTAGCTATAAACACATCTAGTTATGCGCACTAAGATATCTTTGCCTAACATTCATCTTCGAATACATGTCCCTTAACCATGGTCTTATTTTTCCCATATTAACTTTTATTACATGAAAATTTAACCAGGGGTTGTTACAGACCCCTCCCCCTTGGGAACATCGTCCTCAATGTTAAACCACACCAAGACCTCATCAAAACCATTGAAATACTACCCATGGAGCTTTATAACTTATCTCAGTGCATTATTTACAATGAAAGACCTGCTCAAAACAAAAACATCATGACAAGATAACAACCATACCGCTTATTGGAGATTTATAACATAACTCATGGGGGTATTTAGATCCAATACATATGTACATATACCAAAACATAAAAAATACATTTACCAAAAAAAATTTCCTCTTCTGACAAAAAAAGAAGGATGCATGGATCGTATCTGATGCGCCATCTTCCATGTAGCTTCTTTAGGCCCAAAGTGCTTCCACTGCACTTTAACTTGCTTTATGGTTCTATTCTTGAGCATGAGATGCTTCCGTTGCAATATTCATTGAGGCTCCCACTAGAATTCTCATTCTTCCTCCACCTACAATACAAACCAATCAATAACATGATCCACATCCTTTATATACCTTTTAAGAAATGAAACATGGAAAACATCATGGAATTTCATTGTTGGAGGAAGTGCAAGTCGATAGGCCACTGGTCCAATCCTCTCAAGGATCTCAAAAGGCTTGAAATATCATGGTGCCAACTTGGAACATGATCCAATCCTCAAAGAGTTCTTCTTGGGCTTGATGCGCAAATACACATGTTCCCCAACCTAAAACTCCTTGAATTCCCTGTGTGGGTCTGTATAACTCTTATATATATCCTATCTTGCCTTTATATTCTTCTTTATAGCCTACATTTCTTGTTCCATGTATTCCAACATATCCATTCCAATAAGTACCATATTCACTAGATCACTCCAATTGATGGGAGTATTACAGGTTCACCCATATATTGCCTCGAAAGGACTCATCCTCAATGACTCCTGATAATCGTTCTTGTATGAAAAATAAACTAATGGAAGATACTCCTCCCATATTCTTTGCTAGTGCATCACGTACATCCTCAACATATCCTTCAAGATCATGTTGACCCTCTCTATTTGTCGATTCGTTTGTGGATGATGGGTTTAATTAAGGCCAACTCTGTACCCAAACCTGCAAATTACTCTTTCCAAAACTTTGAATTGAACTTCGCATCCCTGTCCAACACGATCTTCTTTGAAACACCATGTAATCTCACAATCTCCTTGATGAAAACCTATGCCACCTCACTAGCTAAATATGTAGCCTTCTCTGAAATGAAGTGAGCTACCTTGCTCAACCTGTTGACCACAACCATAATAGAATCATGCTATCTCACTATCCTCAGAATACCTATAATGAAATCCATGGAAATGACCTCCCATTTCCATTCCAAAATTGGAATAGGTTGTAGTGGACCACCTGGATGCTTACACTCTAGCTTTAACTACTGACAGTCCAAACATCTAGCCATGAAATTTGTCACTTCATTCTTCATATTCGGCCAATAATAGAACTTATTCATCGTCATCAACATCTTCTTATATCTTGGGTGACCCGAGTATGGCTTGATGTGAAACTCCCTTAAGATAAGCTTCTTGAGTTCACTGTGATCCGATGTGTAGATCCTGTCCCTAAATCTCACCAAACGATCTGCAATGAGGCAATAGTCTCCATCCTGATCACCTGTACCTATACCTGCACCTAGACATGTACATGTACCTACACTTGTACATGTACATGTACCTACACCTATACCTATAACAGTACATGTACTCTATTGTAACCTGTGCATAATATCCATATAGTTGTCATCCCGCTGTCTTACCTGTAAGATCCTATCCTGTAACTTTGTTCCATAAGAGCTCATAATTTCTATATGATTCACATGTAATTTCTTGCTAAGAGCATCTGAAACTCGGTTCTCCTTTCCCTTAATATATATGATCTTGAATTTAAACTCACTAAGGGTAGCCAACCATCCATCTTGCATGGCATTTAGATTTGGTTATTCAAAAAAGTATCTCAACCCACTATGATCACTCATCAATACAAATATCCTACCAAGAAGATAATTGCTCCACATCTTCAAGGCATGAATAATAGCTGCCAACACAATATCATGAGTCATGTAGTTCTAATCATGCCCATTCAACTTCCTAGACTCATAGCACACCACCTGACCCTCCTGCATAAGGACTCCACCAAGTTCTCTTTTACATGCAACTGTACACACTACAAACTCTTTATCTAGATCTTCAATATTAAGGACTGGAGCATTGGTTAACAATTGCTTCAGCTGCTTAAAACTAGCTGCACATTCTTCTATCCATTTGAACTTCTTACCTTTCCTCTACAAGGATGTCATAGAATATGCAATGCATGAGAATTTCTTGATGAACCTCTTGTAGTAACCACCAATCCAATGAATGATCTCATCTCATCCACATTCTTAGGAGTTTCCCACTCCATGATGGCCTTTATATTTTCTAGATCTACTGCTATTCCTTCCTTGGAAACAACATGTCCCAGGTAATGCACACTTGTCTGAAGGAAGTTGCACTTGCTAAGCTTGGCATACAAATGATGCTCTTTTAGCAATATAAACACTACTGCTAAATGCTCGACATGCTCTTCTTCATTCTTGTATTATATCGAGATGTCATCAATGAGTACAATAACAAAATTGTCCAGATAAGTATGAAACACATTATTCATCAAACACATAAATGTAGCTCGAACATTAGTTAAGCCAAATGGAACTACAAAAAACTCATAATGCCCATACTTGGTCCTAAAGGCAATCTTGCAGATATCCTCTTCCTTGATGTGTACTTGATGATATCCTAATCTCAAGTTGATCTTAGAGAACACTGCTACTCCCTTCAACTGATCAAACAATTCATTAATCCTCGGAAATGGGTACATGTTCTTGATAGTTACCTTGTTTAGTTGCTTGTAATCAATGCACAATCTGAGAGTACCATATTTCTTCTTCACGAACAACACTGATGCACCCCAAGGTGATACACTTGGCCTAATGTATCCCTTGTCAAGCATCTCCTTTAACTGTAATTTCAACTCTACTAGCTCTGGGGTACTCATCCTATAAGGTGACTTCGATGTTGGTGTTGCCCCTGGCACCAACTCAATAGATAAATCTACTTTCGTGTGAGGAGGTAACTTTGGAAGCTTTGCTGAAAACACATCCTGATACTATTGTAATACAAGGTACCTCTTGAAGATTTCTACATTCTCAAAATCTTTACCCTTATCACTAGATCTATACACTCCAAACATCACACAACCTTTTCTTTAATGCTTAGCCTGCATAGTGATAACCATCCTCACTCATGTAGGCTTCTTCTTTCCTTGCAAAATTATATTTTCCCCATTATCATCAAAGCACTCAATGGCCTTGTCGAAGAAATCCAATTTGATCCTGTGAAGATACAGGCAATCCATAACCAAAATCATGTTATATGATCCCAAGGGAAGTACATTCAAATGTGTTGTTGTAGGCATACTACTTAACTCAAATGCACAAGCTCTTACCCAATGGTGAAATATTTTCTTTGTACTTGTAGTCAACTGTACCAACCAAGATTTTGGATGCACTTATTTTCTCAAACCACACTTATCCACCAGGTTAGGATTAATATAACTATAATTAGATCCAAGATCAATCAAAAAGAGAAATAACTTGATCAAAAATATTATTGTCCATCTCAATGATAGATGTCTGATGATCCGCCTTCCTGTTGTCCACAACTGCATAAAGCCAAGGAATGATATGGCTAATATCCCCAACTGTATGCGCCTCTTGAGCACTATAGATTTGAGGTTTACCACCCTGATACTGTGGAAAATCCCTCTTATGATGACGCTTGCCGCATATCCAACACTATAATGATGATCTACTATCACCTCTAATATGCTACTCTCCATGTCCCTTCTCAACTATATTAAATTTCTTGTAAGGGATCATATTTTATTTCTCACTTGCATCTTGAGGTTTTCCCCGCTTTGGTGGCCATTTTCCCTTAACTTTCTAATTTCTTTTCAAGTCGTGCTTAGACTCAACTTTGCTCTTCGAATGCTCATAACAATTATGTTCCAGCTTTCAAATGGCCTCCTCCAATGATCTAGGCTCATCAAACTCAATCTGGTCTTTGTATGCTACTGGCAATCCACTGATGAATCTCTAAACCTTGGCCTTCTCCTCCTTAACGTAAGGGACATATCTCAACAGCTCCAAGAACCTGCTAGTATACTCATTATTTGTCATTAAACCCATCTACAACTCATAAAACTCCTTAGCTCTGTCATCATAGTACCTTTACGACAAACACTTCTTCTTGAAGAGCCTCTCGAACTCATTCCAAGTTAAGTCATCCTCCCACCAGATTTCTGATTTCCCTTTAAGACTAAAAGTGGTTATCTTTGCTTTCATGTTCTCTGAATAATCATGCAATCTGAAGAACTTCTTGATCCCAAACAACCATGCCTCCTCGTCCTTTGATTTCTTGAACTCTCCATCAAATGTAGGTGGATTTGTTTTTTTTAACTCCTCTAGAAAATATCGCTTGTCACTCCTCTTGTAAGGATGATAATGATGATGATCATAATGCCTATTTAAACTAGAACTATAATAGTATCTCTGTCTACCACCTCTCTTATCTGGAGTATCCAATGACATTCCATATTTGATCGTGTCTTGTCTATATGACTTGTACTCGCCATGAATCCTACTATCATATGCCTCATTATTTTTGTCCTCTTACTCATGGTTGAGACGAAGTGGTCCATGTCACTGCAATTCTAACAAACTCTAAATAATAAATACATTTACCTCTTCTTGTTTCTCACATGCCTGTATAATTCTATCATTGTCTACGTTACAACTCCTTAATTTTTCCTTTAAACTTCTAAGTGTGTCTTCCAAATCAAAATAGTGCCCAACACCATGCTACTCATCTGGTCCATAGGGAGAGTCTTAGGAACTGTAGTCTACCATCTTGCTAGTTATCTTTAATATTCTTCCTGTAAGGTATATCATATCAGCTAAAACAAATCACAATGAACCAATGTACCTTAGCATAATTTGGGGAGGATACCTCATCTGCAAGGTCAACAAATTAGTGCAATACATGTATAAAATAATCATGATAACATATAGAAATATAATGCATAACAATATAATCATCATTCTAGCAAGAGTCCAGTCATTAATGCATGACCATATCAACTACACATACCATGACCTCATGTGTTAGCACTCCCTAGTGTCCAAAGGTTGAGAAAGGAAATCGACAGAGGTAACCTTAAACCAACTTTGGATCTGGTAGCTAGCCCTACCAAATCAAATAGGTCTCTCTCAATGATCTCATAGCCAATGAGTGACTGGAGAGGAAGAGAGGTATTAGGCTACATATTCAAAGCTCAGTAGATCTGGATTTAGGGTGTGCTGGAGCAGGGCCAATAGGTCTAGGAAACTAGGTCAGGGTTTCAAAAGATCAACTGCAGAGATATGATGGGGCAACGTAGGTATGTTTAGTGGCATTTTTGAGTTTTCATGGTAGTGTATGGTTGAAAAAGTGAATGATCAAAATGAGCATATGAATTATGAATTCATTTATCAGAGGAAAATAAACATAAACATGAAAATCTCATCAAAACAGAGCATAAACATATGAATTCTTCTTGAAGACTACTGAGATGATCACATGAAAGAATTAATATGGAAGTAAGGATACATAACTTTGATACATATGATAAAAACAAAGAAGAAACATTGTCACAAAATCATACCACGGGAATCCCAAGATAATAGCTACAAACTACTTGTATTACTCCTGCAAAAGTGATGGTGTACACTAGCTTCAAAGCCTTTGACTCACAAGCATCCAACCCTCTCTATGACTTAGATTAGGCTACATATAGACCAAAAACCACATTCCCCCTCTCAGGGGTCGAATCCATCAACCTAGGAACTAATTACATCAATCTCTCTAACCAAACCTAAAACTAGGGAAGTTAGAAACTAATTCCCTGTTTAGACTTAGTTGATTCACTTTGACTTTACAAGCATTAATGAGCATGAATCTACATCAATTTGACATTTACCAGCTCCATTACAATTAATTACATCATGTGAAAACCCAAGAAGACAAAATACATCATGAAAATTTGACCTAGACTGATAAAACTCGAAAATTTGACCTCCTGGCAAAAGTGCAACGAAATTTCTCAGAAGCGTAGCGTGAGAGACAGAAGTGTAGCGTGCTGCTTGTGGGGGATTTTTGAGGGGTTTTCCTTGATATTTTTCCTGACCTGAAGGCTGATGAAGATATCTTAGGATGTCTACTAGCCCTCTGAAGCCTTAAACCTGCAAAAATCCTTCTCCAAGGCACCTAAAAATCAATTTTCCCAAGGCTACTCTAGAAGCGCAGCGAGGGGAACAACGTAAAATTTGAAACGGGAACTAATATGATTACATGTTTCGTTGAGGTAGCAAAAAAGTGACCCGATTTTGAAAAATGGTGATGCAGAATACACATATTTTTTTTTAGAATAGTTTTTGACACTTTAAATTTTTTATGTACATTAGTTTTTATAATGTTAGTGATTTGCATATTGATTTTAAAAAGTGTTGATTCTACATCAGACCCTTTTTTTAAAAGACCTGTTTTTTTACTTTAATTTTTCCAATGTATTAAATGTAAATAATTATTTTCTAAATTTAACAATTTTTGAAGTGGTCTTCTTCTTCATATTTTCTTGTTTTTATTTTAATTTTTTTTTTTTTTGTAGTGAGGTTTTCATTTTTTGCATAGTTAAAGAAGAAGGTCGATATTTTAAACTTTCAATATTCTACATATTTATATATCGTTAATTAATTTTTCAATGCACATCAGATAATTGTCTCTAAAAAACAATAATTTTTAACAATTGACATAACAATGACCATTTTGGACATAAATATAACTAAAAAATTACACATTTTGATAATTTTTTGCTACAAAGGACATGTCAAAATCACAATTTTTATAGGGAAAATTTAACAAAAAATGGTTAAACAATAGTTTTTTTTATGAATTTCATGTCAAAAAATAATAATAATCATTGTTTTTTTTTAAATAATGATTTACATAAAAATTAAAGAGAAAAACCACATAATGCAAATATTGAACGCATAACAACATTAATTGAATGCTTATTCTTTTCATAAAATGTCAAAGTCAAAACATTACAAGTATAACTAATTAATAGTTACAAAAAATGAGCTTGATTTCCAAGAATAACTTAAATTTAATCAACGATATCCCATAATCCAAACTCTTCATCCTCTAGAGTTTCATCATTGTCTTGATCCACAATATTTTTTCTTTGTTTTGCTCATTTTCCTCTTCTAATGGATCTTTGATGTCTATGAATCTCCCAATGTATGCCTTTCCAATCATTCCATGTAATGGTGGTTGAGGTTCCTTTTGTTATTTTTGTCACACGTGATTCACTAAAACCCCCTTTCTTCAACCCAATTTCCTGCATTTCATTTGGAAGAAATTGAAGAGCATTAATTCTTTGCTAAATAAATTTGCATTGTACTGGATATTTTTCAATTGCAATGCAATTTCTTCCTTTTTGTAGGCAACATGCTATTGTTATACCTAATTATCAAGCACAAAATAAATAATAAAGTAAATTAGTATAATGACATATAAATTAAGAAAGAATATATTGAAATTCAATTCTATATAATAAAACTTACCTGAGTCAGAAAATAAATCCAGAACCCAATCTCCTTCATTTGAACATAGGTCTATAGGATAGTTAATCAATGACTATGGTTTTTGATAAATGTTAACTATCTCTCATTTTGCTTCTTTGTCTTCATATGTTAGTTTTTCATAGCAACATCATAAACCAGTACTTGGCTATAACTCTTTCCATCTACGCGATTATAAAGCATAGACATATAGCTATCATCTTTTGCCCAACCATCAATATGGATGAACTCACAATCATTTATAAATAGTTGATCTTCACGGTTAAGAAGATTTGACTTTTGTCTGTAACATGAAATAGTAAAAGTTCAATTAACTTGTACATAAATGAATTTTTTAACATTAATCAAACATACATTTTCAACGTCTTACCATGTATACTGCATCCTTGAGTTTGTTTTCCCCTTGAAGCTTGATAATAACATTACCAATTGTGTGTCTAATGAAATGTCACAAATCTCCATAATGGTGATGATGTGACTTCTACAAATCCCACAACCACTTTACTAAGAGCTTGATAAGTATAAGGGTCACTATCATAATCAATGTTTCGGATATTGAAACCATGGGGAATATCTGCAATAACTAGGGATTAATCCCTTTTAGGTATGATTTTAGCAATGTCTTCATAGTTGCCTTGTATTACATGATATTTAATAGTTTCAAGACCATTCCAAATGAGATGAGTAAGAGTTGGATCAAGTTCAACATTCCTTAGACGTTGCTTCTTTAGTCTTTCCATCATAATTTTTTCAATAAAGGTTTTGAAACTATTTGGTGCTCCATTTGCATCCTTCCTCATATTTAATAAAATAAACAAATATATGTATAAGTTATAAAATAAAAATAGTATACAGATGAATAAAAATTAATCTATAAATAAACCTACCTTTTTAAATGCAAGATAAAAATCTTTTAGTGTTGATGTAGAACTTGAATCTGGATAGTTTCATACAACATCATCCCAAATATCTTCATTAAACAATTTAACCATTTGTTCTTTTATTTTCAATTAAACTTTGTGACTGAATAGATAAAGTAAAAAAAGTTAATTTAATGATATATGTAACAAATACTACCTGTAGAAATTTTGACTGTAGATTAACCTGATAATGCAATATAACCAAAGCGAAATACTTTAACCTACTTTTACAATCAATTTGCGGAAGCTTAAAATATTTGACCAAGATCAAGCTGAACACATATAACTAGAAGAAGAATCAATGCACATGAAACATAGAAGAATACTCAGGGGAAAGCCTTAGCTAAAAACCCCACTATCTGTATTATCATACAAGTTGGAAATATCTCAGAATTACACCAAGCCTTAGCTCTCACAGCTAGCCAGCTCTTAGTACAATCCTCACAGATGCTCACAGGAAAAATAGACTTCTCATAAGCCTTATCCTCTGCCTTCCAAGCTCCTATTTCCTTGCACTGTTTCTCTTGGGTGATCCTCCTGTTACCAAGTGGAACACTAATCACTCACACTCATCTCACACCCTATAAAACTGCGCAATCCTCAAGGAGTGATTTTCCTTTTACATGCATGAGTTTTGTTTATAGGAAAACACATGCAACTGATAGAACATTGTCCCTGTCTTTAATATAAACTAGTTCTTTCTCAGAATAGACATGCATGAGTTAATGATGAGAGAATCTTCACTTATCTGGAGTACACTAGTTGAGTGCATGCATGCTTCAACTGACTGATAAATCACAATTAGTTCCTCAACATTTTGGAACTAATTTAATTGGACTTAACTCAGTAAGCTAAGCTAACTAATTACAACTCAAATATAACTCAATATTATCTCCTTAATTAAGGGATAATCTCCTTAATTTAAGGGATAATTGTTGCATGACTTCAAAAAGACTTCTAACTTGAATTTCTCCAACTAATTAACTCAAGATGAATTAATTAAATATTTTTCAAGCAGCTAGTGAGACTAAATTCAAATTTTAATTCAAGGACAAATTAAAATTGAAATATTCTTGTTGCCACATTTTAACACTCCCTCTCAACAAGAAAGGGATTATCTGTCACCCCGATCCTGTCTCTATGGAACTTAAATTTACACTTTGACAATGCGTTTGTCAAAATGTTAGCATCTTGCTCCTCTATCAAAATATACTGCAACAACATGATCCTCCTTTCTACACAGTCTCTGAAATGATGGTATCGGATATCGATGTGCTTGGACCTATCATGAAATATTGGATTCTCATAGAGTTTGATACAACTTTGATTATCACAATAGATTACAGTTGGATCCATCCTCTGATCAAACAAACCAACTAGGATTTTCCACATCCAGATGGCCTCACATGCTGCCTGACTTGAAGCCATGTATTCAACCTCTGCCGAGCTGAGTGAAACTGACCTCTGTTTCCTGCTGTACCAAGAAACTGCAGCTAACCCAAGGTTGAAAATCCCTCCTGATGTGCTCTTCTGATATGATGGACTCCCTGCCTAATCTACATCAGTGAAGCCTTGTAGCTTCACTCCCTTTGTCCATCTGTACCATAATCCATATTGAGATGTGCCTCTGAGGTATCTCAATACATGCTTTGCCACCTTCCAAAACATCTTGGTAGGTTGAACCATCGCTTGACTCAGTTGGTTCACTGCATGGCACAAATCTGGTTGTGTGTTCACTGAGTACATCAGTGAACCCACAAGTTGCCTGTACATAGTAGCCTCTACTACTTCTCCTGAAGTAGCATCCTCCTTCCTCCAGTTACCTGCTAGAGGAGTCTGCATGGGCTGCACTTCTCCATGTGGAATCTCCTGAGTATCTTGTTGGCATAGTTACCCTAAGACACAAACAACTCCACATCCTTCTGCCACACTTCCATGCCAAGGAAGCAATGCATGAGACCCATGTCTTTCATCTCGAATTCTCTTGCAAGGTCCTCCTTGTAAGACATGATCAACTAATCATCACCTGTCAATATGAGATCATCAACATAAAGTACAATGATCAATGACTTACCTTTCACCATGATGTGGTACAAGTTCACATCTGCTTCACTCTTTGTGAAGCCCAACTCGGTGAAGTAGTTGCCTATCCTGGTGTACCAAGCACGAGGTACTTGCTTCAACCCGTACAATGCTCTCTTGAGTCGACACACATGCGACTCACGATCGAAGGTCTCAAAACCTTCTGGTTGCTCTATGTACACCTCTTCCTTAACCTTGCCATTGAGGAATGTAGTCTTCACATCCATCTGATGGATCTTCCAAACCATTTGTGCCGATAGTGCCAACATCGATCTAATAGATGAGTACCTTGTGACAGGAGAAAAAGTCTCATCATAGTCAATCCCCTCGACTTGGGAGAAACCACGGGCAACAAATCTTTCCTTATGCTTCTCCGCACTACCATCAGCAGCTTGCTTTACCTTGTAAAGCCAATGGGAACTCACAACTGACTTGTTCTCCGGTCTTGGAACCACGTCCCAAACAGTGTTACGAACTATGGAGCCATACTCCTCCACCATAGCATCAACCCAAATCGGCTGCTACACTGCTTCCTCAAAGGAAGATGGCTCAGTCTCAATATATTCCCCAACAAGGGCCATGTATCCAATGTACCTCTCAGGTGACCTCCTATGTCTGCACTGAGAAGATGGTTCTTCCACATTCTCTCTCGCATCCATCAACAATCTATCAGCTTCTCTTGTGTGATTCCATCCATCTCTAGAAGACTTTGCTTGAGTGGATGTATCCACTCCTGGAACCTCTACATGCAACTATTCCACATCAGTCTGAGGCTCCTCCTCCTTAGGAACCAATAGTTCCTCCACAGCCTGTAGTTGGAGCTCCCTCTCAAGGGAAACTTGCATTGCCTTTTGCTCATCAAACTTGAGATCTCTGTGAACCACTGTCCTCCGACTGGTAGGCAGATACACCTGATAGTTTTGGGGTGTATCAGTGTACCCCACAAATATCCCCAACTTTGTTGTCGGCTCAAGCTTCTTCCGTGCATCCTTTGTCACATGTCAATATACCGATGAGCCAAAGATCCCGAAGTGACCCACATCTGGTCTCTTACCGGAGAAATCTTCCTTTGGTGTCTTCATCCCAAGTATGCGATGCGGGCTTCTATTTTGCAAATAGACTACTGTGTTGCATGCCTCAGCCCACAAGTGAAGTGGTAGGCCTTGGTCATGCAGCATCACTCGTGCTACCCCTACAATAGTTTTGTTCTTCCTCTCAGGAACCCCATTCTGTTGTGGGTTATGAGGTGTCGTCAACTCTTGTTTAATTCCTTCCACTGCATAGAAGTCCTTAAACTATTAAGAGACATATTCTCCACCGTTGTCACTTCTCAAGGCCTTGATCTTCTTCCCTGACTCTTTCTTGACCAAAGCTTTGAACTCACAAAACTTTGTGAAGGTTTGGTCCTTCTTCTGCATGAAATAAATCTAGCATTTACTAGAATAATCATCAATGAATATCACATAATACCTTTGATTCATTGTGGATGGCGTTGAGAATGGTCCACATACATCAGTATGAACTCTCCCTAAGATAGTGTCTGCTCGACTGTCTCGAACATGAAAGGAAGGCCCGGTGTACTTTCCCAAGGTACAACCTTTTCATGTGTCAACTTGCTCAAGTTTACCTTTGGGAAGTCCTATAGATATCTGCTGCATTATCTTCAAGGCCCCATGATGCAAATGGCCCAACCGCCTGTGCCACAACTCGCCAATGTCTTGGCTTTGCACCAATTCTGCTTTTGTACTCAATGCTACACAATCATCTGCCTCGAGTTTATAGAGATTCTTCACCTGAATCCCTATCCTCTTGGTCTGACCCGTGGCTATGTGTCTTGGGAATGCCTTTCCTTTACTGAAGACAACATCGTAGCCTTTGTCCTCCAACATCACGACCGATACCAAGTTCTTCTTCAGCCCAACCACATACATCACATCTATCAAGGCGAGAGGAGCTCCATGCTTCCTCTCAAAAGAAATCGTGCCCACTCTTGAAACACTATACCTTCCATCGTCACCCATCTTTATGCGCATCTTGAGGTCTTTCTCCTCCAAGGCAATGAATAAATTTTTATCACCGGTCATGTGGAATGAGGCTCCACTGTCAAGATACCAGACACAACCCATCATCGATGAAACCATGCATCTGATGAGGGTAAAGTCCATTTCAAACTGAGAGGCTAATGCCTCAATTTCCGATCCTTTCGAGGATCTGTTTTTGGACTTCTTCGATGGGAAATTAGTGGCATAATGTCCCATCTCGTGACAATTAAAGCATCTCACTTTAGACTTGTCAACCTTCTTCCCTCCATGAGAAGAATTCGGTTTAGAATGGGAAGCCTTCCCCTTCCCTTTCCTTGCCTTACTTGCTAAGGCCAGATTTTCTTCATCATCATTCTTGGATGAAGAACCATCTTGTGTGCTCCTCCTGATCTCCTCCTACATGAGATCCAACCACAGTTGTTCACAATCAGGTAGTTTCTCCCTTCCATTCACAGAGTCCTGGTAGTTATTCCAGCTCTTTGGAAGGCCAAGCAGAGTGAGGCTCACCATATCATCATCGGCTTTAGTTATTCCCACATTACTAAGCTCATATCTGTAGGTGGTGAGCTTGTTCATATTTGTGGAAATAGTATCACCCTTCTCCATCTTGATTCTTCGAAGCTTATCCTTGAGCGCCAATTTCCTTTGATCGCTATTGTTCTGGTAGAGGTCCTTCAATGTCTTCCACATTGAAAATGGAGTATCCTTCCCATGGAGACTCGAGATAATATGGTCTCAAACTCCCTCAAGGATGATCTGTCTCACTTTCGCCACACACTTCTTCCACTTAGCCAACTCTTGTGCATTAGTTGAAGCTGGCTTTTGGATATCTTGATTAATGAATTCCTTCAAACCATTGTATTCTAATACATCCTCCATGCTATCTTTCCATGCTATGTAATTCGAGATACCATCCAAGGCATACTCGAGTCATAAGCCATTGAACGCCATTGGCCAACCTTGAAGTATGATAAGAATTAGATTTTGCACATGCAACCCTAAACTTAAAACTTTGAATTCTCTTCTCAGTATACTACTCACAGCACCGATAACCTTTGATCTGATACCATTTATAAATTCTTATTGTAGATGAACCTGATAATGAAATATAACCAAAGAAAAATACTTTAACCTACTTCTACAATCAATTTTCAGAAGCTTAAAATATTTGAGCAAGATCAAGCTAAACACATATAACTAGAAGAAGAATCAATGCACATGAAACACAGAAGAATACTCAGGGGAAAGCCTCAGCTAAAAATCCCACTATCTGTATTATCATACACGTTGGAAATATCTCATAATTACACCAAGCCTTAGCTCTCGCAGCTAGCCAGCTCTCAGTACAATCCTCACAGATGCTCACAGGAAAAATAGACTTCTCATAAGCCTTCTCCTCTGCCCTCCAAGCTCCTATTTCCTTGCACTATTTCTCCTGGGTGATCCTCCTGTTACCAAGTGGAACACTGATCACTCACACTGATCTCACACCCTATAAATGTGCGCAATCCTCAAGGAGTGATTTTCCTTCTGCATGAATGACTTTTGTTTATAGGAAAACACATGCAACTGATAGTACATTTTCCCTATATTTAATCTCAACTGGGTCTTTCTCAGAATAGACATGCATGAGTTAATGATGAGAGAATGTTTAGTTATCTGGATTACACTAGTTGAGTGCATGCATGCATCAACTGACTGATAACTCACAATTAGTTCCTCAAATAGTTTGGAACTAATTTAACTGGACTTAACTCAGTAAACTGAGCTAACTAATTACAACTCAAATATAACTCAATCTTATGTCCTTAATTAAGGGATAATCTCCTTAATTTAAGGGATAACTGTTGCATGACTTCAAAAAGACTTCTAACTTGAATTTATCCAACTAATTAACTCAAGATGAATTAATTAATTATTTTTCAAGCCGCTGGTGAGACTAAATTTGAATTTTAATTCACACTTTTAATTCAAGGACAAATTAAAATTGAAATGTTCTTGCTACCACATTTCAACACTACTAAGAACAATATGTTATATTTAAAAGAAAATTATAATCTAGAAATAAGTAAAAATAATTCAACAAACTTACTTTTGAAATTCCTCAGACATTTCCTCCAATGATAATTCCCTTGACCTCACACGAGATAATATTGCTTTGACAAGTATTTCATCATTCACTCCTTGCAATGCTCTCCAAGGTGTGATAGTCATATCTTCTGGAAGTTGCTTCATTTCAGGACCTGAATTACTGTTGCTACATATCAATGGTTTAGACATTTTAACCTTCTGGCTTTTAATGTCAATGTTCTCCCACATGCTCAAAATCCCATTAATCAATTCCCATATCTCTCCAATTCTAAATGCCAACTGGAAAATGTTATCAATAATTCTGAACTAATTTTCTCTCCAATTTGATAGCCTATTTCCATACAACATTCCTTTCAGAATTCTATATTAACATTTATATTATCCTCACCACATTTTTCTTCAAATTCATTATGAATAAATCTAACCCTTTGGATGAAATTCAAAGACATCCTATAATCATTATATCAATTATGATCCCATGCCAATAACTTTTCTTCTATATCTGATAAACCACCATAAATGATACATTTCATTGTTTCAAAATGTGAGTTATTGGGATATTCCTCCATCAATTTCCTTTGAACTTCTACAGAATGGTTCCCCCTAAGCACATAATAATTGTATTCAAAACATTTTGACTTATCAAATTCTTCTTTGTTGGGAACTTGAATTGGATCAACAAGAAGCACATAATTAATTACATGAGCATATGGATTGTACCTCATCAATGTCTTCAAGTTGTGAACATGCATGTGGTTTGGTTTTCTGATTTGATATTTACATTGTCCTTCACTTGGCTTATAGATTTGTCTCACATTAAGCTGAAATGTATGACCACCCTCAATTAAGTTTATCTTTGTCAATTTCTTTCGAATGACATTTTGTTTTGTTTTAATAATGCCATCCTCTAAATCAGCTCCTGGTGTAATGATTTCCCTGATTTCTTTTAAATTTTCACTAGGATCTTCACTATTGAAAATGACTACTTGAGAATTTTCAACTTTAATTTCTTCCTCCTAACATTCTCATCACTAACTAGAATAGAGGCATTGTTGGGCATTGTTACTTTTGGTATTTTATGGCTCTTCTCCTTTCTAACATCAGTTCTAATGTCATCCTCAATAATGGAAACATATTATTCAGGATCAATTTCAACTTCCTCATCTTAAAAAGTAACCTATCTACCTTTGTTAGATTTATCCACTAGAGACATTTTTTTATGATCCATTGGATGTAGTTTTGTAACATCATGAATTACTACTTTTATTTTTTTTCCATATCTTCTTCTAACCCTGAGTAGAAACTGTTGACAACATTCATAATATCTTGCTCTATGAAAGGAATACCTCCCAAAATAATTGAAAGATTTTCAATAAAATTATGTCAAACAAAATATCATATGTCAATAAAAACTAAGTTATAAAAATATAATGAGACAGTTACAATAACGCAAAACACAAATATAAATAAAAATACTTACCATATATTTTGCAATGTCATTTATAATTTGTTTACACAACTTTGTAGATTCCTCTGTCATGTCATACAATGACAATGATAACTGATATTTAATCTTGTCATGTGACTTGGGCAGTTTTGTAAGTACATAAACAAATTCAGTGTCTGGTATCAAAGACATGTCTATGACCTTTCCCAGTACATCATAAATTCCACTATCATTAGGGATATCAACATAGATATATCTGCACATATTCGCCTTCTTTATCTTTCCAATACCATACATTTTCTGTAAGATCCACTTCTTTTGATTTCTTCCAGTATGAAATCGTCTTCTTATCATTTGAGGCACTTGATAGATTTGTAGTTATTACCTCAGGTTTGGTTTGTTAAACAGTTATTTTTGAGGATCCACCTTTAATTTTAGTAGTCATTGGTCTAGAAAGGTTCACATAAATCTTCTTTGATGTCATTTTCCTGCAAAAAAATACACCTATATACAAATCAGTAAATTACTAAAAAAACAATAGCTTAAATTAACAAACAAAACGATAAATGATAAATAATATTGTAAAACATAACCTTTAAAAAAAAAAGAAATTAAAAAAATCTTGCCCTATCCCTACGGCCCAACGGGCCGCCGGGTGTGGAGGCCCGATTCCAAGCAGCCCCTCCCACCCCACCCCGGTGGCCCAACAGGCCCATGCAGCCGCGGGGGTGGGTGTCATTGGCGAGCACGATCGGGCGCACCATGCCCACTGGGAATGTGGTGGCCTTCTACCTGCCATGAGCTTGTTGGGTAAATCTGACTCATCTAAATTTTTAATTCCTAAAAAAAAGCATTAAACCTGTTGAATTTTAAAACTTGCACACAACAAAAGGGAAATTAACCTTTCAAATGTGATAATCTTCCATTGAATATTTTGTTGATAACAATGTAATTTCTCCATAAGTTCACCCCATATCTTTTAACGAACTTCGAAAAGCCTTGATGTGATGTGAGGAATAGTGATAATGAAATTTATGATATAGTGGAAATTACATAATTGTTTTATTGCATGGTTAATGTGGGATTAATTTGTTTTTATAAAAAGTTTAACATGTAATTTTTTTTATGGCGATATAGGGAACTATGATAAAACGAACATTACAGAATTATTTTACTGCACGACGAATGTGTGATTAATTTGTTTTTATAAACAATTTAACATATAAATCTTGTTATGGCATTATAGTAAATTATGATAAAGCAAACATTATCGAATTGTTTTACCGCATGGTGAATGTGGTATTACTTTTTTTTCGTAAAAACTTAACATATAAATCGTGTTATGGCAATATAGTAATTTATTTTAAATCTGTGATAGAAGATAAAATAAAAAAATTTAAAAGCATTCAATTGTCTAGTAAATGTTATATAGTTTAAGTAAAAAAATAATTTAGGTAAAAGATTTAGTTTACAATTTTAATGTAAAGGTTTAGTTTAAAATATTAATTTCATAAGAAAAATTTAGTTAAAAATTTTCAATAAATTGTAGAAGAAAATTATGGAGGAAAATACATGAAACAAAATTTTTTGGAGGGAAAAATTTCGGCTAAAATTTTTGGAGGGAAATTTTCATCCTTTAAGCTATATATTATCATTAGGAGAGATTTCATTTGTATCATTCAACCTCTCCTGTTTGAAAGGCATGGATTTTTCTAATAGTGAAGTTTCGCTTTATGAAGCATCAACATCTTTGTCGTGTAACAACTCTATTCATATTGATGAATATAACAGAAATTCTTCCACTATGAATAGAGAGTCAAATCTTCCACTTAGTCCTAATCCTAAGGACTATGAGAGCAACATTGATGAAAGACAAGATGAATAATTTCAAATAAATAGTCATGGTTTCCACTTAGTCCTAATCCTATGGACTATGAGAGCAATAGTGATGAAGAGCATGATGAATATTTTCAAATAAATAAAGAGTTGTGGTTTCTACTTAGTCCTAATCCTATGGAATATGAGAGCAACAGTGATGAAGAGAATGATGAATAATTTCAAATGAATAGAGTGTCATGGTTTCCACTTAGTCCTAATCCTATGGACTATGAGAGAAACAATGATTAAGAGCATAATGAAGAATTTCAAATGAATAGAGTGTCACGGTGTCCACTTAGTCCTAACCCTGTGGACTATGAGAGCGGTAGTGATGAAGAACATGATGAACAATTTCAAATGAATAGAGCGTCATGGTGTCCAATTAGTCCTAATCCTATGGACTATGATAGCAGCAATGATGAAGAACATGATGAATAATTTCAAATGAAAAGAGTGACAGGGTGTCCACTTAGTCCTAATCCTATGGACTATGAGAGCAACAATGATGAAGAGCATGATGAATATTTTCAAATAAACAATGAGTCATGGTTTCCACTTAGTCCTAATCCCATGTAGTATGGAGCAGCAGTGATGCATGTCAAGATGAAGAGTTTACAATAAATAGAGAGTCACATTTTCCACCTAGTCCTAATCCTAAGGACTACGAGAGCAGTAGTGACAAAGGACAAGATGAAGCACTTAGTCCTAATCCTAAGAACTACGAAAGCAGCAGTGATGAAGAGCGGGATGAATAATTTTCAGTAAGTAAAGAGTCACATTTTTGACATAGTCCTAATCTTATGGGATATGGGAGCAGCACTGACAATGCACATGATGAAGAATATCCAATAAACATCGAGTCAAATTTTCCATTTAGTACTAATTCTAAGGACTATGAGGGTAGCACTAAAGAAGGGAAAGATGAAGAATATCCTCCAAGTCAGTATTTCAAAAGCACATATGATCATAGTGAGGATAACATTCCTCATAATGATGATGAAAATGCTTATACAAATGATGATTCAATCATGGAGATGTTGCCAGGAAATATTGCATCGAGGAGTAGGATCATACCTTTTCGTATCAATGCAATATGTTCTAGTTATACAATGGGTAAAGTAGAATATATGACGAGAAGAAGTTTTCTCAGTGCTCTCATTTCAAGTGAATGTTGTCAAAAAGATTTCTTGAAACATATGGATTTCAAGTTTTCATTAGAGAAAAGGAAGAGATATTTGTCAATGAATAAAAGCATGCAAAATTTATATAGTGGGGTACATGCAATCTACATTGTTAGGTTATGATTATCATATTGGGTATTTATCTGTAGAAAGGCTTTCAAAATGTTTCATTCAATGGGTAATTTTCGTCTGTCAAGAATCCAAGAAAATTTGGAAAAGGATCCCACATTTTATTCAAAAGTACGTCATAAATGACAGCTTGGGCAATTATAAAATATTGCAATGTCATGGATGAAAGATTTATTTTCAAAGCATGGAGAGTGTATACCAAATAGAGAGACAATAGATCTTCCAAATAATTTCTCAAGGCGAGAAATCTACAACTTATACAAAGAATATGCAGAAGGCGCTAAGGGACATGGTTGATTTATTACATATCAATATTTTGTGAAGATATGGAAGAAATAATTCAACAATGTCTGTATTCCTAAGAAGACAATGATGGGGATTTGCAGTACATGTGCTTCTCTTAAATAAAAAAAGGGATAAATTTGAAGGGTCAGAAAGAGGTAAGCATTCATAACTTTAACTTTTAAATTGTTTAGTCATCAACTATGAAAACATATTTCTTAATGACTTTGTTTTATGTTGTGTAGATTCCATTGTCAAATCACTTCAAGAGCATTGTGAACAACAAACAAGTGAAAGGAAAAAGTTGTACAAGCATCAGAAGAAGTGTTATGATAATCCAAATAAATATTTGGGTTTGATAATTGATGGTATGGACCAAAAGAAAACACTTCTACCACATTTTGTTCAACCCAAAAATTTACAAGAGGAAAATTTTATTCAGTATCACTTGGTCAGTTGTATGGTCTTCAGTGGGAAAATTTTGCCATGGGTATACTTCACATCGCTAAATATTCATAATGATGCAAATCTTACAATAACCATAATTCTTGATGTGCTTTCTCATCGGTCTGGTAATATTCCTAAAGTTTTGTATCTACAATTGGACAACACTTGTCGTGAAAAAAAAAATCAGATTGTTTTTGGATATCTAAACATGCTTGTTGAATTGAGAATTTTTCAGAAGGTAAAGTTTGGTTTCCTTCTTGTTGGTCACACTCATGACCATATTGATCAGATGTTCAATCTTTTTTTAATCACATTGAGGAGGAAGGAAGTTGGGAACTTTCCATCATTAATTGAATGTCTTAAGAAATCATACATGCCAGAGCCTACTTTTGATGTGTTGGAAGAAATTGTTGACATGCGAAGGTCTATTCTGGGATCGCATGGCGAGGAGAAATGCATTAAACAACTTAATGAAATTAGCTTCCAACATTAATTATGTATCAAAAAAATTTATGGGAAAACACTAATATGGGGAAAGAAGTATTCAACTACTGCAGAATGGGCACTGTCATCAGGTTTGGCATTTTTGAATTTCATTCTAGATCATCCAATATTTGCATTAAATATCTTGTTATTACAATTAGTTGTTGAAGTTCATAATGCACACAGGCAGAATAGAGATATAAATTATTCTGATTGCCTAGAAGAAATTAAAAAATGTATTGTATATATATATATATATATATATATATATATATATATATATATATATATATATATATATATATATATATATGAGTATTTGATATTGATTCAGTTTGGTGGGATTCTTTTTTCAATAATCAAAGTGATATCATTTCAAGAACAACAAATGAATATATACCGTTGAAAAATCCATTTATTTGGCCACAAAATGTGTCAAATGAACATGAGGAAAGAAACATTGTTAAACATCAACAATCTCAAGGTATTATTAATTCTTCACAAGCAGAGGAAAGAGAAATGTATATTGGTTCCAGAAGTTCTCGTGCACAACGTGAAGCCATGGAAGACCTTTATAGGGGTTCAGTACATGATATTAAGGAGGGTTGCATGATTGCAGTGCTAGCAGATTGAGATCTCAATGGCTATCCATTCTGGTTTGCTAAGGTTATAAAGGTCATTACAGAAAATAAAGATGTTGGAGGTGTTGAAGTACATCAAAATTCTATTGTATGTACTTCAAAATTCTTATATAACCACCTCAATTAAGCTCTTCTACTATCAAGCATTCAAGAAGTCCTGATGATGGATCCCGGTTGGGATTTTAAACGTTGATGGAAAATGGTTTTTACTATGGATTCTCCGGTAACTAAGTCAAAAGATATAAACCACATATGTCTTAAATCCATATTCCAATATGAAGAAGTCCAAGAGACACATGTGGAATGTAAAGAGATATACATAGAATTTGAAGAGTCATGTTGGAAGTCCATAAGTCACAGAAGTACATCAAAATTCTTGTATGTACTTCAAAATTCTTATATAACCACCTCAATTAAGCTCTTCTACTATCAAGCATTAAAGAAGTCCTGATGGTGGATCCTAGTTGGGATTTGAAACGTTGACTGAAAATGATTTTTACAGTGGATTCTCCAGTAACTAAGTCAAAAGATATAAACCACAGATGTCTTAAATCCAGATTCCAATATGAAGAAGTCCAAGAGACACATGTGGAATGTAAAGAGATATACATAGAATTTGAAGAGTCATGTTGGAAGTCCATAAGTCATAGAAGTTGAAGAGTGATGATGAAACTCAAAAGTCATTGTAATTTGTTATAAATATGTCCTCATAACTCAAACAAATGGCTTATAATCTTAGATATTTGGACTTGGCTTCTCTATTGGTGCATAGGAGAGATAGTCATTCTTTGGAGAAGTAAGTTGTGGCTTCATGTTTCACTATTGGAGCTACTTTTTCACCTATGTAACTATGATCTTGGAATATTTCATTAATTATCAGAATCTCTTCAAGCCACCACTCTTTCATGCATGTGTCATGAATTTAGTAAGACTATTATTTTTATGTTTGAGGTATATAATTATATAATACATACTAAAAATAATGAACCATTTCATTGCTTTGGATACTGATCTTGTTGAATGATTGTTGTTATTCTCTCATGAGTGTTATTTATCTTGTGAACTAATTTGTAGGTTGATAACAACTTATTTCTCCTTCGCTCATGTTTCTCTCTTAGGAAAGTACTATTACTTCCCTACTAGAGGATCCTCTCTCTCTCTTCTGTGGAAGCTCCCTTTACACTCTACACTCGATGTCACACAAATATTACATGCTTGCTACCCCAAAGTCATGTTTTCCATCTATTTTGTATATGTTGTGGCTAAGGCATGCCTCTAAATAACTCATAATTGTGGCTGGACCATATAACCGGATGGGGCTCTTACTCCAAACAGTGTGAGGTCTAGTTGGGACTTCACATCGGGGATACCCCTTGTATGTTGACGACATCAATCACCATCAAAATTCTGGTGTTGGAAGGAGGACCAGATGACATGCTAAGCTCTTAACTTATATTGGAATCTTTTATCTAAAATGACCTCATCCCATATCATAATCCCGAGGTGTTTTTCAAAATATTTAGATATTTCAATCCTCACGAAATTCATACATAACTTGTCGCGCATAAATTTGATGGAAATGGTCCAACAACCATTATTGATTATGTCATTTAATTTGTCCAATTATACTTTAAAAATGGAGTTTATTATGAATATATTCTTGCAAGTTTGTTTACCCTTACATTGGATGGTCGTGCCAAGAAGTGTTGTTATTATTTACCTGTTTCTTCCATCTTTCTTTTAAACAATTGGTTAATGAGATTTGTTGTGTCTTTAACAAATATGACTATGAATATGTTTTTAATGAAAATAATTAGCTTAGGATAGAATCGAATGAATCTCTTGAACATTTTCCTGATAGATTCCTTCATCTCTATTATCAGTTTTTCGATGAAGATGTGAATTGGAAATTTTTAGATGAGAAATTTTGATTCTTGGTCAGGATCTCAAGGAAATCTTTGGAATCATATTCACCGCATGGTATTGGTCAAGAATAACATCAATGTTTCTAGGAGAAATCTCATTCCCCTTTCATTCCTTGTCCCCCTCGTTTTGATGTTCCTTGTGTTGAGCCTATTCAAATCAAATCCATGAATCTCATTCGGAAATCTTTCCTAATGTTGAGATTTCTCCTGATGAAGAAATAAGTTTCCTTTCTTCTCTTTCTCTAGATGATGATACCCTATGTTTTATCAATCATTCTCTTAATAATCAACTTGTTGATCCTGAACCCATTAATCAAGTTGAACCCGTGGATAAACATTGTCCTGATTATCTTATTTCTTTTCCATTGCATTATTATGATTTTCTAAGTGTAATGGATGAACCTTTGTTTTTGCAAGAAGATTTGGATTTGTTGAATTTTCAAATGGATTCCAATATGATCATTGAGGAGTTTCTTTCAAGTATATTTTTTCTTACTCAAGATGATGATATGTTGATCATTGAAAAAATTGGTTGCAGCCTTGAAAATATTAAACCATTCCATGAATCTCGTTATTTGAATATCTCTTGTTTGACTCATGATTAGTGTATCTATGAGTGTTGTTCAAACAAATATTTGATCTTGCTCTCCCAGTCCAAGTTTCCATTTTTCAACCATTCAGACTTTTTCCAGAAAGATGTGGCATTTCAATCTATATAGACAGTTATGTCAAGTCTCTATTATCTCAACATCAAGTTTGAATTCAATCATTTTAAAATATTTTTACAAAATTCTATTATTATTTTTGTCTCACGGGATGTGAATTCTTTCTTGAGTGATTTTTATTTTCTTCATGTTCAATTTCCTAACCCTCAAGATAGAATGTTTGATCAAACATCTAAACCAGAATTGCTACATCTTTCCTCATGCATCTCTTTGATCTGTGGTTTAGAAACAAAAGATGAATGTAATGACTATCAAATATTCTGATCAGACACCTTTTCATTCATTGAAGAGCTTGACCCACACACCAGCACAAATTATTGCCAATATGTATGTGATGTATAGTTAGATATTGATTTTGCATATGACGTAGATATGTCAGTGGTTAACTTGTCCTTGCAAGTATTTTCAGATGTTTTTTTAATGACCCTATTGCATATTGGTTACAAGAGTCTTACTTTCCAAGTCACGTGGCTTATAATTAGTTCCTTTATGCATTCAATCGAACTGTTTATGGATATGAGCCTAGGAAGTGTTATTTTGGTACCTTTTTTCAAGAAAATAAATCAATAATTTAACACCCTTGCACTTGCATTGAACACATTCATGTTTTTGTGCATATGTTTTGATTATTTATCTTTTGCACTACATTGTATGTTATATCAGTTTTACACAATCATATCTTTCAACTCAAAGGTTGGGAGAAACTTCTATGGTTGCATTCGAAATTCCATTTCACTTAGCGTTGATTGCTAAGTTGTTATTTTGGGATATGTTAGGCTTCATTTAGTTAGCTGCTTTTCATATTTTTATTTGCATCGTCTCCTCTCTTATGATTTGTCTCATTGTCAGTTTCCGTTTTGTTGATTTCAACAAGATTATGCATGGAAGTTGGTTGTGAGCTTTAAGATGACTTTGTTGAAATTTGGGAAAGGAAAATTGTAGTAACATGGAATCCTTGGCTAACTTGTTACCCTTATTCTTTGATTTTGTCTTTATATATTTAAATTTAATGATGTTTAGATGGAAAATATGATCCTTCCAGTTGGAAAACTGTAAGTAGAATCTTGATACCTGCATCTGTTTAGGATCTTTGTTTATAGACTTGGTTTGTTTATTGAATGGTGCTTTTAATGCATATCCATTTGTTAGAGAAATGTAATGAGGTAATGTGAAAACCTATAGCGAGCTAACCATCATCAGAGGTTTATATATCCTTCTCTTAAGGAGAAAGCTCTCTTGCTCTAAATAAGTCAGGATCCCTCTTCTGCCCCACTAAACAATAAGTTCTTAAGCATATTTCTATAATGAAACAAAATAAAGAGTGAAAGAAGATATATGCTTCATGTGTAGAGAGGTGAAGCAAGAAAATTCATCAGGGTATTGTTCAGGCTTGTTGGTAGCGAAGCAATGCTTGTGTTCCTGAAGTGACTCCATCGAGATACTGTCAAGTCTTTCTAGCAAAAAAGAAACACCAGAGGTAAAAAAAATCATACTATTATTATATTTATCTCTCGATTATATATTACCCTTATCCAGGATCAAAATTATTTTGATGTGGTAAGATTTTTGTCGTGTTGTGTCAAGTAAATGAATGGGAGAGACTATATCTTTAATCGGGTGGAATGGAGAAGTTGAGTTAATCCAATGGATGAATCAATACTTCCTAGATAATTGATACTCCATGCATAAAATGGGACCAAAAAAATAATTTGGAGTTCTCCCAGTGTTGTCAATTCGATAATAAACCTCCAAAAATTTTCCTAACTCAATTTTGGAGCCTACATGAACAATCATTTGAAGCCATCTTATGTTGCCTTGTTATTTTCTCATGTTTTTTCAAGTGTCAACTATCCTTCTGATGTCCCTAAGTGTCGTTTTCTTTCTAAGTCAATAATTTATAAGTGTCGTCACCTTATCTTTAGTCACACTTATATTATCTTTCTAAGATAGGAAAGCACTAACTTTCTTTAACTTAGTGACTATCTTTATTCACTTGAAATGCATAATGCACAAAATGAATAAAATCACAACTTTTCCCCTAGGGAAAGAAAATTGTCCTAACTTGGCAATCACAAAAATCCACTATTGGTTGGAACCGTGCCCTCCTTAAGTAAAAATGCACTCTTAGCTCTCAGTGGGAAAAATTTCTTCAAACAATTGAGTGCACTCCCAGTCAACAAGGTGAGTGCACTCCTTATTCTCAGTGACTACATCCTATTAGAGCACATTCCTTACCAATAGTGACTACATCCTCTTGTGCTTCATGCATGCACCCTTACTTTTGGTCTTTTGGGCACACTCCTATTAATTTAGTAGCTTAGTGACATATTCCAACCATGGGATGAGATTCCTCTTTTTGAGAGGACCAATTTTGACTATTGAAGCGCTCAATTTGGATAAGCAAAACTATATTTTTTAATTAAAATCCCACGTGCATATTTGATCAAGTCAACCCTAAAGAAAATTGGACATCGTTGGAAGGATCCAAATACAAGTGACCTTAACCTCATTTGGACATCATCATGAGATATTCTTCTATTCTGTTTCTTTTTTTTGGCTCACACAGGTCTGAGGTACGTCCACGTAGAATTGGTTCGCACAAAGCAGAAATTATAGGGTCCAAAGCTCGCGCATATTTCTAGGGTTTTGGGTCTCAGCCATAGGCTTGACAAAGGAAAAGTTCAATTATAGTCACAGGCTTACAAGCTCAAGGTAGGGACTCGAAGCTCTCAGTCGCACGCATGAAACTCTCTCCATGTGATTGGGGTCTAGGGTTTAGTTTCTCAGTTATATGAAGTTTTTTCTCGTTGATTGCATTGTTCAGCAATTAACCGCAGACAGTGACAGTTAATTATAGGCTTCTGAATCAGGGTTTTTGAGTATGAGATTTGTTGACTTCATTTCATGGACGTTGTTTAGTTGACATTTGTTGGACAGTTGTATGGATGAAGATATGGATTAATGTACTCTCTTTTGTTGAATCGTTCAATGACAATTTAATAAGAAGAAGAAATTGAAAGGGTTTTACCCATAGTGGGTTTTTCCCTAGTTTTCGACCAATCATGGTGTCTCTATGTTTGAATGATTTTCTTATATTATTCCTTTATGTTCTTTTGCATTGATGATGAAATTTTTCTTTCTACATAGTTGCATATGTTGTTAAATAATGGTGTAAGTCTGAATAATGTAATGATGTTGTGGGGTGAATTTCATATAGAAACAAAGAAATGAGATTATAAAAGAAAAGAACAATATAGCCCTAAGAAAAAAAAAAATAACATGGAATCAAATATAGGCTGAAGAAAAGTCATTCAAGATCATCCCTATGAAGACACCATTAATGGAAGCAAGAGAAGATGGTGGATATCTAAAAGAATACTAGGGTTTGAAGGTAACCCTAGGCAATTTGGTTATTAGGGTTTGATGGATATTATGAGGTTAAGGTTTGGAAGAAACCCTGGTTTATGGTAAAGATTTGAGATATACAATCTAGATACTGTAGCATCATCAATGTAAAGATTTTCAAGTGCTTGTGACAAATTTTTTGAAGCCCTAGATGGGATAGTCTCTATTAGGCCTAGTTGTTGATGAAGTTGGTCAATATATTGAAGGTAATAATGTTATATGTTCAATGGATAGTTGTGGCTCTTAAGGGTTGGTTCAAGAGGGAGATTATCACCTCTCATTGAAGATAAGTACTTTTTGACTTATGGTACTCCTTTATGTCCCTACTTTTTTTTAAACTTATTGATTTGATTATTGTTTTGATTATTACTTATACTTGCTGAATGTATATATGAGAATTTGGATGCTTCTAATCTCAAGATGAGATGTGATAAGTGGATCCTTCTTGAGGATCATTTGAGATGCAGGAAAATATGGCTAGTGTAGGAAGAGAATAGCTATAGTTTCCCATGACAAAGAAGTTGACAAAGTGCTCCTATTGCCAATGTCAAATAAGAAGGTGCACATGTATCTGAATACTATAAGGTATGTATGGTGTATTGTTTCAAATACAATATTGGATGGAAAGGTAAATCCCTAAGGTATGGTGAGGACATCACTTCACAAATGGTGCATGCATATGAAGTTTGATTCATGCTTATAATGAAATGGTGCACTTGGTATTGAACAAGTATCCTACTTCTTATATATGATGAATTTCTTGATTCTAGGAAGCTACTTAAAAATATTTGATACATTGGTATACTTGATGTTTGACCAACATCTACTATTTTTGGATATCTTGATCCCATAAAGAAGGCTTGCACATTGATTCTTGTATATGACAGCTTGACACTATTGATATTTCTTATGATAAGCATGATAACCATCATGATAGAAGTATTGATATTCAGGATCTTTTTGTTGACCATGGTTAAGTTTTGATGAGCTTAGTAATTATTAAATATGGTAAAATTGAATTCCCTAACTTGATGGATTGAGTTATGTGATAAAGAAGTGATGTTGTGATCATGATTCTTGAAGTATACTCCTATTAAGCTATTTGTCATTAACCCTTGATGAAATATTGATGCCATGATGTAATGATGAAGTAGTCAATGCTAACATGTTATGACCATGATGGATATATGTTTTAGAACATGATATAGCTTGTCTTTATGATCTAACAATTATGCTGGTGCATGAAAATATTATAGAAAGGTTGATGACTTATGGTTGAAGGGGCTGCTCATTAAGAGGGAGAAACTCTCCATAAAGTTCCCTACACCTATTATCATTTGCATTATATGTATAGAATATTATTTACTGTTGAATTACGATTTATGGACATGAATAAGACAAATAACTGATATTGTTGGTCTGTAGCAAAGTTCTAGTCTGAGAAGAGATATTTTTTCTTACTATAAGCCTCAATCGCATAGAAGCAATCTTAAGCGTGCGACTGTAGCCTCAACCGCATGGAATCAAGATTAAGGGTGTAACTGTAGCCTCTCAACCACTCGAAAGAAATCCTATGGGTGTGATTATACCTGTAGGTCACAAAACTAAAGCCTTATGCATAAAATCAACAATGCACCAACAGGATGACAATCCTATAGACATGGAACAAACAACAGAATCTCCTATGAGAAGGGAAGTTTGGATATTTTCCTTACTTGAGAGAATGTGAATGTATTGACTAAACTTGTGTTTGCAGGTGACCAGAATATGTATATTAGCATATTATTTTGATTTGATCATTGAAGCTAGTATAAGAAATTTGATAGAAAGGGTTTGACAAGATCTAGCTCATTAATATAAATGAGAAATGACAAGATGTTTGATAGTTCATAAATATGCTTTAGAACATTGACATGATGCTTCATATGTTTTTGGGTTATGGACTGGTTGAACTCACTGTGATAACAAATTAGGGTTTTGACTTAATAGTTGATGACAATGACATCTGATGAATTGATGACAGTGTTATATGAGCATAGTAACTTTCTGTGATTAATATTTATGTTAGTAATTCTTTTGTATTGGACTCATTATCCTTCGCACAATGGTTTAAGTATAAACAATTGCGATTCAATATGAAGAAATATCACAATAAATAGATGGAACCTGCCTGATTTATCCTTGGTATAAGCATATTATGATCATGAGGATGATTTTATGAAGTTTGGTTTAATATTTCTTGGTAAATGAAAATTTGTTGGCATGAAAATAGATGAAGCCTAAAATGATGTGAGCTATACCTGTCACCTGGTCCAAAGAATTTGTTACACTGATATTGATGATTTTGATATTAGTTTTGATTTGGAATTAAGGCTTGATAAGCTGACTTAGTTGATTTCATTACACAGTATTGATTTATGTAAGGCTAAGCATATTAGTTTGGTAAAGTGTTATGTTTGCAGAAAGTATTGTATGGAGCAAGCTCCCCAGGCCTAGTATGTTTGCATTGACAGCCATCTAGTGAAGGCGGGAAGATGTGTCCATCCAAACCTCTACTTCAAAAGGGGTCCAAGGTATGCCTTTGATTTTGGTTTTATATGTTGATGGTATACTCTTTATAGATAATGAGCCTCTGATGATCAAAGTAAGAGGGAGTTGGCTTATGAAGCTTGAAATAATGAATC